>PVJD01002610.1:134337-195796 GCA_004026545.1 Mormoops blainvillei | reverse complement strand
AAAACACAGGCAGGGACTGACCTTGGCCTGCACCACCGGGGAAACCCCAGGGCCAACGCACCCAGTGGACAGCCACAGACCACATGAGAGCATCACCACCCTGCCCCTGCACAGCTTATCCTCCATGGAGGATGGAGGTTGGTGGTCAATGGTCACAACCAATCCCTGCTCCTGACTGGCCTGGGTAAATCCCTCCCATTAACCTGCCAGCAGCTACCAAGGCTCAAGAGGATGGTGTACACAGCCCACATTGAAGGGCACACCTTGAATTCCCAGCTTGGGTGACAGGGGAGGCTGTGCCCCTGGACCCTACAGGACACCTACTACATTAGACCACACTACCAAGACACAGGGTCACAGCAGCTCTACCTGATACATAGAAACAAGCAGGGAGGTTGCCAAAATGAGGAGACAAAGAAACATGGATCAAAGGAAAGAACAGATCAAAGCTCCAGAAGAATAACTAAACAAAATGGAGATAAGCAATCTACCAGATGCAGAATTCAAAACACTGGTTATGAGGATGCTCAAGAAACTTAGTGAGGACCTCAACGGCATAAAAAAGATCCAGTCAGAAACAAAGGATACACTAATTGAAATAAAGAACAATTTACAGGGAAACAACAGTAGAGTGGATGAAGCCAAGAGTCAATCAATGATACAGAACATAAGGAAGCAAAAAACAGCCAATCAGAACAACAAGAAGAAAAAAAGAATCCAAAATAATGAGGAGAGTATAAATAGCCTCTGGGACAACTTTAAGAGGTCCAACATTCGCATTATACGGGTGCCTGAAGGAGAAGACAAAGAGCAAGAAATTGGAAATCTATTTGAAATTAAAGAAATGAATGAAAGAAAACTTCCCTAATTTGGTGAAGGAAATAGCCATGTCAGTCCAAGAAGCACAGAGGGTCCCAAACAAGAAGGATGCAAAGAGGCCCACTCCGGGACACATCGTAATTAAAATGCCAAAGGTTAAAGATAAAGAGAGAATTTTAAAAGCAGCAAGAGAAAAGAAGCTAGTTACCTATGGGGGAGTTCCCATAAGACTGTCAGCTGATTTCTCAAAAGAAACTTTGCAGGCTAGAAGAGACTGGCAAGAAATATTCAAAGTCATGAAAAGCAGGGACCTACAACCAAGATTGCTCTACCCAGCGAATCTATCATTTCGAATTGAAGGGTAGATTAAGAGCTTCCTAGACAAGAAAAATCTAAAGGGGCTCATCATCACCAAACCATTATTATATGAAATATTAAAGGATTTTATTTAAGAAAAAGAAGATCAAAACTATGAATGTTAAAATGACAGTAGACTCACAACTATCAACAACTGAACCAAAAAAACCCCCAAAAAACAAAAACAAAAACTAAGCAAACTACTAGAACAGGAACAGAATCACAGAAATTTAGATCACATGGAGGGTTATCAGTGGAGAGGGGGTGGGTGGAGAATGGGGGAAAAAGTACAGGGATTAAGAAGCATAATTGGTAGGTACAAAATAGACAGAGAGGTTAAGAATAGTATAGGAAATGGAGAAAAAGAACTTAGATGTGTGACCCATGGACATGAATGAACTAAGGCAGGGGGGTTGCTGGAGGGAAAGGGATGCAGGACCGAGGAGTAGAGAAAAGAATGGGACAACTGCAATAGCTTAATCAATAAAATATCCTTAACAAAAAAGGAAGTACAAATAGGTGGTTACAGAATAACCATGGGGATGTCAAGTACAGTATAGGAAATGGAGTAGTCAAAGAACTGACATGCACGACTCATGGACATGACCAATGGTAGTGAGATTGCCTGACGAGTACAGGGTGTTGGGTGCAGGGGGACAAAGGAGAAAAATCAGGATAACTGTAATAGAATAATCAATAAAATACAATTAAAAGTTTTTTATGACTCCTATTAAAAATTTTTTTTTAGACTTTACTGAGATAAGATAGCTTTAATAGTCTGTTGTTTTGGGGGGCCATAGTGCAGTGTTTAAAATGTCATTAAATTAAATTAAGTTAGTTGATAAGGTCCTGGGTCCTGAGTGACCCTTTCTTTTTATTTATAAGCATTTTGTCATGTTAAGGGACCAGTAAGTGTATCTTTTTATAATGGGTATGTGTGGGACATAAAACATACTTTGTGTTTCAACTGCACTTTTGTATAAACATTTTCAGACAAAGAAACTCAACTTAATTTTATGTAGAATATAAGAATGTGCACGGGTCAGGAAGGAGAGGGCATTTTGTCCCTTACCTCTCAATACTCATGTTAAGATGATTTTATTCTGAATTTCTAAGAGGAAGTTTTCTCCCTTATTTTAAAAGCTAGCAGATTTCCCGAGTGTCCTTGAATGATTTATTCATAGCCTACTTATGTAGTAGCAAAAGAAAAGAATTATACATTACATGTTTTTATCTTGTGCAAGAGAGCAATTTTAAAAATATATATTTGGTAAGACCTTTAATAAAATTTTTAATGAGTTGTCTTTCCAGCTTATAGTCATTACAAATACTGTCCTCTCCATTATTATGGTTTACAGCAATGTCTTTTCTTTCCCCCCTGGCTTGGATATGTGTCATTTCCCTATTATTTTTGTTTTTTCAGTTAAATATTCTTCTGTTTAAGAAAATCTGAGAGGTACCTATATTTAAGATACTATTCAAATTATACTTTAATGAATATAATGAATTTATTAATAAAATTTTGTCTAAGATTACACAACTAAATATCATCAATACTCTGAGATGAATAAAGTTGATCTGTCATTAACCAAACATTTCCCCTCCCCTTTTTTTTCTTTCTTTTCTTTAGTACTACCTTTTTCCCTATTCCCCCTAAGTACTAGCAATTGAATACTTGGAGAATGGATGAATGATTTTATATAATTTTTTTTTTTACTATCTCTCTTCCTCTTTTTAGACTGTAAATTTGTGAGCATGGATACTGCACCAATCTTGTTCACTTCCATGTGCCTAATACCTTGGATTAGTATGTAGTAGGAATTCAGTAAATTAGTTGATTGAATGAATCAATGAATAATGAAACATATACTATAAATGCTTATTTTAAAAATTATCTTGGTTGGCCTGACCCGAGTAGCTAGGTTGATTGAGCATAGTCCTGCAAAGTGAAAGGTCACCAGTTTGATTCCAGGTCTGGGCACATGACTGGGTTGCGAGTTCAGCCCCAGTTGGAGCATGTACAAAATATTGAAATATTGAAATATTTAGATTTTAAAATATAGGGAGAAATTATAATAGGAAAAGAAAAATATTTTTAATAATGTTTTTAAATTTTTGTGCTTGTTTTTTAACAAGGAGTAGTATAATAAGCAATCAGGTTAAAGTGGTTTTTGAAACAACTTTTGATTATTTTGGATTAATATTTTGAACTGCATTTTACCATGTAACCTTGATTAGCTCAGCTAACTTTTGGCCCAACAAAATTAAAATAGTTTGAGGTATAACATGGAAATTCTCATATTTTTACAATGAGTATCAGCTTTAAGGGCTTTAATTGAAACACGATGTGGGCTTATGTAGATAATAGCATATTCATTATTTATTTCAAATTGTAACTTGAGAGTTTTAAGGACTGAAGAATATTTCCAAGCATAACAGAAAATTATGAGCTCTTGGGTTCAGGAATTAATATTTAAGCACAATAGACCTGACTGATCAGAAACACAAGGACCAAAGTAAGTGTACATAACTCCCCCAAACAGTGTTAGTATAGACTGTTCACTTAGTTGCTGGATAACAGATGTGTGCAAACACTTCAGTTACTTAGGAGAGAGGGGAAAAAAAAGGGCTCACTACGGACTACAGTGTGGGCCTTGTAAGGTACAAAGTAGCCATAAATTAATTGGAACTTGACATATTATGAACTTAATTTGACCACTTGTTTAGAAAGACTGTTAATATTTGACTATATGGCAGTGTACTTTGGAGAATGATTCTATGTGCTATTTCATAATGTCTTTTCAGCTCTGATTGTAATTATCTGTTATTGTTTGCTTTGCTTTTGTTTCCTCCTGACTTTAAGGGTATACTTTCGTCCTGTATTTTTCTCTAGGCATCCACAAGGACAAAGCTAAACCTCCCAGCTTCTCTGTTGTCCTTGAGACTTTGAGGCATACCTTGACAGATTACCAGAACAAGCTGGAAGATGCATCTAATGAGGTAACACTTGTACTGTTTGGCTCCACACATATAGCCTTCGGCCTGCAGCAGTACGTATCCCTTGCTTGCTACAAAGGTCAGAAAATTGGGAATATTGAATTGGCAGCTTCACAGATACAAAAAATAATAAATTGTCTGTCATTGTTCTTTGAGTGTGGCCTAACGTGGTGTCTCACTTGTGTTTTTGTAACTTAGGTCACACTTATTTTTAAAGTTGTAAAGACTCTGTCACTCTTGAACTTTAAAATTTTTTTATTTTAATTTAATACGAAAGCTATGCAAGTCATTTCAGTTACCACGATATGTGTTAAATTTAAATTTTAATGTTTTTATGAAATTTGGAATAGGTAGTGGAAATTTAGGTATTATCAATATTCCGGGTTAAGATTTCTACAAATTGTGGAAATCTGAACAAAGAAGAGATGTTAGTTTTCATCCTCTACAGCGAGTAAAATGTTGACAGAAGTTTTAAAAAACAATTGTCTGTTTGATGTAGCCTGGAGGGTTTTGGTATGCTACTCGAAAAAGCTCATGCTTCTATTTATCATCTCGTTTGTATTATTTAAAGTGTGGGTTGATAATTGGGTATTAAAATATTTCATGAATTTGTGCTTTAAAAATCAAAGAGTTTGTTTAGTTACATTTTGTCAAATTAGATAATATAAAGTAATTACATTAAATACAATTAGAACAGATTGTTCGAACCAAAAACAAACTACACAGCGTGGAATTTAGTGTTTTATCCTTTTGTTTATCTGTTTCATTCATATAATTGAAAGACTGTGAAACTATTACATTTCACATTTCAGAAGGGGCTTATTTTATTTTATTAAGGTGATTAAAGAAGGAAAAGTGAGCCTTCTTAATTCCCTCTGTAATTGTTCAAAAGCATAAAAGAAAGTGACCACTGAAATAATTAAATTTCTATGAAGGATAAATATTGCAAAGTCTTTCCCAGTGAGACAAGACAACCTGTATTGTTAGTAGTTTGTGAAACTCTTCTGAGGCCTAGGACTGGAAGCTGCAGGGTAACTAGGAACATATTACCCACAGCGAATTGTTATTTGGGAGGATGAATGTCACATGATCCTCAGCACAGTTGAAAAGTCGACTCAGCAGGCTTTGGCTTAGTAATGTGCTTTGTTGTGAACCAGTGCCAGAGACAGCAGTGGGGAGACCAAGGGGGTGGCTGCAAAGAAAGCAGAAAGAGCAGTCTGACAGAAAGAAGAATGAACTGTCAAAGAAAATAAATCACAAGCGGAGCAGGACCAACTGATGACCTGCCACAAGCCTTCCCAGTAGGACTGCATGTGACCGACCCTGAAGTTGTCATATGGAGCGAGAGACCAGTGAATACCCTCATGATGTATAGAAAGAACAGTCTTCTGCTCTGCCCTTTTTGCCTTCCTTATAGATGCCACTGCCTCTGGCATTTTGGCCCAGTAGGATTTTAAGAATAAAGTTATATTTGTTTACAGTGAGAATGAAATCCTTTGTCCAGACGTCTAATAAAAATACAGTAACATCGCTGACATTTCAAGCTTGAATGCTTTCTTTTCTTTTCAGCCCTGTGGGCTTGTGACAGAAATTACATAGTTAATCAAAAGAAATAATTTTTAAGACTCTCAATTACTATTCAAAAATTTGTATTAAGTAATTACATAAAAAACATTTAAAAATTACATTTTGAGTTACCCATCCTTGAAAAATATAAAAAAGTTACTTACATTTTCTTTTATCAGCTAAACACAGTGAATAATGCCAAGGAAAAGGCATCTAATGAACTTGATACTACCAAACAGAAGATAGAAGCTCACACTAAAAATATAAAGGTATTATGATTTTAAATAACTTTTTCCTTCTGTGTTAAGAAACAGATATACTTATTTAGAGAAAGTTTTAAAGTAAAGATATCTGAAAATGTAGCTTCCTATTTCTTATTAAGTACATTTGGATACAATTTTTATTTTTTATTGTTCAAAGTAACGGGGATTTTTTTTCGTTAAAAAAATAAAATGATTAGAAATTGTTCTGCTTAATGGAAAAATTTATTTCCTAGGCTTAATGTAATACCATAGAGTCAAAAAATGATTTAAGATTTACTGTCCACCCTTAAATACATAGTAAACATTCTTCATAAGCATATCAGTATTTGGAGTCAAATGTCATCATTGTAGGGTGGAGCCATTATTTTCAGTAGAACATCATGCCTAGTAATGGGCCAAGACCATACCTGGCTCAAGTCCAGGAAAACAGTTTGTTTTATTTTTTGTGATGCTTGTATGTACTATATTTTTGCAAAATTATACTGAAGCAACTCTCAGAGTTGCTCAGTATTGCTGGATTTTTTTTGTGTGTGTTGGTTTATATTGTGTTTGTGCTTTACATACTTCATAGAATTTAAGGTTAAGGAATAAATTGTGTAGCAGAATTTTATGCCACTTTTTTTTTTGTATTACTATTTGGAATTTCATGGAGATGGTAATGTTTTTATATTAAATGTAAGGGACTCATTCTTAAAATGTAATTTAAATTTTTTTTGAGCCACCAAGTTATTTTTTTAATAATAGCTTGAAAGAAAAGAGCTTTCTGGAATAAGCTATCTTATTAGCACTTTATATTTAAATGCCAAAATAACAAATTTTCTAATTTTGCAGGTAAAATATTGTACTTAGACAATACACTCAAATAAAATACTTAATGTTTAACATTATAATCAAATGTTTGCCTTTGTGATCCTTTTATGTTAAAGCTTTGGAAGTCTTCATTATGTCCTTTATATTTGTATCCCCCACCCTTATATTGGTTGACCCTCATACAACCTGTATTTTTGGTATTTCCTACAGGACCTTCAGGATAAACTGGCCGATGTCAGTAAGGAGTTGAGCCATTTACGCACCAAGTGTGCAGATAGAGAGGCTCTAATCAGCACTTTAAAAGCGGAACTACAAAATGTGCTGCACTGTTGGGAGAAAGAAAAGGCACAAGCAGCCCGATCTGACTGTGAACTGCAGAAGCTTTCCCAGGCTGTCCATAAGGATACCGAGGTATTACCTGCGACAAGATGACTGTCAGGAAAGGCCTGTCACCAATCTCAGTTTTATAAATTTACATACGTCAAGTGCCTGTTTTTACACTTATTTGGTTTAATTCAGAAAATTGTTCTGAGCTGACTGTTTTGCAATATTCATGCCAGCTGCAAAAGTTAGTCACTCCATTACCCTTGTGTCATCCTGTTTTGTGAGAGAAGTAGTGTAGATTAACCCTTCTGTCACTTGTGCAACTGGTTTTCTCTATGTAGAACATTGTATCTCAAGCAACTATGCTCCCAACAGTTCTTTCAAGGTTGGCCTGATTATCAATGACAAAATTATTTTTTTAATTTCAGTAGTTCAGTAGGTTGGCGTGGTGGAAAGATTTTTTTTTTCCTTAATCAGAAAGAACAGGATTGGATCCTGGTACTTCTGTTTACAAACTGTAAATATGGACAAGTCACATCTTTCCACATCTGAGTTTCTTTATTTGCAGAACAGGGATAATAATTACTTTAATAGACAGTCTCCTTACTATCACAATTTAGAAAAATACAAATCCTACAAAATTAAAACTTTATTTGGATGCCCTATAAAGTAGTCTATCCGTTTTTATTTATTACTGACTTCTTAAAGTATGATGACAAAACTTTCATATTCTGTATGAGCTGTGTGAATGGAATTACCTTATATTTTCTTTTACCCATGGGATGTGGAGCTAGTCTAGCTAGTATGAAACTGGTTTATCTGAGTCGTCCTGCATACTGAGTTCATTACTCCAACAAATATGAAATGCATGCCAAGAAAGTAAAAAGGAAGCATTCTTTTCCCTCTTCTTGCAGTCTGGGATTTAAATTGTGTCCACATGAAGGGACTGGAATTGTTCTACACATCAGATAATGATTAAAGGAAACTAGAAGCCTGACTATATTGTAAAGTCAGCATGTCTACAACAATGTGGTTGGGTTCAACATGTGTGAATTGATTTTGGATCTTGAGATCCTCTTTTCACGCCAAATGGATGATGGTCATGCATGGTTTATCACAGCCCAAGCAAAAATGACATAATGGCGACACAATGTATTATCCTTGATGATGAACTCAGCAGCAGAATGTGCAGGGGGAGATTTTAAGTGCCTGAATATTACATTTGCTTAGTTATATTTCATAAGATTTTTAAACATCTTAACCCAGCTGAAAATACAAAAGACACCTTTACATGCTTAAAAAAGAAAATAGCATAGATATCAATGAAGACTCTTCTGATATCCTCACTCAAGTTTATGATTTTAATTACATATTTAAATTTTTTGGTTTTTAAATTAGAAAACAATAAAGGGGCATATAGAGAGAATTAAGATACACATTTTGATATATATCAGAAAATTCTCCCCACAAACTCTAATTATAAACCTTTACATATGCTATATCCAGTTTTCCTTACCTAGAAGATTAGAATTTCTATTTTGTTCCCTGTTAAAATTTCTACTTTTACAAATTTTCTTTTTCAACTGATATATTAAAAATTCTCAAGGGAACTTATTTTATCCACATAATTTAATTTTGCAGCTTCACAGTTACTTATCTTGAGTTCAGTTCTTTGGGACTGTATTGATGAATTGCTTTATAAAGACTGCATTAGGTATTTTAGTAAGTAAACTCTCCTTGTGTGTTCAAGATGGGATCAGCTTTTTACTGAATTCTACAGCAGAATATTTGTAGGTCATTAAACAATCATTCGTTTACTTAATTGCAAAGGCATTGTAATTTTAAAGAACTTTTTTTTTACATATTTCTAATTGGACAGTTTTGAAAGTATGTCTTGGGCAGCTCTGTCCATTTTTTGACTCTTACTTTGTAATGTTTAAACACCTACAAGTGCCCCCTGTGCCGAACACTATATGAACTTGAAAGTGGGGAAAACAAATGAGCCCATCTTCCATTTTCTTTCATATCGCTGTCTGCTTTGCCTAAGGGGCTTGGGATAGATTTCCTGTAAGTGGTAAGTAAACTGGAATCCCTGGAGGAGGACGAAAGCTGAGTAATTGTGTACCTGTGAAGTATGATATTAGTGTAACTTTTTCTTTGGCAGAGTTGAGTAACACTCTGCTCTCTATTATGGTTTTTTGGACTTAACATCTGTTTTAGCAAATGTAAATGTGAAATTATAGAATTATCAATACCATACAGACTTTCAATTAGAAGAGCTTAGAAACATTACAGCTGAGGCAGCTGAGGCCTGAACATGCATTTGCTAAGATCACATCCTCAGTAGTAGCAGAGCTGGGGTCTGAACCCTGGTCTTTCGGCTTCCAGACTTCACATTTTGGTTTTGAATACTAAGTGTAAACTGTTCCCAGTTTCTGTCTGATGCTTAGTTTTGCATGCAAAAACAAGTCACCAAGTGACAATATTCTGAGACTTGAGTGTTTTTTAATTCCTTTCCAGGTTTTTGAAATAAATTCTTTACTGTGTGTATTATGTGTTTTACTCCTTACAATGTTTATATACTCGAATTAATTTCCTTTTTTTTCCTCACAGGAGAAGCTAACCTTCCTTCATACCTTGTATCAGCACTTGATAGCAGGCTGCGTGCTCATAAAACAACCAGAAGGCGTGCTGGATAAATTCTCCTGGTCTGAGCTTTGTGCAGTCTTGCAGGAGAACGTTGATGCCCTGATCGCAGACCTCAACAGGGCTAATGAGAAGGTAACTGTCCTCAGGCACCAGATACCTCTATTAAATTCAGTGACATTTGTCCACATCACAGTATCATTAAAAGGGGCTGACATTCATCTTATTTCAAAAAGAATTTGGATGTTAATAATTCAGTACCATTAATTATGGCTTGTCTACAACTCAGTTTGATGCCATTGCTGTGGGCATGTAAATGTGACTGAAGTCTGTATGAAGTCTCTAAGCTCCACTTTCTGTGCAGGACATGCTAATACTACTAGCCAGTATTAGCCATAGGGACCTAATTAAAAGAAAATAAATTAATCTTACTGATGAAGCAATTCAAAGAACTTAGCCATTTACATTAATAAACCAACTCTTTATGATAGCATAAAATAGAAACAAGATACAGTTATTCAAAAATATGATCTTAAAATTCTTTGCTTAGGATATAACTACTTTAAAAACAGTTAAAAATTTTAAATTATGTTTTGTGACATTTCTTGAAATAAACTGTGCATTACCAAACCCATTCAGTGCTTTAGATTGTAAGAAGTATATGAGTATATTGTAGGAGAAAATGGTAGACTTTTATAGTCACTTTATCATCACAAGCTAGAAATTCAGCCTTTCAAAAAAAAATTAAAAATCTTCTTTTGGTTATAGAAAATCAAAATGGCTTAGCAGACCAACATATGTCACTATTAAAGATATTGATTCTTATCTATCGAGCTGGTCAGAACTATGTTTACATGGTCTAGTTTCCAGATGTTAGTTGCAGTGACATTTTTAACTTAAGGAACATGAAAAAAAAGACTGTTCTCCAAAGTTTATTTTTTAATCTCGGTCCAATTTTAGGGTGAGAGAGAACACTTTACCTTGGTCTGATTGGCAAACACTGCTGTAGGCACTGAAAAGTGGGGTTGAGGAAAGGAGAGAATAAGTTGTGAGGCACAGATGCTATTCATTATTATCAATGTATCATGGGCTTGCAGATTAAAACGAGTTCATGTTTTAACTCTATGAGATGGTGTGTGTGTTTTTTTTACTTTTATTTATTTACTTTTAGAGAGAGGGGAAGGGAAGGAGAAAGAGAAGGAGAGAAACATCGATGTGTGGTTGCCTCTTGCACGCCCCCTTCTGGGGCCCTGGTCTGCAACCCAGGCATGTGTCCTGATGGGGAATCCAGCCAGCGACCCTTTGGTTTGCAGGCCAATGCTCAATCCACTGAGCTACACCAACCAGGGATGAGATGGTGTTGTTTTAATGGATTTCCATAGTTTCAAAATATTAATGGTTGGAAAATTCTGCTATATTATATGCAAAATATTTGTGGATTTGTAAATCTCATTTAAATACTTTCTTTCCCATGGAGATATCTGAACAGCTTGAGCTTTGGATATAGAAGTTAGGATACTCTTATTAATTTTTTCTAGTAAAATTGGTCTTAGAATAACTTTTTTAGAAAGAGAAGAATAAAAGATTTGTCATTTAAGTATACAAATGACATCATTTTCTGCTAACATGATAATTTGCCCTACTAATTCCTGTTTCATTATTTCTTTATTTTCATTTTAACTTAAAATGTTTATATGATCTTAAGGAATAAAATATATTAGAAAAATTTGGATGCTTTTTGGAGGAGGTGATACATGGAAATGGTTTGTTAGCATAGCTTATTCTCTGTTGCATTTCCCCATTTAGATAAGTCACCTAGAGTATATTTGTAAAAACAAGACTGATACAATGAGAGAACTTCAGCAGACCCAGGAAGACACCTTCAACAAAGTGGCAGAGCAGATCAAAGCCCAGGAGAGCTGCTGGCACAAACAGAAGAAGGAACTGGAGCTGCAGTACTCAGAGCTCCTCCTGGAGGTGCAGAAGAGGGCACAGGTATGCCACCTCCCCAGAGAACTTTAACAAATGGGTGCTGCACCTTTATTTCAAATACCATTGTCAAGTCAGTGTAAAACTTCTTGATTACCACATACAACTTGTTAGGCACACGTGAAATGTATGGTCGTGCAAACACATGTGTAAATGACTATGTGTTGTGTGTGCATGAGTAGTAAGTATTGTCTTTCACTGAAGTTTGGAAGTAGATGGGTTTCTGGTTCAAATATCTCAGAATGTATTTATGAATTAAATGCTAACATTATATTTCCTTTTTTACTTTTTAAAATAAAAGGTTAAGGGGTTTGGTAAAATACTGTCAGTTTTAGTGTAGGTATTTTTTTTGTTAATCCACTTCACTTGTAAGAGCTCCTATGTGAACCGTCGTTTTAATTCATTTGAAGTTGAAATTTGTTATATCTCCTAACATTGTGTAAGAACTAGAGTTGTACTTACAGACCTGTAGCAAAATAATTGACTGTGAGATGTGTTTTGTCTTCTGTGTTGGATTCCATTGAGACTAGAATGAGTAGTTAACCTAACTGTATTTGTTACACAAATTTTTGTCAACATAACTTTTATTGCTAACTGTCATTCCTGCCCAATCAGGAATAACATGTGGTAATGTGTATGTTTTTTTCATATTTAATTTAATAGTAGGTCCCTTGTTCTCAAGATAGGAGACTTATGAACCAGAAGATTGTATATTTTTCCCATGCTTGATTCAGCATGTAACCTCTTATTTGGACCACTCAGGTGGATATTGGCTAGTATAATTAAAAAAAAAAAAAAAAGAAACCATAGATGTGTTTGTTTGCCAATACACAGCTTTGGATTCCCTAAAATAAGACCAATCTATTTTTCTAAACCTAAGGGCCCTGTGCAAACTTAGTCCTTTCTCTATGAATTTGAATGAATTAATACATTTTCTTAAAGTAACCATTTGTTCACCATATGAAAGGTGCCTTGTGATATGCCCTTCATTTTCTGCTCCTGAGATAAAGGACCTAAATTATTTTTTTAGAAGTAACATTGACATACAGTGGGGTGAACAGATCTTACATGTACAGTTTGATGTTTTGATTAGTGCAAACACTGATATAACCATCACCATATTTAAGACTTAAAACATTTTTATTACAAAGTTCTCATACCCCCTTCCAGTCAGCTTCCACTCCCCCTAGGCAGCCATTGTTCCGAGGGTCATCGTCATAGATTACTCTCACCTATAAAGGAGTCATTCAGTAGACAGTTTTTGGTGATTGGCTTATTTCACTCAAAATAATGTTTTTGATACTCATCTATGTTGTTGGGTGTATCAATAGTCATTCCTTTTTATGGTCAAGTACTATTCCATTTTATAATCACACTGCAATTTGATATATTGTGAGCTGATGGACATCTGGATTGTTCTCAGTTTTTGGCTATTATAAATAAAATTGGTACAAACGTTATTGTACAAGTGTTTTGTTGACACATGTTCTGATTTCTCGTGGTTAAAACTTGTAATTTCTAGGTCATAGGGTAGGTGTACAGTTACAAATTTCTGTCAAAGTGTTTTCCAAAACGATCAATTCATTTTACATTTCCACCATCAATATAGAAGAGTTTCCATTATTTTACATCCTCTGCAACATTTGATATTGTCAGTCTTTTAAATTTTAGCCATTCTAGTTGCTTTATGGTATTTTATTATGGCTTTAATTCACGTTTTTTTAGTGATTATGTTTTGCATTTTCATGTACTTAAATGGCCATTCATATATCTTATTTTATGAAATACCTATTCAAGTACCTGCCCTTTTGAAAATATGGGTGTTTGTTTTTATTATTGATTTGTAAGAATTCTTCATATATTCTAGATGCAGTCCTTTTTCTCATATATGTCACATATATTTCTTCTGCTTGTTCACTTTTCATTTTCTAATATTTATTTGGATGATCATAGGTTTTAAAATATTGATTAAGTCTAACTTACAAATCTTTTTCTCTTTTGGATACTTATTTTTATGTGCTAAGTGATCTTTCTATACCCCAGGATTGTGAAGATAATCCATTGTTTCTTCTAGAAGTTTTATAGTCTTAGCTTTTATGTTGAGGTCTGTGATCCATCACAAATTAATTTTTGTGTGTGACGTTGGGTAGTGGCCTTAGCTTCATTTTCCGCCTGCATTTACTGTTCCCACACCATTTGTTCAAGACTTTACTTTCCTCATTAAACAGCCTCTCTCCCATTGTGAAAAAAACAATTGACCGTTTCTGGAAACTATAGGTTTGTTGTCCATTTCTAGAGTTTTGCCTTTTTCAGAATGTTACATAGAGTCATACAGCATGTAACCATTTGGGTCTTGACTTTTTTCACTTAGAAAAATATATTTGGGATTCATTGATGTTGTGTTTACCAGTGGTTTGTTCCTTTTTACTGCTGAGTGATACTCCTTTGTGTGGACGTATCACAGTTTATTTATCCAGATACTTGCTGATGGCCCTTTCGGTTGTTTTTATTTTAAAATTTAATTTGATTTTTATTTATTTTATTTTATTTTTCCAAATAAAAATTTTTATTGTATTTTTTTCCATTACCATTTAGTCCCACTATATCGCCCTCCCTCCTGCAATCACCACATTTGTCTATGTCCGTGAGTCGTTTTTCCGTTCTGCTCAGTCCCACCCCTCCCCCCGAACTAAAGATGATTTAAACATTCATAGATAGATTTTTGTGATCATAAGTTTTCATTTCTCTTAGATAGATAATTGGGAGTCTGATTTCTGGGTTATACAGTAAGTATATACTTAACTTTATAAGAAACAATTATTAAATTGTTTTCCAAAGTGGCTGTACCATTTTGCATTCTCACTAGCAATATGAGAGTTCTAGTTGCCCTGCATCTGTGCCAGCAGGTGGTTTCATCATTTTCTTTTTTCCTTTTAGCCAAATAGCTGTGTAGTGGGATGTCATTTAGTTTTAATTTGTATTTTCCCTAATGCATAATAATGTTGAGCATTTTCTCATGTGCTTACTTTCCATCCATATATCTTCTTTGGTGAATTATCTACTCATATATATCGCTCAGTTTTAATTGGGTTTCTTGTTTCCTTATTGCTGTATTTTGAGAGTTGTTTATATTACTGGATACAAGTCATTTGTCAGATATATGATCTGCAAATATTTTCTCACATTCTCTTAATAGTACTTTTGCATAGAAAATGTTTTAAATTTTTATTAAGTCCAATTTATCAATTTTTTTAGGCATGTACCTTTGGTGTTCTATCTAGGAGTTCTGCTTAGCATGCAGTCACTATCATTTCCTCCTTTTTATCTTCTACAATAGATGTTTTATAATCTTAGGTTTTACATATTGGTCTATGATCTATATTGAATTAATTTTTATAAAGCTGTGAGGTATGGGTTGATGTACATTTTTTTTGCATATGGATGTCCAGTTATTCCAGTGCTATTTGTTGAAAAGACTACTCTCTATTTGCACCTTTGTCAAAAATCAATTGACTGTATTTGCGTAAGTCTATTTCTGGACTTTCTCATCTGTTCCATTTATTTACTTGTGTATTCTTTTCTCCAGTTCTATACTGATTTTATTACTGCAGCTTTTTAGTAAGTCTTGAAATCAGGTCATGTGAATCCCCCAACTTCATTTTCTGTAAGTGTTTTGAACTCACGTCTTTTATTCTAAGTCTGCAGGAAGGTATAGCAATTCCCTTTCTGAGTAAGGGAGTCAGTCATCACAAATGCTAATGTTTTAAAAGAAGCTCTCACTGAAGACTTTTCTCTGAAGAATGGTTAATACCCTAGTTTTGGCCCATGGGTATGCAAATTAAAAGTATTATTTTCATTATTCTAAAAGTACATTACTATTATATATTGGTATATAGCCTATAATTTTTATGAACATATTCGAATTTTCATAAAGTATAATTGAATACACAGAAGAAATTCAAGTGGATTTTATATTTGGTAAACTGCTATTGTAATGTGTATTACAGGGCCTATACATTTTATTTTAGGAAATTTTGTTATAATGAATTCTATATTTCTACTTTTTCCCCTAAAGCTATAATGCAAATAATAATATTTTAATTTTATAGTACCTAATGCATTTTCAAAAATTATGTTGATACGGTCATGAGGGGGAAAATCCACAGTTTTTGCATAGGATTGTGTGTTGTAGAGGATGTTTGGTGTCAGATGAACATAGCCCTTAATAGAGACCATCTGTGGGAAAACAAATGACTTATCTACAGAGCCCTGTGTTTAATGTTTGGTATTATAAAGAAGTGGTTAGTGAGGGACAGCTAGTTAAATAAAAATTTTTTTTCTATTTGATTGCTTTTATCTGGAAAAATGTAGTCAAGTTATTTGCAAGATGTTTGAATGTGTAAGCTTTAAAACAATTAGTGGAATTGCCATCAGATAATTGAAACTTGTAGAGCAGGAAGTTCGGTTCTAGCATCACAGCATGTTCGTAGCATTAAGCAAAATGTGCTAGCCACATGGTTGGGTACTTCTTGAACTTAAATACCTTTGTAGCCATCATGTAAATATATGTCAGGCACTTATGCCTGCCGAAGCATTGGGGCTCGTTGCCACATTACATTCCACTTACTAAGTTTGCATTTGCAGCCTTAGTGTATATGTGCTTTTTCTTTTTTACCTGAAAAAGGTGAAATTACTGGAACAAGAACTTCCTTTCTAGAAATAAAGCCTTTTCGCTATCAACTAAGTATAATTAAGCCTTGATGCAATATTTATTGTAAACATTTTAGGTTTGACATGTTAGTAAAGTGAAGTGAGATTAGAATGAAGAACAAAAACCAAAGAAATTCAGACACATCATACTGTATTGCATTTTATTCCTCTTATATCATGATATTAAGTATATTTTTGGCAAGAAATCTGGGTATTCATAAAACTGTTATTAGATGTTAAAACTTTTAATTGAATTCCAAAACTATTCAGGGATGAAGTGCAGTTCGTTTATATTGTTAGAGATGGTAGGTATGCAGTAATTCACAGGGAGTTAGACATAATCCTGGACATGCCATGTTTTGATGGACTGTGTGTTGGTTGGAGTAGGTACCTCTAATGAAATATTGGTAAGTCTTCTGACAATTATTCAAATAATTGCTTAAGAAATGTATTTTTAATAATAATGTTATTTGGTCAATTTGCATAATGTTTGATAGATTCTTTTCAATGCTTTTGTGTACCTTACATGCCTCTTCATAGTGGAGCTGCATGTCATTTAAGCATTATTCCTATTTTGCAGATGTGGAAACTAAGGTTCAGAGAACTGATACCGCTTGTTGGAATAGTGAGGAAGTTCTAGGGACAAGATTGGATGGTGATAACAGATGTGAAACGTTTAGCATCTTGGTTGGCGTTTAGAAATTGCAAAGTGAACATAATGTACTCTTTATTACATTATCTTCATCCTTAGCTTTCAGTCCTTTTTGCATTTAGAACACTTTTTTAAAAAAATATATGTTATTTTTTCTATATAAAATAATATCTGAAAATAGGCGTAGTGAAAACTCAGTTTCATATTTCTTGCACTTACATTTCTGAGTGATTCTAGATTAATTAATAATTAAACATGATAATGTATGAGAAAGCTAACCATTGCCACATTGTCAGCCATTCATAAATGGCAGTTTCTTTATCTCTTATTTCTCTCAGACTTCTTTTTTGAGATACTGAATTTTTAGTATACTCTATTGCAAAATTACTTTGATAGGAAAGAATATCAAACTGACTTTTACATAATGTAGTTAATATTAATATATTCTTTACATGTTATATACCTGATATATAGGACACTGTGCTTCATGCAGTGGTACTAAGAGGTATAATACTTAGTTTTTTCTCAAAAAGTGTCAAATTTAGTTGTGGAGGTATTAAATAAACATGGAACATTAAATGATGTAAGGTTTATTGTAATACTGTGTGTAATTAATTGCTAAAAGAATGCTATAAACTTAGAGGAGGAGGTGGTTGAAGTTTTGAGGCTTCAAAAGGAGGTTGGGGCCAACCTGGGATCTGGAAACCCGGAAGAAAAGGAGGCATGAGACTGATTAGAATTTAGAGGTAATGCTTACTTTGCAGTGGTCTGAGGCAGTATCTTTTAACAACCAGCAAATCAAGCACTTTGCCTGTATTGACACATTTATTCTCAGTCTAATGATAAGGAGGACTCTGTTCTTGTGAGGAACTGGCTTTACAAAGAACATTTTACAATTTGTTTTGCCTTAGAAACAAAAGAGTAAACACAGGACAACATATTATTTTTGACATGCCAAATTTACAAAGTGAAGAGAGTATTTTCAAGTTAATAATCATTATGGGGTTAGGGTATATATATAGATTACGGAATTGGTAGGTCATAGGGTAAGCCTATAGGGACTTTTTGAGGAACTGCCAAACTGGCTTCAAAAGCTGCCGACACCGTCTTACTCCCCCACCGGCAGTGTATGGGGGTTCCAGTTTCTCTACAACACATGCTTTGTTTTTAACTGAGAAACATTTACATCATAGGAAAAGCAGGTGAATTTATGTTTATTGTATTTTAAAGTATTTTCATTGTATAGAAAGACAAGATATATAACCCATGAAAATAAGACATTTTAAATGAGGTTCTTTCATGTCTATGTATCACTGAATGTCCAGTTTGCTTTTTGTCTTTTTGCCAACATAAAGAATAGAAACTCAGCAAGCAAAACTGATAAAGGATTTGACTCCCTAGGGGAGTATCTAACTTCTGGCTCAAAGCCTCAAAGTTCATGGAGTGCTCTAAGACAATAAGGCATCCCTCAAAACTTGTATTGAATCTGGAAGTAAGTGCGTGATTCATTAAGGAAGGAAGCTGTCCTCTCCTTGCCTTTTGGGTACACTTTGAATTTGTCAGAGAGTAAAGGAAAACTTGTGAAATTATATGATATTTTTGATATGACAGGGAAATATATGTAAAGGGTATCCTATATTTTCAGTTTTTAAAAAATATCGCAAGGTAAGAATTTTTTGGGGGGTGTGGGGGAAATTTTGTAATATTATTTTTGAAATTAAACCCACTAAGGAGGATTTTAGTACTAGGAATGCTTTTGTCGCATTTGAAGGTGATGTTCCTTATGTTTGCTTTAAAAATATTGGCCTTTAATCTTCTTTGGTAAAGAACACAGTATTTTTTTTAAAGGAAAATTTGCTCTTATAGCTGTTTCTAGCCTTGCCATCAAACAAGCTTTGTTCTTCAAGAATAATTCTCAGTAAATAATGCAGTACCTCTGAAGGTCCCTGTGGACTATCAGAATTAATTTAAAATAGAATTCTGACATGTTGATAAGCTCCAAATTATATTCAGAAACTGTATCTTTTTAAATTATATTTTTCTTCTTAAGTTTGTAAAACTTTTTATTCATTGGGCATTTATTCAGTGCCTTTTATGGGCAAAACACTATGCTAAGCACCAAGGAACATTTTTGTAAAGGATTATTTAATTTGTTCAATATTTATTAAATACCTATAGGGTATAGAGTACTGTAGTAATTAATTACTGGCCTCTAGCAACTAGCAGTCTATTGTATTTGAGGGAGAGTAGATGTACACACAAGATATAAGTAAGTAGCAGTGTAGGACTTAAATGCTTGAATGGTTTGATTAAGTTTCGAGACGGTCAAAGTCAGTGTATGAGTGAGAGTGATAGTAAATGGTGTCATGGAAAAGATAGACCCTGAAACGGGTTCTGAATATTGTTAAGAATTTGAATTACATTAAAGGAGTGGAAAGGAAAATGACCTGGGAGTGCTAGAGAATGTGGTTAAATTGTGAAAAGTGGTGTGAGGTTCACGTTTGGAAAATAAAGGCGCAGACCCTTCTCCCCTTTTCCAAGTTGAGGATCATGGGAGAGGGTGAAGCCTTTACAGGAGAAGGCATGTGGTGACGTTGTAACTTGAGTGGGGACCCTTGGTTCGGTAAAGACAAAGAGGTTAAACAACAGGATCGGACTGACAGAATCTGACGTAGCACTGGAAAGGGCACGGATGGCTAGCGGTGATGGCGACTGGAACTAGGGTGGCAGCAGGGGAGACGGATCAGGACGGACGCTGTGCTTGCTGATGGCTTTGACTTGGGGATGCAGAGCGTATGGTGAGAGAAGCGGGAATTTGACTACAATGTTTTTGACTCGAATAATTCAGTGGATGTTGGTGCTATTTACTGATACAAAGAGGGCTATTATGGACACTTTTAGAAGGAAAATCAACAGCACTGGACTGGATACTTTAGCTTGAGGTGGCTGTGTGCTTTCTAGCTGAAGGCTACTGGACAGTTGGATCTGTGATTCTGCATTTCAGTGAAGATGCTGGGGATGCAGAAATGAACAAAACTGTCATCACGTTTGTCAATAAGAACTTAAAAAAATTTTAAATTTAATTTCATTATTTTTAAATCTTTAATTCAAATATCCTACTTTGCTAATCCCAGTCATCTAATTGATATTGGCCTGGTTGATTTTTTAAAATAGCCGTTGATACTTGGTATCTTGATTATAATTACTTAAACCAAGAATGATTTAAGAAAACAGATGGTTATTAAACAATGAAATGGTCTTTAGAGATTGTTTAGTTTTATTTATCAGCAGACTTCACATGTATTCTTCATCTTATTTTCATTCTTTTAGCAATTGTGAATGGCATCTCTTTCTTACAATAGAAATTATACGAGTCTCGTGAAATCATCCATAGTGGTAATAGTTAATATTTATCAGCACTTTTAAAGATACAATTACTAAAAAGGATCCAAATTTGGGGGCCATAAAATGACATAAAGATCTTCAAAAATTGCTTTATTACATTGCCACTACTTCTACTACTTCTATAGGGTAACCTAAGATGAAAACTGGCTGTGTAAGTCAGGAATCTCAGTTTTATTTTTTAAAAATTCCAGCATGTTCCTGTTTTTCTCTTTATAGAGAGAAGTGGGATATTTTTGGTATTTTAGATTTTTATTTATTTCTGCCCATTTTTATTCTCACCCAAAGATATGCTTATTGATTTTAGAGAGAGAGGAGGGGTGGGGGGGAGAGAAAGAAAGAAAGAAAGAAACAAACAAACAAACAAACAAAAATGGATTGGTTGCCTCCTGTACTCTCCGTGACTGGGGATAGAACCTGCAACCTTTTTGGTGTACAGGGAGGCTGCTCCTACCAACTGAGCCACCTGGCCAGGGCTCTAGCCGTGCTTTAATTAACCCTCACATCCTTATCCTAGGACTGTCAGTTTCTGGCTGCCTCTCTAAAATGCTTTGAGCTTTAACCTGATGTTTTCTGGAATCGGAAGCACACAGTAGGGGAGTTTGTGATGTACTGTGCACTGAAATTAATCAGTCTTTTCTACAATGGGTTGTCCTTCAACAATCCACTTGATTTTGACCAATGATGTTAAATATTATTTTGAAATATTTAAAATATCATGAGCAAATACATCTTTTTACCATTTTTTTCATTCAACAAAGTAATTTTTGTTGAGAAAACACTTCTGCCTCAAACTTTGAGATCTGTGAATATGTGAATAGGCAGCCACCTGGAACCTGATTAGGTTCAGTTTTATTTTTATTATGTAGCTACGACTGGTGTACCTCTTTTACCTTAGATTTTTCTATAATTTTCCTTTTTTCCTGTAATTGAACTGATAGAATTGATTTTGGAGAGAATATGAAATTAACATTTGTAATTTCCATTTGCTCCCCTCATTTCATCCCCACTCCCTGCAACCCTGGCAGTTTCCCTTGGCAGTCTTTATGGTACTGATTCTCCCATCCATTTACTGAAGCACAGAGAATGTTCCCAGATTTTATGGCTTTTCATAGCTTTTTGGATAAAGTTTAATTTCCTTAGCTTAATTATCTGTTATCAGCCTACTTCTTAAATTTTCATCTTTCTTTTTTCTTTAGACATACTGAGTTATTTGCACGTCCTTAGAACATATTATCCTGTTTTCTGGCTCTTTTTTACATGCTAGTCTTCCTGCTTTCTCTAGTTAAAAGTCAAGTGTTACTTTTCCCTTTTCTTAAAAGTCTCCTCTCTTACAAGGGTGTCTCACATCAGCTTCCAAGCAGTTTACCTGGCTAGTATGTCTCAGAGTTTCTTGCTTTTTCACCTGCTCCCAGTGGGACACCACCCCTTTTACCAGTATTTTTATGGAGCTCAGGGGCACAATTGCAATGACCAAACACTACTATCACAGCATGGCCAGCAGTGGAGATGTGCTTTGGGCAAGCCACAATTCCTTTGTTCCTCACAATAATGGCCAGATCAGACCTTTGAGATGAGTTAGAGTAAATCAAGGGGCTATAGTATAGAAACATTTAAAACAATGTCTAAAATATATTTTTTTCCTGCCCAAGAGAAAGACTCCAAGAAGTCTAATCCTTTGGAGAGCAGCCTCTTAAGTACTTTTCCGCTCTTTTGCACTCAGGACTGCACCCCAGAGTGTACTTACATTCACCGTACATCTTTGGGAACCTCTCCTCCAGCCGCAGGAATTACTTTCCTCAGCGGTGTATTTAACGAGTTTGAATTCTTTTGACTACTGCCTATAAACATTGTCCATGATAGGTTTTGATACCAAATCTTGCAGAGTAGTCAAGAATTTGTATGATTTTATCCAAGTCTTATCACTTTCAGGTCTTCCTGCCAATGTAGGTTTTAGAAATACCTTTGATTCTTTTAGTTGTTCATGGGTAACACTTGAATCAGACACGCACTCACTATAAACCTCTCCCAAAGATCAATACCAAATTTTAGGCAAGGGTGCAGTCTGAACCAATAATACAAAGAAAAATATTTTCCTAATGCCCACATATAATGAAGACAGTACTTCACTTTATCATACATATCCAGAACATGAATTTTCTGTCTCTGATCGACTCCCTTATTCAAATCGAACCCCCTTGACCTGCTTTTAAAAAGAAAGAGGTCCATGTTCAAGTTGTGGCAACTTACCTAGCTAATTAAAGATCCAAATGAAACTGTTAACGCACCATTGATTTATAAGGATTAGGTTAAATTATTATAGCTCCTACTTGTTCTTTACCATAACCCTCTCAAAGCCTGGTAACATCATTTTGTGTAAACTCCTTTTTGTGTACCTCCGGCAATCTGGCATAGCTCTATCTCGGCATTATACCACAATAATTGATTTACTTGTTTGTTTTCCTGGCACATGGAATTTAGTGAGTAATCAATAAATGTTTTTGAATGATAAATGAATCTGTAAAGGAAATTGGGATCTGTTATGTCCTAAAATTTATTCTACATCAGCAATTCCTTAATGATTGGTCATTACATTTCATAGAGAGCTCTTTTATTTTCTACTGATTAAAATATGGTGTCTGCAGTTAAAATATCTTTGTGTTTCAAATTAAGTTTTAGAATGTAAGTGCCTTGATTAGGGACAAAGAATCAGATTGTTGCTGAGGCCCAGTTTATAATTAGTATTCCCTCCCCCCACTTTGTACAGCCTTCTTTCTTGGATGGTAAGAAAGAAACTGAAATATGACTATGTTTTGAGAGTCAGTTCCTTCTCATCTAGTAAATGGCTGACAGTCAAGTGCTATTTGTTGTATCAGTGATTTAACCCTTTGCTTATTTGGCAGAAGCAAGGTCTTCTTTTCTATAGGAAAGCCTCTATTGGTGGTGTAGTTTCTGTTTAAAAGCAGGAAATAAAAGTTAATGAAGAGTGGAAGGAGAGAAATTATGAGAAATGGAAGAGGAGAAATTTTCTTCCTCTAAACATGTGTATTTATTCATAAATGTACAGAAAACTTATGGAGTACTTTTAAATTTGTGTTCTACTTTATATAAAGCTACTATGTAAGAGGATTTAAAAGTTACTGTGCACATTCACCCTAGCTGGTGCGGCTCAGCGGATGGGGTACCGGCTTGCGAACCAGAAGGTCTCCAGTTTGGCTCCCAGTTGGGGTATGTGCCTGGGTTGTGGTGCCAGGCCCCTGATTGGGGGCCTGCAAGAGGCAACCAATCGATCAACGTCTCTCGCACCGGTGTTTCTCTCCCTCTGTGCCTCCCTCCCTTCCTCTCTCTCTAGAGGTAAATAGGTAGAATCCTAAAAAAAACAAATTACTGTACACATTCAGATCTAAGCTCTTTGGCCCAGTGTTACTCTGTCATAATATGTACTTGTTGGATAATTTTAGAACACGGATCTTTTGAAGAAGTAGTTGTCAGCAAAAGTTTTTCTTTCTAGAAAAAAGAGTTAATAAAACACCTGTTTATTTCATATTATGACTTCCCCCTTTTAGAAATTTCAAGAAATTGCTGAAAAAAATATGGAAAAATTGAATCGCATTGAGAAGTCACATGAAGAGTTGGTTCTTGAAAATTCACGCATCAAAAATGTGTTAGCACAGACTCAAAAGGAGCAAACATCATTGCTGGCAGCCTGCGCCTTGATGGCTGGTGCCTTATATCCTCTCTATAGCCGATCGTGTGCCTTATCTACACAGAGAGATTTTCTCCAGGAGCAGGTCAACACCTTTGAGTTGTTCAAATTGGAAGTTAGAACTCTAGCCCAGGCTTTGTCAACTGTAGAGGAAAAGAAGCAAGAGGAAGCCAAGATGAAGAAAAAACCATTTAAAGGACTGATACGTGTATTCCGGAAAGGTGCTATTGCAATTTTGGCAGCACACAGACTCAAGGTTTTGGGCCAATCATGTGCCTCTCTTTTTACCTGGATGGAAAGTTTCAAAGACGGCATAGGCATGTTAGTGTGTACAGGAGAGCCCAAAGACAAGCATAAATTTCCAAGTAAGACAATTTGTGCTTTTTAAAATCTAAGTTGAATGTGGCATACAATGTGAATCTTTCACCATTATGCAAAAACTTAAATTCATTTACTATGTTGTCATATATATTTATGTATAAACTAGGTTTTGATTTTTTGTTATAAACATTAAATTATAAAGCAAGTAGCAAATTCATATAATTTCAACTTTGTCTAGCTTTATCCAATTTGAATGCTCTTTTCACAGTAAACAGTTTATACAGTGGTTTTTCAGTTAAGTCTATCCAGAGACTATGCCCTATTTAAAATTAATTAGCAGTATAATTTATTTTCACTTTCTATGAATCGGTATAAAATGATCAGAGTTTAACATCTAATGAAGAACTCAGTGAAAATGAGACAAATATAAATTTTCTAGCTAACATTTTTTGAATATTTGGTATTCTGAGGAAACAATGATTTCAATTTTAACTTTTTAAAAGCAAGCAGTATAAGAAATATAAGTAGAACTAAAGAAAATTTCTCTTTTTTTGGATGTCAGCTAATAGTCATGTATGAATAAGTAAAGTCAATCAAATACAACATTTCTTGTTAGACTTTTCTGCACTAGGCAAAATTCTGTCTACAAGTTCTGATCTATTTCTTAAATAGCTAAACATGGCTATGAATTTTTAACATGGATTTTAATACATTTTTGTAGCATTGCATAATGGATCTTTTTGGTTTTTGCAGAACATCAAAAGGAACAGTTACGGTGTCTGCAAGCGCTCAGCTGGCTCACCAGCTCTGACCTTCTTGCTGCAGTGATTGCTTCGATGGCCGAGTTACAGGAAGTCATTAGTAAAACAGGTAGGAGTCCCTCTTCACGTCCTCTCAAATACTTTTAAAAGCAAATGTTTAGAAATGCTTTATGGTACGAATTCTAATAAACAGTCTAGGAAGAAAATGTGTTTGTTCTCATCTTTCATTCAGGTAAGGGAGATTGTTAAATCTATATTTAATGATGTAGGGAATTAGTGTCAATTTTGATGAGCAATTTTATCTTTCTTTATGGGAAAAATAAATGACCTTTTTAGGTGAATGTAGCCACCGTATTTTTTTCCTTTGTCATATAATTTTCCTGCTTATCATTAGCTTTTTTTTTTTTTTGGTAAATAATACTGGTAATGTTCTTTCACATGTTTTAGTCTTTCTTCATTTCTCTTTCTACTTGTAAATTTTAGAAGTTTGGGTAATAACTGAATAGTAGAAAATTTTTCTCTCTCATTTGTAATTTTTAAGTTTTTTTCTAATTAATTTTAAATGGAGTTAATTTGAATGGTCTGTTTCTTTCTACCATGTATGGAACCACCTATAATTTGTAATTTCCAAAGATCTAAAATTCAAATTTATTTTTTCATGACTGAGATTGCATATGTTTGTGTGAAAAGGTCAATGAAAATTAATTTCTCTATGCTAGAAGAGTAACAGACACTTGCTTATTAGTTAAGATATGTCATTGAACTAATTATTGTCATTTCAGACATCTTAATAGTGCAAATAGTATAACTATTTGTTGTAAATTGTTAATACTTGCATACCTAATCAAATATAAGCATTAATGAAATAATAATTTAGGATGTAATTTTATTTTTTAGGCACTCTGTTATGTAAATACAGATCACTTATTGTGATTTGCAATATCTACACCTGAACCTAGGCTCTTGTAGGAGGACATTTATGATTCAGAGGTTATTTTTAAATTGTGGTAATTGATGTTGGTAAGCAATATGCATATTTCATGTGTTGGCAAAACTTCAACATATTGGGTTTGGAGTCTTAAATAAAAATCTAAATAAATATACTTTAAGAAGGCTGGTATCATTGCTTCAAAACAAAACTAATATTCTCAAGAAAACTTAATAGAAGTTTTTGGATTTATTTTAATAAACAGATGATTTGTGGTACTCATATTCTTTGTAGGTATGTGGACACATAAAAGTAAATTGGATTTTTAAAGCTTTAATCTTATTTTCAATTATTTTATATTATTACTTTATTTAACACATTTTTCCCTATTACTGTGCTGTATATACTTTAGGAGATAAAAGAAATATATGGGACTCAATCCAGCCCTTTAGAAAATATGCTCAGTGATTATAGAACAAGAATGACAATTCATGAACAATGTTAGGCAAAATGTGATGAAGGAATAGATGGGACAGTACAGGCTGTAAAGGTAATTATTCATAAAAACTGCAGTGCAATATGAACATATGAGTATTGGGAAGGCTTTAGGCGGATCTAGTAATTTAATTGGGTCTGGAATGATAGTAAGTTAGAGAGGAGAGGTGGCCTTCAGAAGTGCATAGTGTAAGCAGAGATGCAGAAGTGGGACTGAGATAGAATGGGAAGGAGGGACATTAAAGAGATGAGAACAGAAATTCATGCCTAACAGCCCTGGCTTATTGATGGCGATTACTAAAACATGTTTTCTAATAACCATATTAGGGAGTTGTGGGAGAAAAGTTGGATCATTGGCAAGGGATCGGATTGTAGAGGTTTTATAAAAGTAGGCAGCTGTTCCCCACCCCGAGCGTATGTTCCAAAAGTGGCCCTCTTGCAACATTTTTAGGTTAAAGCATTGACACAATGTTATTGACACCCTGATAAAGATTCATGTAGGTAATACTTATCAAGTAGAAGGTAGACCAAGAGTGGTGTCTTCGAGTGCTTGCCAATCTGCAGGAACAGCCATTAATGTTAGAACCTTGTTGTACCTCTAATAGTCTGAGGAAATGGCAAGTTCAGGGAGACCTATTTTTAGGGAAGGCTTTAAATGTTTGTTGGCTAATGAACATTACTTAGGGAAGAGAAAGTAATTGCTGCTTAGAGGGGGAGAATGATTGGTATATCAAAGCCTGGAAGCATATTGGGAGAGGTACGGTCCGGACAGGTAGATAATAGACTGTTATTGGACTCGCACAAAGTGATCAGTGTGGACCTTCTGCAGAGATGACTTAACTACCTGGGCTTACTCTTTCAAAACATGATGGGGGATTAATATATTATCCTTTTCAGGTGACACTTTCATTTTTAAATGTTTCCTAATAGTAGAAATTTCAGACATTTTAGCAGAATAGGTGGGAAAATATCTTCCAATAGCTAAAGTATATCAGAGGTTACCAACAGATAATAATGAGGGTAATAAATGTAAAATTATAAGAGCTTATATAGTCATAACAAGTTTGTAATTTAGGTGTATGAATAACCCAAATAGGTAAGCATTATTGTATAGTAGAAGGAGCGTTAGCTTTGAACAGGCAGATTTGATTTTATATCCAGCTCTGCTAGTAGTGGTGTGAAATTGAGCAAGTTACTGAACTTTACTGGGCTTTACATTCTTTACTTATAAATGGAGATCATGTCGCCTTCCAGGCTGTTTTGAGGATTTAATGAGATAATACTTGCCAAAATTTTGTGCAGTACCCAGCATAGAGAGGGTGCTACAAAAAACTGTCCCCTAGTTCCCACCTGACTGTGAAAGCAGTGTATAACCTCAATGATAGACACACACACGTCCGCATGTACACATTTCTATGCTACTATTAATTTTCTATTCTGAAATTGCCAAAGTTCTCTACAATGAAGACAAGATAGTGTAGAGTTAACCAAGGGATTCTGCCTGGCTTTGAATATTGGTTGTGATACTAGCTGAGTGTCATGGTACATTATTTAAACTCTCTTAGAGTTATTTAGAGAATTAAGTGACTTAATTTGTAAAGTGCTTAAAGTAGTCTTTGTTTACCTTTTTAGACAAAATAATTGATTATTAATAAAATTTATTGCATTAACTGAATAATAAAGAGCATTCATAAAATTTTTGATTGGATCAAATGAAAATACCTTAGTTTATCTTAAAATTTCAAAACAATTTACATATCTCATACAGCTCTAACTTTTTAAAACATGACTGTTGTAAATTAGCATATGAAGATCAAGGAGAAATTTCCTTCTCTAAATGTAGTGAGGTTATTATGTTTGGGGGCATCAAAAGTTTGCTTTGTTTGTAACTAGTAGAAGATCCCACTTAAACTAGTTTAATGATACAGAGTTTTTTCCTCCCGAGTAACAGGAAACCCCCTAGTTTTAAGGTGGCTACTCTACTTTCAGGTATAAGGGTAATGTTTTGGCAGGAAGGAAAGTGGAAGGGCATAATATGAAGGTATTCGTGCATTGGTGGTGGGAATGAAAAATGATCCAGCTGCTTTGGAAGAGTCTGGAAATTCCTCAAAGTTTTAAACAGAGTCATCATATGAGCCAGCAATTCTAGTCCTAGATATATATCCAAGAGCAATGAAAACATACATCCATACAAAAACTTGTGTATGAATATGCATTGCAGCATTATACATAGTAGCCAAAAAGTGGAAATAAACCCAAATGTCCATCAAATAAGGAATGGATAAATATCCAAATTATGAAGTATTATTGGGCCATAGAAATTAATGAAGTACTGTTTCATACTAAACATGGATGAGCCTTGAAATTACTGTGCGAAGTGAAAGAAACTAGTCACAAAAGATCACATATCATATTCCATTTACAGGCATACTTCACTTTATTATGCATCATTTTATTGTGTTTTGCATTGACTGAGTTTTTTACACATTGAAGGTTGTGATAACCATGCATTTTACAACAGCATTTGCTCACTTTGTGTCTGTGTGCTGCATTTTGATAATTCTCTCAGTATTTCAAACTTTTTCATTATTATTGTATTTGTTATGGTAATTTTTGATCAGTGATTATTAATGTTACCATTGTAATTGTTTTTGAGGCTCCACAAACTGCACCCATAGAAGATGGTGAAGTTAATTGATAATAAATGTGAGTGCTCTGACTGCTCCGCTGACCAGCCGTCCCCTGTCCCTTTTCCTCGAGCCTCCCTATTCCTTGAGACACAACAGCATTGAAATCCGGCCAGTTAATAACCCTACAATGGCCTCTAAGCGTTCAAGTGAAAGGAAGAGTTGCATGTCTCTCACTTTAAATCGAAAGCTAGACATGATTAAGCTTAGTGAGGAAGGGATGTCAAAAGCGGAGACAGACTCAAAGCTAGAAACAGCCTTGCGTCAAACAGCCAAGTTGTAAATGCAAAGGAAAAGTTTCTGAAGGAAATTAAAAGTACTACTTCCGTGAACACAGGAATGATAAGAAAGTGAAAACACTCTTATTGCTGACGAGGAAAGATTTAGTGGTCTAGATGGAAAAATCCAGCCTGCCTCAACATGCCCTTAAGCCAAAGCCTAAACCAGAGCAAGGCCCAGACTGTCTTTAGTTCTACGAAGGCTGAGAGCGGTGAGGGAACCGCAGAAGGAATGGATGTTTGAAGCTAGTAGAGGTTGGTTTGTGAGGTTTAAGAAATGAAGTTGCCTCCCTAACATAAAATTGCAAAGTGAGGCAGCAGGTGCCGATGTAGAAGCTGCAGCAAGCTATCGCGAAGATGTAGCTAAGATAATGAACATGGCCACACTGAGCAACAGATTTTCAGTGTAGACAGAACAACCTTATATTGCAAGAAGATGCCATCTAGAACTTTCATAGCTGGAGAGAAGTCAGTGCCGGTCTTCAAGGCTTCAAAGGGCAGGCTGAGTCTCTTGTTAGGGGCTGATGCAGCTGCTGACTTTAAGTTGAAGCCAATGGTCATTTTCCATTCTGAAAATCCTAAGGCCCTTAAGAATTATGCTAAATCTACTCTGCCTGTGCTCTATAAATAGAACACCAAAGCTCTGATGACAGCACATCTGTTTACAACATGGTTTATTGAATATTTTAAGCCCACAGTTGAGACTTACTGCTCAGAAAAAAAGATTTTTTCCAAAATATTACTTCTTATTGACAATGCAGCTGGTCACCCAAGAGCTCTGATGGAGATGCACAATGAGATTAATGTTGTTTTCATGCCTGCTAAAGCAACATCCATTTTGCAGCCCTTGGTTCAAGTAGTAATTTTGACTTTAAAATCTTATAATTCAAGAAACACATTTTGTAATCTATAGATGCCATAGTTAAGGATTCCTCTGATGGATCTGGGCAAAGTAAATTGAAGGCCTCCTGGAAAGCATTTACCATTCTAGATGCCATTAACAATATTTGTGATTCATGGGAAGAGGTCAAATAACAGCATTAATAAGAGTTTGGAAGGAGTTGATTCCAACTCTCATGGATAACTTTGAGGGATTCAAGACTTCAGGTGAGGAAGTAACTGTGGATGTGACAGAAATAACAAGAGAAGTAGAATTAGAAGTGGAGCCTGAATATGTGACCGAATTGCTGCAATCTCATGATAAAACTTTAACAATGAGGAGTTACTTCTTATAGATGAGGAAAGAAAGTGGTTACTTAAGGTGGAATCTATTCCTGGTGAAGATGCCATGAAGATTGTTAAAATGACAACAGAGGACTTATGATGTGACATGAATTTAGTTGATAAAGCCGAAGCAAGGTTTGAGAGGATTGACTCCAATTTTGTACGGTCTGTTGTGGGTAAAATGCTGTCGAACAGCATCACATGTGACAGAGAAATTGTTCGTGAAAGGAAGAGTCGATCTATGCGGCACACATCATTGTTGCCTTATTTTAAAAAATTGCCACAGCCCTCTGGACCTTCAGCAGCCACCACCCTGATTGGTCAGCAGCCATGAACACCGAGGCAAGATCCTTCACCAGTAAAGACATTATGACTCACTGAAGGCTCAGAGGATGGTTAGCATTTTTAGCAATAAAGTATTTTAAAATTCAACTATGTACATTGTTTTTTCTGGACGTGATTCTATTGCACATTTGATAAGCTACAGTATAGTGTAAACATAACTTTTATATGCACTAGAAAAAAAATTTGTGTGACTTGCTTCATTGTGATTTTGGTTTCATTGTGGTGGCCTGGAACCTAACCAACAACATCTCCAGGGTATACCTGTATTTGAAATGCCCAGTTAGGCAAATCTAGAGACAGAAAGTTGATTAGTGGTTGCCTAATGCTGGGTAGGTTATTAGGGGTCATGGGAAGTGACTGCTAATGGATATGGTGTTTCTTTTGGGGGGCGACTAAAATGTTATCAAATTATTTGTGATGATGATTACACAGTTCCGTGAATATATTAAAAACCATTGATTTGTATATTTTAAATGGGTGAATTGTACTATGTGCGAATTATATTTCAAGAAAGCTGTTAAAAATGTGAAAACATGGCTGCTGAATATATCCCTTTATATCAGCAAGTCAAAAGCTTTCCTAAAAGCCCTCCGGTAGGCTTCTGCTATTGTTTCAGTGACCTGAACTGGCTTGCATGGGCATCCCTCGCTGGCTGGATGCAAGTTGGCTAAAGAGAAGGGAGGGTTTGTGGATGGGATAGGTCAGCTCATTAACAATGTCTGCAATAGGGAGGGTTCAGGTTTTAAAAAACAAATGACCTCCATGTCTACTGCCTCAGTTATAAAAGAAAATTGGTCAATTCAGAAACTTGAAAAAAAATAAGAGAGTGGCAATAACAAAAACAAAAATAGTTCCCCATTATACAGGAATAGTTATTGTTAATATTTTTGTGTATGTCTTTCCAATCTATTTTATCCCTTTATTGGTCTCTATCTACCTGCCCTGTCCACCTCCCTCTCATCCTTCCTGCTACTCACCGATCCATCCACTAATAGACTAACAAATGTTATAAATATCATAGACTATATACTGTTTTGTATTTTTATTTAAAAGTTATTTTGAAATAACCTTAAACGTAATAGAAAAGTTGCAAGTCCATTACACTTTTTTCTTTTTTGATGAATGATTTGAAAGCAAGTTGCTGACATGATTCCCCATTACTTCCTTATATTTTAGTGTACATTTCAGAGATGTTCTTACACGTAACCAGAGTGCAATGATCAACATCAGGAAAGCAACACTGACACATTACTGCCATTCAGTGGCAGTAAACCATTCTGTTTCCCTGGTTGTCCCAACCGTATCTTTTATAGTAAAAGCATATGGTTTAGAATTGTGTTGCATTTAGTCGTGTTTCTTTAGCCTTCCACTGCATTGAAGAGTTCCTTTTGTTTTCCATGAGCATAATGACTTTGAAGATTACAGACCATTTATTTGTAGAATAATCCTCAATTTTTATTTGTTTCCTCATCATGAGATTCAGCTTACGCATTTTTGGCATGAATATCATAGAAGTGATGCTGTGCTTTGCTTACAATATACTGTCATAGCTTTAGTTTAAAAGAAGTCATATTTTTTGAATATTTTTCTCCATTTCTATTACCGCTCTTCTAGAGAATGATTTTTAATGTCTGGGTAATATTTACTAGTTACTCATTTCATAATTTATTTGACCACTGTGCTGTAGGGTGTTTTCATCATATCACAGGCATCAGGGATATCAGTTCAGCTTTGATTTATAATCGATTCATGAGTCTTGAATTATCTAATGTTATGTGTGGTATCTTAATTCTTTCAATGAAGTAGGAAATTGAAATGGCAAAATCTTGGGAAAGTCTTTTTAGGAAATAATCTGAAAATTCTGAAATGAAAGAAAGATATTCCTTGGAAATTTATTTTTTCTTTTCTTTCTGTCTTTTTCTTCTTAAAGAACTTGCTGAAAATTTAAACAATTTTACATGTCAGAACTACATATGGATGACATCATTGGCACTTTTTTCTTTTTAGACTCAGGAAAACTGGTACATGTTTGCCAATACCAAGTGGTTGTTTTTAATACTTTAAGTAGTAACTGTATTGCTTCTTGTATTATCTTTGTTCTAAGGTGAAAAAAGTCAGTAAATTATTCTTTTAAAAAGAATAATTTCTTTTTAAACACTATAAAATATAAACACTAGGTGCTTATATTTTTTGAGTTATGAATTATACACATACTATTAACTATCTGGGAGAAAGAAATTTAAAATTATTTAGGAGAGAAAATTAAACATGTTGGATATGTAGTAGAGTGTGAAATAAGAATTTTGACTAGGTTTGAATATGGGCTACATTGCTTAATATGTGTGTGACATTAGGAGAATTATTTAATTCCTTTTCAGCTTCAACATCTTTATATGTAAACTTTAGCTAAGAAAAGTTCTCTCACCTCATAGGGTTATTAGGAATAAATGTATCCTGCTTAACCAAGTCCATTATATATGTAATTGTCCAATAAATGTTTGTTGTTTTATCTCTTTTGTGTGTGTGTACTGATGCCTCACACTTTAAAGTAATACTGGGTAATACTGGTATTTTACTTTAAATGTTTTCATGAAACTAGAAATTCAGTATGTTGGCTTAAGTTCACTGCTCAGAAATTTCTAAAGGTGATTGCCCCGCTATATTCTTAAACTTTAACGATGTATTTATAGACAGTGGGCAAGGACCCCAGTATCCATGTTGCCTCTGTAAACACTGGACAGGTGGCAACCTTCTTGCTTTCATTAAAGTGTTTGCCTACTTGAGATAAATTACCTTTTCCAGGTATCCAAATGGTGTGCCTGCAAGAGATCATTTACCTCAAACAGGGGAGAATGTTACTTTCTCTGAAGGGCTGGGATATCAGTCATTATGGGAATGGACTAAAGAACCCTTTAAATATCTGAATATTTTCAAGTGAGTGCTCCAGACTGAATTTCTCAAGATAGACACAAATATGCCAATTTGCTTTAAAATATCTCTGAACACTTACAGAAGCATACGGATATGAGTAGAATGTTAATGCATTTTGTGACACATTTACACATTTAAATTATAATTGAATCTTAATTATGTAGAAGATAGATGACCCAAATATACATACCCCTGCTATTACTGCTCAGAAGTTTTTTTTTTTTTGTTGTATATACTTTGAACTAACTTTCTAGAGGTCATAGCAACCCTTTAAGGCAAAACTCAGAAATCTTAGGTTGTATTCAGCATAACATTGAGGTTTCACTCCTAGGAAGTTCAAAGCATGAAGATATTTTTATCAAAAGGTAGTTACCGATATGTATTTTTAAGCTTCAAGGCTTTATTGAACCCTAACAAATAATACAACGAAAAGAGCGTCGCTGCCCCAGGTGGGGCCTGCGGACCAGCAGCAGCAGTGCTGACTGGGAAAGCGTGAGAAACGCGCAGTCTCAGACTCCGTTCCTGCGCTCATCAATCAGAACCTGCATTTTAACAGCACCCTCAGGTGATTTATGTGCACATGAAGTTTGAGAAGAAGTAACTTGGAGGATTTTCTTATTTACATAACTTCACTCATACCTGAAATTGAAACAATACAAGCCAACTGTGTATCATTTACTGGTACTTAAAGTACTAGTGTCTATCTGGGGAACCACATTAAAGTACTGATTTTTTAAATTTTGTGATTTTCTCTTTTATTATTACTTTGGCAATTTTTTCATATTTTTCACACAGTTTATTATGAAAACTTTCAAGCTTATAGAAGAGTCAAAAAAATTTTATAGTGAACAGTATTTTGGTTTTTAAATTAAAATTTATTTGCCTATCATAATTTTTAAGAACAATTTTTGAATGGAGAATTTATTATTGGAGGTGTTCATGACTATGTAAAATTCCAGTGTCATTCCATGGCATCAAATTTGAACCATAGATTCACAATCTTTTTCTTTGTGATACAAAGTGTATTGACTATGTTGACATAAGCCAAAGATGAACTCACAGACTTAGGACAGAAAACTTACCACAATAGGTTTTGAATTTAAAAGGCTTGGGGAATTCTGGTATTTTAGAATAGCCTACCTCTACCTTATGAAGTGAACCATAGAAATCTTCATTACATTTGCAGCAGCAATGTATTTGTGCTTTTAAATTTAACAAAATAAAATCCATCCATAGTGAAATATATGATGTCTTCTTGAAGATCACTTCATAGTTCAATGTTCTTAGTTTGGCTAAGTAACAACTTTCACCGTGCTATGTCTTTGTTTTTTTGGATTAACTTTAACTAATCTATATTGTAAATGTATTGTCTTACATTTACTACATTAATAAACTTAAAATTTTTGGTCACTGCACTTCAATGAAATTTTCTTTCCCTGTAATCTTCCATATTTTGACTTATGTGTTTAAAAGTATTTTTCTGAGAAGACAATTTCCGTAAGTTTTAGCAGACTGCCAAGGAATCCACAGCACTGAAATGACCAAGAACACCTGCTTTGATAATCATTCCCCCAAATATCTTTTGTCTGAGTCAAGATATGATTTTGGTTAAGTTCTATTATTGGGAATTTATATCTATAGTATTATTTATAAATAACACTGATAGAAACAAGACAATGATTCTTGATCAGTGTTTTAGGTCCCCTATCTCCACGGCCTAACACAATACCTTTTTATATATGAGCTACTCTAAAGCTAGCTGGGTTTTTTTTTTAAGATTTTACTTATTTATTTTTTATAGAGAGGGGAATGGAGGGGGAAGAGGGAGAGAAACATCAGTGTGTGGTTGCCTCTCACGCGCCCCCAACTGGGGACCTGGCCCGCAACCCAGGCATGTGCCCTGACTGGGAATCAAACCGGTGACCCTTTGGTTTGCAGGCTGGCATTCAGTCCACTGAGTCATACCAGCCAGGGCTAGAGCTAGTTGTTTAATGAATGAATGAGGAAGACAGTGCATAGTGCTTTATAAAATAGTTTTATTTCTGTAAAAGTGCTCATGTTTGGTGTAAAAATTTCACACAGTACAGAAACCTGCACAGAAGAAGTAAAAATCACTCAGAGGGCTATCCCTAATCGTTGTTAACACTTTGATGATTTGTACAGATCTCGACACATGTGTAGAAACATGTATATAGAGAGAGTTTATGTGAGGGAATCATGCAATCATGCCTCATTGTAATTTTGTTCTATTCAATGAAAAATAAATGTCTTTCCCAGGTCAGTAAAGTCAGTACATCATTAGTTGTGTTTGGCCACCTACTAATCCAGATGTGTTGTGCTTGTAGGAGTGTGTATACACATACTATGGTTTACTTCTTGAATTCCTGATTGATGGATATTGGTGTTTTTCTTATTTTTTCACTATTTTAAGAAGTACTGTAGTAAACTGAGCTGTAATCAACATTTAAAAATCATTTTACAATTGTACAGTTATTTCCTTGGCTAAACTCCTGAGGAATGAGTTTGCATATTTTACAATTGGGAAGTATTACCAGTCTACTTTTTACAAAAGTTGCTTTACATTACAGTCCCATAAACAGTGTTGAGAGCTCTAATTTCTTTATAATGTCTTTCGTATACAACGTTTTGGCAGTCTTTGTCATCTTTATCAGTTTGAAAGGCAAAATAAACTATATTATTACTTACATTTTTTCATTGTGAGGTTGCATATCTTCATTTGTTTTATACCCATTTGTATTCCTTACAAATTGTCACATTATGTTTATATATGAAGGTTTCTCTTACGGAGTTATAAAAACTTTTGTATCACCCATATTAAAACTTTGACATATATAATGCAAATATCTTTTTAAAGTTTGTATTTTAATTTTTATATGGATAAAATTGCTGATCATTTACTTTATGATTTTCCTTTTGATAATTTACTTGGAAAGGCTAGTCTTAGCTCAAGGTTGTATTGCTTATATTTTAGTCCAGTATTTTCCATTTTTATATTAAAGTTGGATTTATCTGGAATTATTTTTGGTGTAAGTAATGAGAAAATGCTTAAGATTTCTTTGTGTCCAGATGACTAGCTAGTCCCAGTACTTTTCCGTGCCATTTTCTATCTTTTCCCCACTGAATTAAGATATACCAGTGAGCAGATACTGAATTATTATAAGCACTTGGATTTGTTTCCTGTCTCTTCAGTTTATTTCATTAGTCTCCTTATCTCTTCTAGTACCAGTATCATACTGCTGTTTTTGTGAGTATATCTTGGTGTTTTAAAATATCGTAAGACAAATTCTCTGATTTTGAATACTTTTTTGAATAGTATTTTGGGCTGTTTTTATAGGATTTAAAAAAATTTTAGAGAGAACACTGCTTTGAAGCACTTTGTAATGATTGGCTCCCATCTTTGAAAACTGATGTGCACTCTCATATTTCTCAAGTTTTAGCAATTTGGAGACAGAAGCATTATTTTTGCTTAGAGGAATGTTTTAAGATTGTGATGTGTTGGAGTCACTTGAAAGGAATTGCTTATAGAAAGGATAATAGTGAAAGGTGTTCCTGGAAAAGTAAGCAGGGACCAGATCATGTAGGGTTTTATGAGCATATGTTAAGGAGTCTGAAATTTATTCCTAGATCTGAAGGGTCTTTGTGCCCTCAAAGCAGGGATTGTGACAAGATCCTTTTTGCGTTTTACAAGTCACTTTATTTACAGTGGAGGATGGGTCGAAGAGGAGAAAGACTGGAGAAGAGAGACTCTTGTAAAACCATGGATGAGATAAGGCCATGGCAACAGAGACTGTTGAATAGTTAAAGAAATATTAAGGACAGGATGTGAGGGGGGTGGCAAGGGAGATGGAGATGTCAGGGACGACAGAGCGTTCCCAAGTATGCAAACTGAGTCGGACTTAAATGCAGCCAACATTAGCATCGTGAACACTTCTAACATTATAATTAACATTTTATTATTATATTAATAATGATTATTATAGTCATGACTAACATTAAATTAGTTAAACAGTTACATGTTTACAGATATATTAGTTAAATAATTACTCATTTTTTCATTAAAGGAGTGTTTTTCAATCTTTCTGAGCGTGAGGACTCCATTTTAACAAGAAAACATATTGTAGACTTCTCTTTCTGGACATCATAATTGTATCTTTAGTAGCAGTGGGCTTCTGTAGTGTTTTAACGGACTTTTAATTTTATTGTTTACACTATCATGAGCATGTATTATTCATGCTGTGTATAGTTTTTAGGTATAAATGAAGATCAAAATGACAATACTTGCTGCAGTTAAAAGTGGTGAATGTAACTTTTCAGCCCCCCATCTCCCCTACCCAGAGCTCTGTAGTCCACAGATTTAGATCTGCTGGTTGAAACAATTCTTTATGAATTCGTTTTGAAGCTTTAAGCTTCGATGTACAATATTGCCCTTCATATTGAAAAAGTAATGGCAAGAAATAGGGTTTTCCTCTTTTTTGAAACACACATGTTATTAAATAGGGGTGAGTAATTAACAATGTATTTAACATGAACAAGAATTTGTTAAATGTAACAAGTCCAACATTTAAATAGCCTAGGGAAGTTTAAAGATTTTATTTATTTATTTCTAGAGAGGGGGAAAGGGAGGGAGGAAAAGGGGGAGAAAAACATGGATCAGCTGCCTGTTGTACATTGCCCGACTGAGGACTGATTGAACCCACAACCCAGGCGTGTGCCCTCACTGGGAATCGAACCAGTGACATTTTGCTTGTGGGATAACACCCAACCAACTGAGCCACACCTGTGAGGGCACTAGTAGATACATTAAGGTATGAAAAACTTTAGTGACCTTATTTCTTTCTCTTATTTCTGTATTGTTATACAAATAACGCTACCACTATGTCACTTAGAGGATTTTTTTTTTCATTTATTTAATATTTAACTAATTGTACTCTATACTGTATAATGTGAAATGAAAACATTTGTTACTCATCGAAACATGAGTTATTTGGTGATCTTCCTGTAATTCATGGAGAGTCGGCAGTCAGGAACTTAGGAGTGTATGTCCTTTTCCTACTGCTTAAAAATACAGAGAAGTATCTTACAGAATTATATTGTCATTTAATTTCACCTTGCATAGTGGTTGGTGTCCACACAACGCATTTCTGTGATATTGTAACAAACACTATTTATTAAAATTTAATTGTAGGTAAAATTTGCATTTAAAGGCTCTTTGTGAAAATTTAATTACTTTTACATTCCTGAAAATTTCCTAAAACAATTAAGTTTTATCATGTTTACTTAGGAAAAATAACATTTGACATACCATAAAATAAGTAATAATTAATTTCTCTCGGTATTGAATGGTTTCTTGTATTCAGCATTGTTGTAGTTTCTGTGGAAGTAAAAAAGAAATATAATTAATCCAATAAACATATGAAAACATATGCTAGATTGGCATAGTAAAGATAAAAAGAGTTTATTAAGATTAAAACAAAGGCACAGCTAAGGAGTTGGAAGCCAGTTGGAGAAACAAGAAATACATATATTGGGCATTAGAATGATATATTATGTTGAATATTGTAGGTAAAATAAATCTCACTATTTATTTATTTATTTAGCAGTGACCTATTAAGCGTGTACTGTAATTTAGTAATTCTTTTAACTCAGTGTTCTGCATTGTATGTTGAATGCATATAAAGATATTAAATTCTTTTTTATTCATGATGTATTTAAGGAATCGGTTAACAAAGAAACTACATATTTTAATTATACCTTATCTGTCTTCTGTCCATGGGATTCTCAGAGAGTATGTTTATGAGAGGCATATAGGATTAAACTAATATTTACCGTATATTCTTAGAAGTCAATGCATCCGTGACAGTTAGAAATAAATTCTACATGGAAGATATTGTGCTTTTATTCAATTAATAATTTCTATTTTATGAATAACTTCTAAGCAATATGGTTTTCAAATTCTGACTGCTGCATAAATTTTAAAACTTTTATTTTTAAGGATTGAAGAATAAAAGAAATAGAACAAGGCTTGCCCTGACTGATGTGGCTCGGTGGGTGGGCATGTCTCCATGGACTGACAGGTGGCAGGTTAGGTCCCTGCTCAGGACACATGCCTGGGGTCACGGGCCTGGTTGCCAGTTGGGGCACATGGGAGAGGCAACTGATTGATGTTTGTCTCACACATTGATGTTTCTCTCCCTTTCTTTATCCCTCCCTTCCTCTCTCTCTAAAAGAAATAACAATAAAAATTTTAAAAAAGAAATAAAGGCTCAAATTTTTGAGCATAGGGCCTCAGTGAAAATGGTTGTTTATGACAGAAGACATTGACAGATCATCTTCTCAATGTTGCACTTTAGTGTTGAATCATGCATTCTTAGAGTTCTAAAACATTTTTTTATTGTATAAAACATGCCAAATATACTTTTTTGTGCTTTATGTAAATACAAGATTTAAATTAAATCCAAAATCGGATGGCTCTTGAAATGGCATACTACTGAATTTAAATAACCTCTCAATGATTGTCATTTTACACGGATGGTATAATAAGACAAGTAATGGCAGATTAAGACCCGCCTAGCAGAGGGAAAACTAAATTACATGACTTTTATTAAGGCATAAATAAACCTATTAACTGTTATCTGGAATACTAATTAGTAGAAAGAGCACTGACAATTTTATTTATCAACATGAAACACAATTATTAATTACAGACCTGATGAATCTAGCAGTAAACAGGCCATGTTGGATATGCTGGGACCTTAAGTCCATTAAGTGAGAGGGATGATTACCAAAATCCTGTGGGGAAATAAGTAATTGTAGTTGTAACATTTTAATTGCCTTTGAATAAGGCAAATTATATTTCCTTGTCTGCAAATATAAATAGTATGACATTAAGATAACAAGCTTTGGTAGCTGGAAATAGGAAATGGATTTATGTTATGTTTTAAAATAAAGAAAAGAGTGATGATAAATCTTTGTAACACAGTGGTCAGTGTGAATGACATACTGTAAATACATGCAGATTTTCTTTAGATATATGGTTTTGTAGGCAAACTATTTTCTACATTTCGTTTTCACAGTAGAAAATTAATGTGGGAGGGGACTTTTTGAATGAATCTCTGCAGGTAAATGGAAATTACATAATTGAGAAAATTTTATTGTGATTTAGAACTATTGTGAAATGAGCAAGAGACAATTTACATTTTTCTGTCTTTTTTTCTTTTTCTTTGGAGATCCAAATTCTAGAATTTGTGGACATTTACTAATAGGTGCAGCCAAGAATTCTTTTGCCAAACTCATGGATAAAATTAGTTTGGCAATGGAGAGTTTACCTTTGCACAGCGGCAGCAGGAGTATTACATATGTAGAAAAAGATTCCCTGGTTCAGAGGTTGGCTCGTGGGCTTCATAAAGTAAACACACTGGCCCTGAAATATGGACTACAGGGCCGTGTGCCCATTTTGGTATGTATTAAATTGTATTAAATGGGAACTTTAGCACTTGTGAATATAATTCTGGATGAGACTTATTTGTAGTTTAAATTAGTTGTACATGAATGTTTCTAGATTTCCTTTAGATTTCATGTGATCTTTCATATGATTTTTAAAAAAATTCTCACCCGGGGACATTTTTTTTCCATTGCTTTCAGAGAGAGAGGAAGGTAGGTGGGGGGTGGGGTGGAGGAGGGAGGGGAGAGAGAGAAAGAAAGAAAGATTGATTGGTTGCCTTCTCATAAGTGCCCCAACCAGGATAGAACCTACAACCTGGGTATGTGCCCTGACTGGGAATCGACCCTTTGGTTTATGGACCAGTGCTCCAACCAACTGAGCCACACTGGCCAGGGCTTTATGGGATCATTTAATACAATCAATAAAAATACTTCCAAATAAGTTTCCAAATATCAAAATGCAAAAGTTCCAGTGTGAGTTCTGAATTGACTGCTGGGTATAAGTGCACTGCAACAGAGCTGTATGAGATGTAAACAATTGTCAATTCTATTTTCTAGCCATCTAGATGATCTCTTTAGTTCTTCATTTCATGTGAGCCAAATTGTTGGTCACATAAAAAATAAAGTTTTTGCTGTTGATTTGTTAGTGAGTCTGTAGTTACTTCATGGAAAATTGCTCTTGTTTAAAAACAGAAAAGCATAGCATCATTACAGAAGCAAATATTCGGATTCACACAGAGACTGCATGCAACAGAAGTGGAGCGCCGCTCACTGCGTTTAGAAGTCACGGAATTAAAACGAAATTTGAATGAAATGAAAAAGGAGCTTGATAAAGCCCAGGGTCTCCAAATGCAATTAAATGAATTTAGGCACTCTGTAAGTATATATATTTTAAAGAACTATGGCTTTGGTGAACTCTCCTCTGATTTTATATATAGATTTTTCTTTAACTTTTTATTATCTTTAAAAAAGAAAATAAAATCCCATTAAGATCTATTTTTTTTTTCAGAACACTTCCCTCCTAAAATGCTCTAACCTGTACTAAATAACTTCAAAGTTGGTTAGGAGACTGCATTTTAAATGTTCTCATCATCAAAAAGCAATGATAATTATGTAACATGATAGAGGTTTTAGCTAATGCTACAGTGGTAATCATATCACAACATATACATTTATCAAATTAACACATTGTACACTTTAAACTACATACAATGTTATGTGTCAGTTATATGCAAATTTAAAAAAAATACCAGGTGCTTAAAGGAATACTGACTCTATATCAGCAGAACTCATAATCATGTTAAAATTTATACTCTGAAAGTATAGAAAAGATTAAGTTATGGTAGCTTAACTGCTGTAGCAAATAAGCCCCCAAATGTATAATAAATAAAATAAAATGCCCCCAATGGAGGAGCCTGATGTTTGGAGTAGGGGGTGAAATTTTTTCTCTTTTTGTTTTATATTGAATATTTTGAGTAAATTAGGTTGTTTAGTGTGAAATCATGTTGCTTTTCTAGAGAAATGTTCATTTTGTCTATCTTCTATCGAGGATTTATATGTATTATTTAAGAGAGCAGAAGATAAGAGAGAAAAGAAAGGCTATATACCAGATAACATTAGATCAAGATGGAAATGTGTAAATATATGAAGCATAACAAGATGCAGATATCTGCATATTCTATTTGCAGTCAGGTTACTCATCAGCCATTGCTGTCCTTAATGCATGGATATAGGAATATAGAGTTAAAATGTTACCCTGAAACTTCAACACTGTGTACAACTGATGATGACAATATAAATATGATTACAAAATTTTCCTTAAACCTAGTAACACCTTACTTTGTGTACCCCTTTCTTTGGGAAACCTAAATTTTGCGAGTTTAACTTCAGTTTAAATTTATCTTTTGGTTAATTTGTAATTTGCAGTTCTCACATTAATAATGACTGGACTTTTTCCGGACAGACCTTGTGTGGTTGGCATATCATTAAATGTTAGAAATCATCACTAACTTTGTGGACAAAAATGGGCCACGAACTAAACCTGAGGGTCTCAGGGGAGGCCTGCACAGGGAGCCTTACAAACTCAGAGACTGAGTAACCACATAGTACGGTCTGACATTAAACTTTCTAACTAAAAGCAGGTCATGCCAGGTAGTCATGTCCTACTCCTGTGGCACCCTTGATAAAGGTCAGTCTTTACCTAACTGAGCCTGTCTGTTGTCCTTTTGCATCTAAGATAACTTACCTTTGAAATGTCAGAGTAATCTCCTTTTCCAGACCCCGCAGAGACAGCAGCAAATAGTAGTTTAGGTATTAATCCTATGATAATGTAAATTGTTAATGTTAAGTGTTATTTCAAATAGCTATACCTTCAAAGGGTGAAGAGCTTTTATAAATTCCCCATGCCAGGTAATCATGAATTATCCTTCTGATTGGAGATAAGTAGTAGTTTTCTTTTTGATGAATGTCTAAAGACAACACAGTATTCCCCGCACCACCGCCCCTTCTTAGTTTTTTTGCTCAGAGAAAAAAAAATTTGAGCTGCTTCATTTTTTTCTGATTATAAAGGTAATATATAATAGGTAATATATAAAGGTAATATATAATAAAAAAGTATAAAGGAGAAAGTTCAAATCCCTCTAAACTTACCAACCAGAACCAATTACTTTTGAAGTATGGTTATGTTTTTTCCCCCACATTTTTCTCTGTGTATATGTGCATAGAGGAATATAGAGTTAAAAGATTATGTTTTTATAGTTTTAAAGTACTTGTAAACATTTTCCTATGTTACTTATTGTTTATTTTATATAAATTAATATTCTACCATATGGGTATATCAAAATTTGGCTATCTCCTTTATTCATAGACATTTAATTTTGTCCCCCCAATTTTTTTTGCCATTATACTTAAATCATAAAGAGCTGTTGTGTATACATTTAAAAACCTGTTCCTTTGGAGTTTGTGTCTCTCTCCTTTTGATTTATTTTCAGCGGTATATACTAACTAATTCAGGGTCTTGAGATGGTCTGCCAAAATGGAAGGAGATAGTCATTGATGAATTGGTGATTTAGAACACAAAGGTTTAGCTAATAGTGTATTTCCTGAAAATTGGAAGATTCTTTGTATTTGTTGCTCCCTGGAATATGAATGAAGAATTTTAGATACTCTACACAATATGACTCTCTAGTTCATAGTTAAGTATTGGGAAAACAAGTTAATATCTTATCTTTGATTAGTTTGGAAGTAACCAAGATTCAATTTCCAGGTTCTAGAGAGGTTACAAGAGTTTGAAGTTGCTGGAAGGTGAGAGAATCCTCTTGTAAGAGTATTGGCTGAATAACTGGCTTGCATCAAAAGCTAAGAATATGTTCCAGGACATGTTTAGTGTAAATTCCTTCTGCTGAAATCTAGAAATAAAAATATAATTAATGGAAGTAATAATTGGAAGTAATTAAATTAAATATAAGTAATGGAAGTAATAATCCCATTACTGCCATTACTTCCATTACATTAATGGAAGTAATGTAATTTTTATATTTTGACATAATAATTGTAAGGTATAAAATTGTCGATGTAAGAAACACCCAAACCTGTAGAAAATTTTTGTGACTTTATTTGGTTATTTTATACATTTGAATCAAAGGAGGAGACTTAAAGGAGGGTTACATGAAATCCCTTGATGATAGATTAACAGGGCAGGAGAAAGCAAATTGGGGAAATCTCTGGGATTGGAAAAGAAGTAAAACGGAGAGACACATGGTTCTTTCACATTGGTGGATATGGGATACCTAATAATTAACCTTTACAGCACATACAAATGGGATGTGGGGAATAAGAAAACAATGAGGGTTTTCCTGCTGTAGACCCCTGCTCTGGTGTAGGCAGTTGGGCCCTGAAGGGTTTGGAAAAGGAGATTACTCTGACATTTCAAAGGTAAGTTATCTTAGATGCAAAAGGACAACAGACAGGCTCAGTTAGGTAAAGACTGACCTTTATCAAGGGTGCCACAGGAGTAGGACATGACTACCTGGCATGACCTGCTTTTAGTTAGAAAGTTTAATGTCAGACCGTACTATGTGGTTACTCAGTTTCTGAGTTTGTAAGGCTCCCTGTGCAGACCTCCCCTGAGATTGTCAGGTTTAGTTCGTGGCCCCTTTTTTGTCCACAAAGTTAGTGATGATTTCTAACATTTAATGATATGCCAACCACACAAGGTCTGTCCGGAAAAAGTCCAGCCATTATTAATATAACGAGAACAGTTTGCACCACATTGATGTATCCTGACAGCTAAGGAGATTGGACTGGAATGTGCATATGTGAACAATGACAACTTCACTGTACTACTAGTCAGTGGGGGTGATAGATGCTGTTGAGTGAGCATATGTGCTGTGTGGCTTTCACATTCAAAATGATGGCACGACCATAGACAGTAGATCCCTGCAAAGTGTGGAAAGAGAGGACTAGAGACACTTGAGGAGAGACTGGGGATGGAGACTTTGGGGTAAGAACTGAGAGAGTAACCTTTGGGATCCTGGTACTGAATCATCCCCCATAAGGCAGCAACCATTGAGCTCACACAGACCACTCCCCTCTCAGCAGCAGCATCCCGAGGGGAAACATTAACCCCAACCCCAGGAAGGATTCTGCCCTACCCTGTGGTGCTTAAGCCTGACTTCTGAGCTCAGAGTGACTAGATTAACAACTGAAGGAGACAGCCACAGACAGTAGATCCTGGGAAGTCTCAACAGACTGCCTGAGGTCAGACAAGGTCAACATCTGACATCACCAGAGGCAGATCCAGAAAGAAAAAACAGCAGTAAATACTAGAGGCTACTGAGATGAAATCCGCTGTGGTCGTCTCTATGATTTGCCATATTCTCTTTACTACGTAGCTTTTTAACATTCATTTCTTGTCCATCAAGTTGGTGAATATTAAGTCACTAGCTTTTCTACTACAGTTTATTTCTCTCCTTTCCTGTAATAGTCTTAATCTCTTTACAGCCTTATTAATACTGGTTCATTTGCTGTTGATAGTGGGATACAGGGAAGGAGTTATTTTTGTGGTCGTGGGTTTGTTTCCTGGGCTTTGTGGTTTTGCTCCAGCAGCCAAATAATGGGAAGACAAAGAAACAACCCCCAGTTGAAAGGAAAGGAGGAATCCTCAAAGACTACTAAATGAAATAGAAGCAAGTAAACTATCAGATATTGAGTTTGAAACAATGGTTATAAGGAAGCTCAGTGAACTCAGTGAGCTCAGTGAGAATTACAAAAAACTACAGGGAAACTACAAGGAACTTACTGCAAGCTATATCAGCATGAAAAAGGACATAGAAACTATCAACAAGAACAAAGAAGAAATGAAGAGTACAATTTCTGAATTGAAGAGCACAGTAGAAAGAATCAAAAGCAGGCTAGATGAAGCAGAGGATTGAATCAGCGAGCTGGAGGACATGGTAGAAAAAAACTCCCAGCAAGAGCAAGAAAATGAAAAAAGGCTCAAAGAGAACAAAGAGGGGTTAATGGAAATGCAGGACAACCTGAAATGTAATTATATCCATATAATGGGAATACTAATTAGGTAGAAGGAGAAGAAGAGAAGCAAGGGATAGAACACCCGTTTGAAAAAGTAATGATGGAAAACTTCCCTAATTTGAGGAGAGAAAAAGTCACACACATCCAGGAAGCACACAGTGTCCCAATCAAGAGGAACCCAAAGAGACCCATTCCAAGACACATCATGATTAAAATGGCAGTTATCAAGGCCAAAGAGAGACTCTTAAAGGCAACAAGGAAGAAACAGGAAGTAACATACAAGAGAACCCCAATAAGGCTGCCAGCTGACATCTCCACAGAAGCAGAACAAGCCAGAAGGGAATGGCAAGATATATTCTGAGTATGAAAAGCAAAAGCCTGCAACCAAGACTATTCTATCCAGCAAGGCTCTCAGTTAAAATGGAAGGTGAAATAAGGAATTTCCCAGACAAAAGAAGGCTAAAAGAATACATCTCTACCAAACCAGCATTGCAAGATATTCTAACAGGACTGCTTTAAGAAGATGAAGAAAAAGACTGAGAGAGAGAGGAACACAAGTACAAAGGGAATAAATGAATAAATACCTATCAATAATAACTTTAAATGTAAGTGGATTAAATGCTCCAATTAAAAGACATAGAGTAACTGAGTGGATAAGAAAACAGGACCCATGCATATGCTACCTATGGCGACCCACCTCAGAACAAAAGACCTACACAGACTGAAAGGAAAGGGTTGGAAAAAGATGTTCCAAGCAAATGGACAGGGAAAAAAAAAACCAGAGTAGCAATACTTATATCAGACAAAATAGTCTTCAAAACAAAGGCCATAAAAAGAGACACAGAAGGCCACTTTGTAATACTCAAAGGAAGAATCCATCAAGAAGACATAAACATTATAAACCTATGTGCACCCAACATAGGAGTACCCAAATATATAAGGAAAATCCTGGAGGACTTCAAGAAAGATATAGACAGCAACACACTTATAGTAGGGGATTTTAATACCCTACTGTCAACAATGGATAGATCTTCCAAACAAAATATCAACAAAGATATTGTGGAACTGAACGACGCATTAGATCAAATGGACTTAACTGATTATATATATATATATATATATATATATGAGAAACCTACGTCCAATATTGTACCAAACGGGCAAAAACTAAAAGCTTTCCCACTAAGATCGGGAACAAGACAAGGATGTCCACTTTCACAACTTGTATTCAACATAGTATTTGAAGTCCTAGTCACAGCCATCAGCAAGAAAAGGACATAAAGGCATCTAAATTGGAAAGGAGAGAGTAAAACTGTCATTGTTTGCAGATGACATGATAGTGTACATAGAAAACCCTATCGACTCCACCAAAAAACTACTTGACCTAATAAGTGAAGTTTGCAAAACAGCAGGATACAAAGTCAATATTCAGAAATCAAAGGCATTTTTCTATACCAACAATGAAATATCAGAAGCAGAAATCAGGGGAAAAATCCCTTTTACTGGAGCAATAAGGAAAATAAAGTACCTAGGAATAAACCTAACCAAGGAACTTAAAGACCTGTACTCAGAAAACTACACAACACTGAAGAAAGACATTAAGGGAGACACAGACCAATGGAAGCATATACCGTGTTCATGGACTGGAAGAATTAACATCATCAAAATGTCCATACTACCCAAAGCAATTTATCAATTCAGCGCAATCCCTATTAAAATACCAATGACATATTTCACAGATATAGAACACTTCAAAAATTTATATGGAATCATAAATGACCCTGAATAGCTGCAGCAATTTTGAGAAAGAAGAATGAAGTAGGAGGGATTACAATACCTGACATCAAACTATATTATAAGGCCACTGTAATCAAAACAGCCTGGTACTGACATAAGAACAGACACATAGATCAGTGGAACACAATAGAGAGCACAGAAATAAACCTATGTCTCTATGGTCAATTAATATTTGGCAAAGGGGGCAGAAGCATAAAATGGAGTAAAAATAGGTTCTTCAACAAATGATGGGGGGAGATCTGGACAGCTACATGCAAAAATATGAAATTTGACCACCAACTTACATTGCTCACAAAAATAAACTCAAGGTGGATAAGAGACTTATGTAAGTTGCGACACCATAAAAGTCCTAGAGGAGAACATAGGCAGGAAAATCTCAGATATTCCATGCAGCAATATTTTCACCGATATGTCCCCTAGAGCAAGGGACATAAAGGAAAGAAAAAACAAATGGGACTTCATCAAAATAAGAAGCTTCTGTGCAGCTAAAGAAAACATCAGCAAAATGAAAAGGGAACCAACCATATGGGAAAATATATTTGCCAATGATACCTTGGACAAGGGTCTGATCTCCAAAATACATAAAGAGCTCACATGACTCCACTCCAGGAAGACAAATAGTCCAATTAAAAAATGGGCAAAGGACCTGAACAGACACTTCTCCAAAGAGGACATACATAAGGCCCAGAGACACATGAAAGGTTGCTCAGAATCACTAGCCATCAGAAGAATGCAAATTAAAACCGCAATGAGATACCACTTCACACTAACCAGAATGGCCACCATAAACAAATCAACAAACAACAAGTGCTGGCGAGGATATGGACAAAATGGAACCCTATCTAGTACACTGTTGGTGGGAATGCAGACTGGTGCAGACACTGTGGAAAACAGTTTGGAATTTCCTCAAAAAAACTAAAAATGGAACTGCGTTTTGACCCAGCAGTTCCACTGCTGGGATTATATCCTAAGAATCCAGAAACACCAATTCAAAAGAACCTATGCACCCCAATGTTCATAGCAGCACAATTTACAATAGCCAAGAATTGGAGGCAACCTAAGTACCCAACAGTAAATGAGTGGATCAGAAAACGGTGGTACTTTTACATGATGGAATACTATGCAGCAGAAAGAGAGAAAGAGCTACTACCCTTCACAGCATGGATGGAACTGGAGAGCATTATGCTAAGTGAAATAAGCCAGGCGGTGAAAGACAGATACCATATGATCTCACCTATAAGTGGAACCTAATCAACAAAATAAACAAGCAAGCGAAACATAACCAGCAACATTGACATAAAAAACACACTGACAGTAACCAGAGGGGAGGAGGGAGGAGGATAACAGGGGAAAAGGAGAGGAAGGGTCATCAAGGAATATGCATGAAGGACCCATGGACAAAGCCAAATGGAAGGATTGAGGGTGGAAGGTGGGGAGGGGTGGGGCTGGGGAAAGTGGTGGTGGGAAAATGTTGAAAAAAAAGCATAGACGGGGGAGGCTAAGAATAGTATAGGAAACTGAGAAGTCAAAGAATTGATATGTATAACCAATAAACATGAACTAAGAGTTGTGGCAATGATGGGATGGGGTACAGGGCAGAGGGGATGAAGGGGAGAAAAAAACGAGAACTGTAATAGCATAATGAATAAAATATATCAATAAAAATTAAATAAACAAAATGACTGCATGAGCAGAGCAATGAATCTGCATCAGGTTTTGTGTTAAGCCTCAGCATTCCTCCGTGGAAACTATTTGGATGATTCAGAAGGTGCAACTGTGGGCAACTGGTGACTGGTGGTTTCATCAGGACAGCGTGCCTGCGTATGCATCAGTGTTTTTGCAAAACGTCTAATCACCCAGGTGACTCAGCTCCCCCTACAGCCCAGATTTGGTGCCCTGTGACTTCTGGCTTTTCCCAAAACTAAAATCACCTTTGAAAAGGAAGAGATTTCAGACCATTGATGAGATTCAGGAAAATACGACAGGGAAGCTGATGATGATTGGGAGAACTGTATGAGGTTCCAAGATACCTACTTTGAAGGGGACTGAGGCATCATTGTCCTATGTACAATGTTTCTTGTATCTTGTATCTTCAATAAATGTCTATGTTTTTCATATTACATAGCTGGATACCTTGCAGACAGACCTTGTATATCAGGCATTCACCCTAATCGTGTGAGGGTAATCATTTATTTCTCTCATATCCATAATAGTTCAATATTATTATTATCTTTATTTTACAGATGAGGATGGTAGGGCACAGAGTAGCTAAGTGATTTGCCAAAGTCATACAGTAAGTGGAAATGACATGATTTGAACCTGGCTAGTCAGTCTCCAAAACTCATATTTTTAACCATTTCACTGTAGTGGTTTATGTTCATACCCAGTTGTGTTAACAAGGGATTACTTTATTAAAAATGTAATAGATTAGGGGGAAAGAAGCAATTTTCCTCTGAAAAAATTGGGGACTGTGTCTGCAACCATTCATCTTTCACTGATTTCAGGCAAACGGTGTAGGAGGGAAACATGATAGCTTGTTTAGATTGGTCTAAAATTGTAATGGGATTTTACATTACCGAAAGCTATTCAGTACTTTCCTTGTTTTGGAATACCATGTTCATCTACTGACAGTTGTTCTTAAGCAACTGACTGCCGTGATCATATTTTGGTTTATTAGCTCCTTACAATTGCTTTCACACACCCTCTCTTTCTTATTCTACATTACTATACTTGTTTTCTTGTTTGCTGGCAGAAGAGTGAATGGAATTGAGGCAGTCTCAAAATGGAAGGGATAGATAGATAAGAGAGAGGCTAAAATTAGCTAAGTTTTCTGGTAAAGGAAAAATTCTGGAGGAGTGGGAAGAAGTCCTACAAAATGGCGGGGAACCTTGATTTACAGATGTCAAGTCAACGGCAAAGGACAGAATGACCTGATGGTGAGCAGTGACAGTTGAAAACAACCTAACACATAAAAGACAGAAGAAGTACAAAAATATTGGTTCACAGAGGAGTGCTATGGCTTTAGGAAATAGAGGGATATTAAGAAGTTGAAATGGAACTGGAGTGCCAAGAGGAGGTTTTATAGTTGATGTTTTAAAAGTGAAGGGTTTATTTGTAATGGGATAATGTGGAGAGTGAGGCAGCAGTTAAGAGAGAGTAAAAAGATATGTTCCTAAAATCTAAACACTGTAGAAGTGTTACTGAACAAAAGGGGTTCAGCTGCCTGCTGCCATCCATGGGCAAATCCCAGAGGCAAAGATTGGTGCTGAAGGAAAGAAGTACTATCTGGAAACTATAGGTACTAGGAAACTATAACTAAGAACGTTTCCATTTTTGTCTCAACTTTAGGAAACTCAGAGGTAAAGTCAACATTCAACTGTAATAATTTATATATTTTAGATGCCTAGAATCAATGGGATTTTTTTCCTGGCCTCCCACTAGATTTTTCATTTATTTATTTTTAATTTTCACATGAGGATATGTTTATTGCTTTAGAGAAAAAGGAAGAGTGTGGAGTATAGAGAGAGGGAAAGAGAAAGAAAGAGAATCATTGATCAGTTGACCCCCTTACGTGATGCCATTGGGGATCAAATCCAAAACCCAGGTATGTGCCCTGACTGGAGGTTGAACCTGCAACCTTTGGGTGCATAGTACGATGCTCCAGCCAACTGAGCCACCCAGCCAGGGCCCCCTGCTAGATTAAAAAAAAAAATCCAAATAAATTTCCTTTTTATTTGTGTCTAATTATATTAATCCACTGCAGATTCTTTTCAACATTGGGGAAGTTATCAATCTTAACATAGTATATTACATACCACGATTAAGTGACGTGCATGGTTTCCTTATTTTTCCACATATATCTCTCAGGTTACCTTTTGTGAAACCTTCCTGTTCCATGTATCTCAAGATCAAGATGCATCTCGCTTGTTGTAACTAATTTTCATTTGTTTAAATTTTGAACAGGAGATCACAGTAGTGGTTCTGCCCCAGACTCCATATCCCTGAAGGCATGGCCCTTTGTCTAGAATTCATTAGTTATTCCAGAGCAGAGTGCACTGCTCTCCAAAGTAGTCATGATATTGTAAAAACTGTGTCGTATATTATTGTGCAGATGTTTATATATGAATATTCTTTCATTCAACAAATATCTCTTGGGCACCTGCTGAGTGCCAGGCACTCTCTCTAAGCCGGGTGAAGAAGGTGAATGAGGTCGTTGCCCAGTGTGGTTGGTGGCTGGGAGTGGACAGGTGATAAGAAAAAGTGAGATGAATTTAGATAATGATAATGACCATGAAGAAAATAGGAGATGGTATGATAGTGTGAGTCACCGTGAGAGTCGGTAGGTGTGGTTTGGCAGGGACGCTCCAAGGAGGGGTGTTTGACAGGGGAAACCTGAAGGGTAGCATACTCTGAACGGACTTTTAGGTGATCATTTAAAAGCATAGAAACTTGTTAAGAGCTTTAATTCCCACAAAGTCTTTAATTTTTTTTATTTATTGATTTTAGAGAGAGGAAGGCAGAGAGACGGGGTGAGGAGTAAAGAGAGAGTGAGAGAGAGAGGGAGAGGGAAAAATGTCAATTTGTTCTTCTGCTTATTTATGCATTCATTGGTTGATTCTTGTATGTACCCTGACTGGGGATTGAACCCTCAACCTTGGCGTATCGGGATGATGCCCTCACCAACTCAGCTGCCTGGCCAGGGCCCACAGTCATAACCTTTATATAATGTGGTCATGTATCAAAGATTTAAACTGAGCATTGTGGATTTACTTGAAATAAGCTTCCCAAGATTTTATTTAACTAAGTGTGATAACTTTGGAAGTATGGTTGTTGTACTTTAAAACCAGAGTGATGGTTTTTTTAAAATCTTGGTTTATGAAATTAAGAAAAACAAATTGTATTTTTGTCATGTATCAGACATTTACAAACATTTGTATTATACTCGTTATGTTAGCAAATGCAGTTCTGAAGAATAAATGACAGAAAATGCAGTTAGCCAATAATCAAATTTTTCCCCCTTATTTCAGAAATTGATCACTCATGAGAAGTTTGAAAGCGCGTGCGAGGAGCTGAATAACGCATTGCTTCGGGAGCAGCAGGCGCAAATGCTGTTGAATGAACAGGCACAGCAACTACAGGAGCTGAATTACAGGCTTGAATTGCATTCCAGTGAGGAAGCGGAGAAAAACCAAACTCTCGGAGAAGCTGTTAAGGTAGGAAGGCATTCCTTGCGTAATGGTTTGTTTCCTCTAGGTGTGGGTCCTGGAGGGAATCGTGTCCATCTCCTGAGCAGGGAACTGATCCCTAGACATGAAAGTTTTATTCCCTAAGAACATGTACGGATGGAGTGAAACATGGTTCTGGGACCTTAATTCCAAGTAGGATTCACATGTATTGAAAATGTAAAAGTAGGCTTTACTTGCATGAAACAAAGTGATTTTTAAAAATAGTAATATTCTTCTTTCATTTATCTTTTTTCCTCTCCGTTTTTGTTTTCTTTACTTGTTTCGTGCCCTTTGGACCTTGAAATTCCACATATCTGTTAGATTTTGAAAGGTTCTGGATCTGCGCCTCTCTGATTCTCATGAGTGCAAGTTTCGGGATGAAGGAGGTTTGGTCAGGAAGAGCTGTTCTCCCTGACATCTGTGTGTGGGAAAGGTCTCTAGAAGGGAAAAGAAAAGTTACAATAAAACAGTTGTTATATAGAAAATTTCATTAATGGGTTTAGGACTGTGGTATCTTTTGGAAATGTTGCTCATAAAGTATAATAGCATTCAAGTTTATGATGATAATACTGTTGAGTTTTTACTAATGGGGTTAGATACACTGGAATGGAACAACTAATTCCCGGAAAACCAAAGTGATGTTTCAGAGCCTCTGTATTGGGTATCATATCTAGTACAGTAAGCGACTCAGAGTTAGTATGTAATTCATTACATAAATAATATATATTTATGCTAATAGCTAAATACTAATACTACTAATAAAATAATCAAAACTTATTGAGAGCTTCCTGTTTGTCAGGCACTGTGCTGAATACTTTATAAACAGTTATCTCATAAAATCCTGACACAAACTCTCATTTCGTAGATGAGAAAACTGAGATATAAAGAGGTTGCAAGACTTTACAACTGTTAGTGATAGACTGAGGCAGTCGGATTTCACAGCAGCTCTCCGAGCCATCGTGTATGTGTTATCGATTGGCAGCACGCAGGTGCCAGGCTCTGTGCGGTAGTCCCTACACGAATCATTTTATATCATTCTTAAATTACCCCTGTGAAATAGGTACTATCATTATTCCCATTGCTTTTTGATAAAATTGAGAGATCTCAGTGGAGTTGCTCAGGGTTTCCTGGGCTATAAATAATGAAAGTAGGCTTTAGTTTTTACAAAAATTTATTAAAAACTATTTACCTAATTTCTTATTACTATAGATTTAGATTCATTCCAGTTTATTTTTTATTTTTTTGCTATTATAAGTAATTCTAAGATGGGCAACCCTATAGCTAAATCTTTATTTATATATCTATGATTATTTCCTAAGGATAATTTCCTAGGTGAGAATTACTAGCCACATATGTTTTAAAGAGTAAATATTATAAATTGGCCTACAGCAAATTTTTACCAGTTATATCCTGTCCTAAAAATGTATGAGAATTTTACCATTTACCCATCTTGGCTATTACTATTTCAAAAAGTTTTTCCGAATTTGATCAATATGTTATAGTTACTCTTTGTACTTTTTTGATTACTAGGCAAATTGAATGTTTTTACAAATAAATTGGTCATTCAACAACAACAGTTTTATGCTTCTTGCTCCTTAATAGATAATATAATTAACTATTCTTTGAATAAACATATAACTATGTCATATTGGAGCCTTTTCTCTTTACAATAGCTTGTAGTTTGTGTTTAGTTATAGTATCTTCCAGCAGATAAAAAGCTGTTTATATTAATTTCTTTAAAATGCCAGTAGCTTAAATATTGTTGTCAGGAGTGGAGGATTGTTTAATTACTATCTCTTAATTAGAACTAGCAGGTGGTAATGTGAAAATGCTCTCTTGCGGGAGGCAGCGTGATTCAGTAGGTAAAGCACTGGCCTTGGAACAAGTTATTTCTGAAATCAGATCCCAGTTCTGTCACTTGGGCAAATAGATTAACCTTTCTGAGCCTGTTTTCTCTTCTGCAAAATTAGGGATTTTGCAGAATTTTTATGAGAATTAATTAAGAGACTATTTGAGAAGCAAGTATATGCTTGATAAATATTATTTTGTTTTTCAATAATACTTGAATAGTTTAAAAAACTTTTTTAAAATTGATTTTAGAGAGAGCGAGGGAGAAGAAGGGGAAAGTGAGAGAGAGAAAGAGATAGATAGATAGAGAGAGAAATGTCAATTTGTTGTTCTACTTATTTATGCATTTATTTGTTGATTCTCCTATGTGCCCTGACCAGGGATCAAACCCTCAACCTTGGCGTTATCAGGACGATGCTCTAACCAACTGAACTAGTTTTTTAAATAGGACCTGTGCATAATTTCTTTCAAACAATAAGGTATATTGCTTGTTCTTCTTTATTAAAACAAAAGCAAGGTCATGGATAAAAGATATGGAAAACTACCGAAGGAAAAACAAAGTTACTTATACTTTACCTGAAAACAACCACTGTTAACTTTTGGGGTTTTGTTTTTAATCATTTGTTCTGTATGTAATAGTTTTTATAAATCATACTTTGGACTTGATGCTCAAAAAGGCTTTTCTTTACAATACAGCTAGATTTTGGATAAGTCCCTTCCTGTAGTAAGAGTAAAGGAAATCTCCAAGGACAAGAATGTAACAAACAGCACCACCAACAAACCCTAATGAATGGAAATCAAAGTTAGCACTGTGAACAGAATGGAATGCTGGGAGTAGGAGACTAAGCTTCGGGCCCCACCAGCAGATTGGGCCCACATTAAGGATTGCCTAGTAATCTGAACGGGACAATCTTAGGTCAGTAGTGTGTAGACAGAAACTACATGTAAACTAATGTACTAATGTAAAATTGTTTTCTGGAAGAAAGCTTGCCCGATTTACTTCCTTCAGGAGTCCCCACAGTCTAAAATCAACCAAGTAATGGGCACATGAATAAATGGATATGTTAATCTTATAGTCATCCACATTGCTAAACTCTGTTATCAGTTTGAATAATACTTTATCTGCACCTTTCAGGGGTTTCTAATTAGACCATAAAATTATTCTATGGTGACAGTTTTGTCTCCCCTTTTCAACTTTTTCCCTTCGTTAGTGTACTGGTGAGGGTACAGTGCTGAGTCCAAGTGGAAACAGTTGGCATCCTTCTCTTATTCCCAGTCTAAAGGAAATCTTTCTAATGTTTCTCCATTAAGGAGGAACTGTATGTGGCAACAGGTTTTTAGTTGATAATCCTTACTGGGTTAAGGGAGTTATCTTCCTATATTATGCATTATTTAAAAAAATCATGAATGAATGCTGGATGTTATCAAATACATTTTAAGCATCTATTGAGATAATTATATAATTTTTAAAATTATGTTAGCGCGTAGAATTATATCAGAGGTTGGCAAACTATGACCCACAGCCAGTGTTTGTATGGCCTATGATCTAAGAATGGCTTTTACATGTTTCAAGGACCGTGAAAAACAAACAAACCAAAGAAGACTACATGACAGGGACTGTATGTGGCACACAAAGTATTTCCCATGTAAAGTATGCTGACTCGTGCAACACGTCATCCAGAATGATAATGTTAAGTCAGCTTTGCATTCCTGAAATAAACCCTACTTAGTTGTAATGATTTTAAAAATACATCTTTGCCCTAGGAACAGAGATTTTAAAATCTCTGTGCCTAGTCATGATTGTCTTGCAATTTATCTCTCTCATACTGTCCTTGTCAGGTGTTAGTTATCAAAGTTTTGTGAATGTGAAGGGACTTCTCACTCTGAACACACAGAGTAGAAACTAGATGAATATAACAAATGCATTGTGGGGTATTTAGCCAAGCTTAAAACAAAGTGAGTAAATGCACAGATACTAGAAATAAAGAGGATATTCGACACCTAACAAGAGAAGAACTGAAGTCTAAATAGCTCACTGGGGTGTGCAAAGTTAGATGGACGTTAGAATTGATAATCATAACATTAAAGAAATGTAGACTTCAACCTCTCTTTTCTATGGACTAGAAAAGAGCTACCTGTGTGAAGCTGGGTGTTGGGAAGAGCTGTTCTCCTGTGAAATGCGACCTAGAACATCCTTGCCTACCAAGTACAGGGGTATTTGATGTCTACTCTGGACACTGGGTAGGAAAAAGTCACAAAGAAATTGAAACCACAGGTCTGTGCCATATATCAAAGTAGGGTTATAATTGATGTTACTTCTTTATCCAAGGACTGTTAGCTGGGAATTAGCTTTAAAATGGTCCAACCCTTGTAGAGCCAGTGTGTACTTGTAGGAGGAAACTTGAAAATATTTAGAAGGGATGCTTCAGAGAACACACAAAAAATTTTAATGGAAAATTCAATATTATAAAGCATGCAAAGAAAGGACTTGTACATCAAATGAGAAAATTTACACCTCAGATGGTAGGAATACTACTTAAGATGTAGACAGGTACTTTAAAAGACACTTTAAAATAAGTGTTTTTAAATGTTCTGAGAAATAAGACATGAATAGAAATTATAAGAGCAGAAATGAAAATATCATCATTGAAATGAGAAACTCAGTGTATGGTTTGAACATTGGGTAGGTGTAGGCGGGAAGATATTAGCGAATCAGAACACAGTTGAGGAAGTCGCTCAGTACTCTGCAAAGGGTCAACGTGATGGGTAACAGGAAGTTAATAGAAAATGAAAAATGAAAGATTTATTTAACAAAAGAATGAAAGTAGAATAAAATAGAATAAAAAATGTGTAATAAACTTTCAGAAACAATCAGAGCAAGGCCATATTTTGAGCAAGAATGGCTTAAAACTATATAGATTGAAAGAAAGTAACATTGTACTGTGAGCAGGATAAATAAAAACGAATATGTACATTGAAATTGAAACATAGTAATGAGAATATAAAATGACAAAGACAGAGATAAAATCTTAAAATCTATGGGTTTAGGAAAGATAAGGTCGTTCTATGGCTGATCCTGAATTAATGGAACTAGTGTAATAGTTATGAAATTCTCTCAGAACTCTAAGTCAGTGAAGGAAGCATGCTGTGAAGGCAGGAACTACAGTGGGGTGGGTGTAGCGCGCCTCTCAGTTATTGATGACTCTAGACAAGTGAGTATGGAGAATGTAGCATAGAAAGAAGTCGAACAAGCCAAAAATTTCTTTCTTTGTTTTTCTTTTCCCCCCACTCTACCATACTATTCTTGAGACAGTTTATGTTGTTGACCTAGTTAATGACACCTTTGGTGCCACTGGACCTCTGAAGCCATTTTGTTAGGCAGCATTATTTTATACGGTGTTCAGTAGTTCAGAAGACAGTGAAATTTACATAGCCAATGTATTTTATTTCTTGATTTCACGTTAAACTTGGACTTAAATTTAATAACTAATAACACTAACAATTTTATCTTGGATCCTGCCTTACATTTTTATGGTTAATATACCTCAGATTCTGTTTGGTGGCGAATACTCCAGATTAATGGAGTAGTGGGTAAAAGAATGATTAAAATAAAGAGAGTTACTTTAATGAGGGACTCTTTAAAAGTGGATAAATACTTGTGGGAGCTAATATATATAAATTGACACCTTAAAAATGGGTTGTTGCTATAACCAATACCAAAGTATGAGGTAGTGGCTTAGAGATTAGGCAGTTTGTGGTGAGGAAATACTTCAGAGGTGGAAAGATGGGAATTCATGGTAAGTTGTGGCAAAATATCTGAGAAAACTGTTCTTGTGATAATTTGACTACTGATGGCATAGTTCTAGGGGAATTGGTTGGAAAGAATTGATTATAATATCTGTTGGTTATGACACTTGCTTTGAACAAGGCATTGCAAGAAAGATGAGCTCAGGAAAGAATTTGTTGGCTTGTGAACATAAATAAAAGGGAAGAAGGAGAGAGCCCAGAAATCTGGGGCCTGGCGGGAGCCCATTATGTTTCAGTACCGCAACAATGAACAGATTAGGGATATAGCTCTCGTATTCTAGCTGGGTATCTTAGATGTCCCCATTGTGTTCGATGCCGGTATGTACACATGCGTATATGGAAACAGGGAAACCAGTAGTGAGTATAATCGCCAAGAAAGAATCGTGGTGTAGTTATTGGCACATGGCATTGACTGGAAACCACCAGATTAAGGCCTGCCAACTTTTTGAGATGGTTGTGTGTAGCTGTATACTCATTTAGTCTTAAACAAGCCTTGAGTGACCTATCTATTAATCATGTTAATTTATGTACAGGCCTTCATACTATAAATGACATCATTTATTTAGTTATTCATCTGTTGATGGGCATTAGGTTTGTGTCACTTTTAAAATATTTTAGAGTAGGGAGAAACCGAGAGACTTGTCTGAAGTGATACTGCTTATATGAAAACACATTATTTTGCTGTCTCTTAAGTTTGATAATAAGAGTGACAATCATTTAGGTTTAGAATAAAACTATAGCTATAGTTTTTTCTTGTTTTGTTCTGGGAAAAGTTAGTTATCTATTAAATTATGATAACTTTAAATCATGTCTGAAACATAATTGGTATGTTGATTACTTATAGAAAAATTTAAAATATTTTTATATTTATAGGATCATTTGATAAAACAAATAATCTATAAAGTTAAAATATCACCTCCTGATTTATATGTCTTAAAAAAATAAATCTGGTCTTCTAATTACTATATACATTTGATCCATTACCATGTGGAAAGTATAGTATTTTGGGTTTTGAGTATATATTGAATTTAATTAAAGGACTACTTACATCTTAATGGTTAGTGAGTTTTTTTCTTTAAATAATAGAGAAGCAATATTAGTCTTTTTTTTTTTTTTAGATTTTATTTATTTATTTTTAGACGGAGGGGAAGGGAGGGAGAAAGACAGGGAGAAAAACATCAGTGTGTGGTTGCCTCTTGTACGCCGCCTACTGGGGACCTGGCCTGCAACCCAGGCATATGCCCTGACTGGGAATTGAACCAGCAACCCTTTGGTTCACAGGTTGGTGCTCAATCCACTGAGCTACACCAGCCAGAACAGTGAGATTTTTGATATAATAATAGATGAGAGCTTCTGAAACTAGTACAAAACCTTATATTCTCTGAATTGTCACAGCTTTGTGATTCTGTCCATGGAAAATCCTAGATATTAGTTGAGAGGGAATGGCTATGGAAGAAATAAAAGATTTATTTACAGTAAGTCTCCCAAATAGTTCCTTTGTCTAACTCTGATCCAGCTTTTGTTCACATCTTTCCTTCCTTCCTCCCTCCCTCCCTCCCTCCCTCCCTCCTTCCTTCC
>PVJD01002610.1:39917-134237 GCA_004026545.1 Mormoops blainvillei | reverse complement strand
GAGAAACATTGATGTGAGAAACATGGATCGGTTGCCTCTCCATGCACCCCTGACTTGGATTGAACCTGCAGCCTAGGCATGTGCCCTGACCCGTGACATTTTGGTTTCTAGGACGACACTCCAACCAAGTAAGCTAAATCAACCAGGGCGCACATGCTCCCTTCATCATCATTTTCAGTCACCTGCTTACTCTATCCCATCAATCTGTAGCAACCTCAAAGGGGCTCAGAGATGCAGACCTCCTCTTAGCGTCCCATATCATTCCTCACCTTTTGCAGCTACTTTGGATTTTTATTGCTTACGTCTCAATTTTAATAGAAAATGAATTCTGTGCTGTATGATTTTTCACCCTCAAAACTTCATTACACAGACTATAAATGGGAAAGAAGCAGAAAGAAGAAAAAGGAATATGTTTTTCAAATTTCAAATGGCATGTTTGCAAAGATTTTTTTGAGTCATAATAATTGTGGCAGAGGGTCACATTTCGTGAATACTGACCTTCTTTTATTAAAAAAGTCCTAGCCTTTATATTATTAATCAATTATTTGCCATACTTTGAGGATATAGAATGTGAATATAAATGTTGCCATGAAGTCATTTAATAATTTCCAACTCATAGCCATATTTTCTGTAGTAAACTTTTGAACAAGAGCCCCCAAATTCATTTACTTTAAAAAGTTTAAACATTTTTAGTTGATAAATCCTGATTATAATAATAATTAAAATCTATCACATAAGCCATTTCATAAAGTGGGATTATTAACATCATTACTTAATTTAAAAGTCTTATCATTTTTTACTTTAATCCCATATATGTTTTATCTTCCTAATGACTTATACCATTGAGACTTATAAAGTAGTCAATTATATTTCAAGGTCAGAGAAAAAAGAATTAAGAAAACAAGAGTTCCCACATCATTTTTAAAAAATAATAATTTAACAGAGAAGATACAAGCTAGAAGCGAAAGGATTCTTAAAAAGTTATTTCCATTTCTTGTTAGATTGAACAGAAAAATATATAATGAAATAAAAAATACCCTTTTAAACTTATGACAGTTTCCTTTTTTAAAAAGTGTATGCTTTCATATATAATTTTAAAATACTTTTTCTGTGTTTAAATTTGTCCTCAGTGAGTGGTAATTTAAGATTAGAGTTATCACATTTCTTAATTGAGTACTCGCTTTTTGTTAGATCAGATTTTAAATATTAAAATTATGTCATTCAGTTTAACTTTGTATAAAAATTTCAATGAATATTTTTGTTTGTTTTGTTTTGTTTTTTTGGTTAAACATGCTCACAGTAAGAAAAACTTGGAAAACACAGAAAAAACAGAAAAGTGTATGTAATCCCATTATTACCCATATATAAGCATTATTAACATTTTGGCAAATAAAACTGGAAGTATGCTATATATAGTCTTGCATCCTGTTTTTTTGGGTAGAGTAGCATTATTTACATTTACAAGTACATCCTTCTAGAGTCTCTTAGACTGTAAATACATAAAAGTGGAAACGGAGAGACCTGTCAGAGGCTAACAATGTAATAGACTGGAGATGGCGGTGGCCTAGAACAGAGTGGTAGGAATAAAGAATGGCGAGATTCTGGATGTGTTTGCTTTGTGAACGTAAAACTTAAGGAATTTCTAATGGATTAGACATGAAGTGCAAAAGAAATGAATCAAGGATGATCCTCAGCAACTGGGGAAGTGGGATTGACATTTATCTATTTAAAAACCATATTTTAATGAACCACGCAATATTCTGTCATATGAATGTGCAGAGATGTGCTGTTTCCATGTTGTTGGGGATTCAATTTGTGTTTATTTTTTAATTAAAATTAAGGTGAGCATCTTATCATTTAAGTCTGACGTCTCAGGGTAGAGCTCAAGAAACAGGTTTATTGGTTCAAAAATACAGATAGTTTAAGTGGTGTGTGTGTGTTTTAAGGGTATGAATATTTATTTAGCTTGGTGTTTACATCTGAAAGGGTGTATAAGAGCACCTGCTTGGCCCCATCCTCATCAGCCTCAGATACCATAAGGCATTGTCATTAAAATATCAGTAACGGCAAACCAAAACCAAGGGCATTTGCCAGTGTGACAGATAAGAAAAGGTAAACTGTTTTGTTCTGCACTAAGCATAGACAGGAACAATGAATTTTCCCCCACACGGGTGATTTTTATTCACATAATTTCATGTAAAGTTAATTTGCTATTTGTACTGTAGTTTCAGAGAAAGAGGGAGAACTAACATTTCTGAGCATACACTTGGGTTAGACAATTATAAGGCACTTCATATTATTTTATTTAACATTACAACATTTTAAGAGATGAGTATTATTGCTTATAGTGTAGATTAAGAAACAAAACAATTGCAAAGACCTCGACAATATACATGATCAAGTTGCTTTATAGAAAAGCCAAATGCATGTTAATATTGCTTAAAAGGCTTTTCATTGGGCCCTTAATAACTTTAAAGTATTATTTTGAAAATCATGATATTAATGTATCAAGCAGGAAATTTTTATTTTATATTTAAGAAAAGTAAAATGCTTCACACCCCTTAAAAGGGAAAGTTGGTAAGTGCTGTTTTCTTTGTGTGTTATAATAATATTTTCATGACAGAGTAAAAAATTATTTGCCTTTTAAAAAAATCAGTCTTAGGTTTTAGAACAGATATTATTACTTCTAGACTTGAAAATACACACGCTCCCGTTGCCTGTCATACGTTGCCCACTTTAAGAAAACTCAGTCGCAGTGAATCTGATTTTCCCCGATCAAGCCACTTCATCATGTTTTGAATTATTCACCCTACACAGCAGAGGAAAGTATTTTCTGAGCTTTACAAAAAGAAATTGTACGATTTATTATCAGAATTTTCATTTTATTAATTTAAAAAATCACATTGATTTTCCAGTGTGCAATCATATTCATAAACATACAGCAGGTCCTCAGATAACATCATTTTGTTCAACGTTTCATTATGATGTTGATGAGGTGCCACAGGAATTTAACTCTTGTCTATATCAGTCAGACTATGGTAAAATTTGTTTTATTATATGCACACCTATACTGTCCATAGGGAGCTGAGACTCAGCTTAGGAAAGAGACCAGAGTTCAGGGTGATGAAGTCCAACAGCCAGTTTGAGGTGAGTTTGGTGGCGTGGCTTGGTCTGTATATGGTGGAGAAGCCTTAACCTCTTGTTGGGGAATTAAATGACAGCATATGTGTGACACACTCAGCATGGGCTGGCACACAGGAGACAGCTGATAAATGGAGCCATTGCTGTTATTATGATTATTGTGCTACCTATACACTGGTGGGAAAAAGTGGGTTTACAATTATAATACAAAAAAACGATACAATAATTAATAAATAATAATACAAGAATAAACTCTGTGTTTCACAACATACTCACAATTACAAGTATATTTTTGCCCCTGTATGTCGCTTAAAGTTGCAGAACCTGTGGATGACATTAAGCGAGAACTTACTGTATACACAGAAATGCATACACATATAGACACACAGGGTGAAATGTATACACAAACATACTCTACAATTATATACTTTACGTAAGCAAATTACATATATTTAATTTATGTGTTTATATAATGTAAAACAATTTTATGTAGAATTATTTTTTTGCTTATATATTAATTTTATATGTAAATATATAAACTGTACATGTATGTATGTATATTGTAATGTATGCTGTTAGAAAGCTATTTTATTACTCGTTGTGGATCTTTGTCATTTGCACGTTCAGTCTTCTACTGGCTCTCTGCCCTTAGGTCCCTTCCGATAGTTAGTGGTGTGCTGTCCCCAGGAGGTGGCAAGTACTTTGATTCACATGATTGTTTGGTCTAAACTGACATAACCTGTGCTTGATTTAGCTAAGGTCTAGATTAGAATTGAGAATTTCACAGGATTTTCTTTTTTTTCCTTGTAATTAATAAAAATCTTTTATTAAAATAGTTTCCATATAGGAGATTGGCTGATTTCTGTCCTGTTAAGAAGCAAATATCTGTAAAAGTGTGTACATTTTTACATCTCTTTTACTAACTCTTTACTGTAACCTATCCCTAGACTCCTCATTGTATTGGGTTGGCCAAAAATTCTATATGTTTTTTTCCATAAAATCACAGACACATTTTTCATTTTTACCAGTAACATTGTTGATTTGGATATTTTGAATATGTTGGCTGTCCCCTGTGTGGTATAATGTTTTTTGTTCTCATTAACATCTCAATTTGATTGCTATCAACTTCAACTGCTCTACCTGATCATGGAGCATCGTCCAGCAAGAAATCTCCACCATGGAACTTTGCACACCACTTTCGGTATGTTTGAATGGTCATAGAACCTTCTCCATACACTGCACAAATCTTTTTTAGCGTTTCAGTTGCATTTTTACCTTTCTTGAAATAATAAAGCATGAGATGCCAATAATGTTGCTTATTTTCTTCCATCTTCAATATTAAAATGGCTACACAAAAATTCACCAATTTTGATGTTTCTTAAAAAAATACATACTGATATGACAGCTGTCACAATACAATCTATAAAATTGTAGCAAATGACAACTAAACACTAGTAGAGCCATCTTACAGAAAAAATCAGACTTTTTTGGCCAACTCAGTACTTTGATGTACAATTTACTTCGACAGCCTCCAGTGGTCAGGTCATTGCCTGAATTCCAACATGGCTCACAGTATTATTATGAGATTGTTATTATATACATGGCTTTGAGATTTTAGGCCAGTCTGCTGTTAAATTGTTTCCTTTCCTTTTTGGTTTTCAGACTTGGATGGTGGTAACTATTTACTGTACCTAGAGAAATAATTAAAGAGATGGAAGGCATTTACTTTTCTTCTACTTTGTCTCTCTCAAGTCTTCCTTCTCATCTACGACTGAATCTCAAATGAGCCTGTTTTTCCAGTTCACGCTGTTAGAAATAGAACCTATTGGTTTGCCTTTGCAGAATGCAGATTGCTGCTGCCTCCTGCCTTAAGAACGCTAACCACGTAATTGGTAACTGAAAATACAGACAAGGAGGTAGATGAGACCACACAACGGGTAGATTGGCCATCCTAGCATTAGCCCAGAGAATATTTCTTTGGTGATGTAGGCAGAGTGGGAATGTGGCTGGCACACTTGTGGGTTCTCAGGAGGACCCTGAGTCATGCCAGTAAGTAACCATTATGGATTACCTGCTTTGTATGCATTTTTCTATACTCTTCAAAATTATCTGTAAAGACAAAAATGAAGTAATACATAAATGTAAATTATAAATATATAGTGAATTAAGGATCAGAGTTATTAATAAATTTGCCCAAAGTCACATATTTGTAGGTTTTGGGGTCAGAATTTGAACTTAGCATCTGCCCAACTTCATAGTATTTCCAGTGCAGGATTTTCTTTCAGAGTTTGGGCATTTTATTTTCTCTCTCTGAGAGACTTTTTAGAAAAGAAAAGTAGTTAAAATATCTAGAAATGAAAATTGGAATAATTCTGTAAGTGTCTTAATCTGCAGCTATTTAGCTCTCAGATGCTTTTCTTCAAGCGAGTATTTATAATTTAGACTACTCAAAGTTCAATTCGGCGTTGGTGGCGAGAGAGTACTAAAACGAGGTACTCTCATTTTGAGGTACAGATGCTGAGCCTCAGGAGGATTAACATTTTTACTTTGTAAAATAATACTTGATAGATGCTTCAAATTCAATCTCATTTCTCCCTGTTTTTTTCTTTTTCCTCCCCTCTTCTTTCTTTCTAGAATAACCATTAGTTTGTGAGAAGTCGAATATCCTGGCTTAATCCCCTGTGGTTGTTATATTTTTTCTAGTGTTTCCTGTCTTTGCTTTAGAGTCTGCTAAAGTTTGTAAGTTTCTCTTAATTTTTCTATTTAAATGTTTTATATTGGCACTCATTTTTTTTCTAAAAATTACTTTTAATTCTCTGGCTCTTTTTTCATTCCTTTTAAAAATTAGTTTCTGCATCTTCTTAAATTGTGGTTTTTTTCTTCTAGTGGGTGTTAACAGACAATAAATGATTATTTAAGTTCTTTTTCTTTCTTCTGAGGTATTTATTTATTCATCTGTTTCCATTGATCACTTTCTTTCAACTTGGAGGCTGTGGAAGATTATTTCTCCCGAAATGGCCACAGCAATATTTCTGGTCCCACAAGTGCTTCCAGAATCTTTCATTTCCATCTGAAGAGGAGGAATCTATTTCCCTGTCCTTGAAATTGGGCCGCTGTGTGAATAAAGTAGGGAGGAAGTAGCACTGCATGACTTTTAGGACTTGGTCATAAAGGCAACACGCTTCTGTGTTTTGCTTTTTCCTTCTGTCCTCTGGCCCTGTGCCCTCTCTGGACTCTTTCTGTGTTCTCTGTTGGAATCCAGCCATTGTTCTGTGCGGAGGCGCAGGTCACACGGTGAACTATGTTTACAGCGAATGGCCCCAGCTGAGGTCTCACGCAACAAGCCAGCATCCACTGCCAGGCCTGTATGAATGAGCCTTCGGATGATTTCACCCTCCAGCATTCATTCAGCCGAGGCTGCAGTTATCAGGGAGCAGAGACAGCAGTCCCTGCTGTGCCCTGTTTTATTTCCTGATCCGCAGAATACACGAGCCTAATGAATAGTTTTATACCAAATGCATGTTGAAATACTTTGTTGCGTAGCCGTAGTAACCGAAACCAAGACTTTTCGCAAATTTATGATGACTTGTTTTGTTCTTCACATTTAAGAATGCAGAAGAAGAAAAGCTAATTAGAAGCTCTGCATAGAGACAGATCTTGGTGACCGGTTGGCTTTTCTTTAAACTAAGTGGGCTGCGAGCTGGCTGTTGGGCTGGGTGACCCCAGATGAGTACGCTGGTCTTTGTGGCGTTGCCTTGCGTACCTGCCTGCCTATTTTTCCTTTAGCAAATTCATCCAGTTCTTGTTTGGTTTTAGTTTGTTTTATGGAATAAATTTTTCTCTTTTTTTCTTTCACAGATAAATGTCTATACACAGTGGGTTCTGCATGGTTGGGGCAGGGGCATGTGGGTGTGGCTGGTCATTTCGAGTGCAACTTTCAAGGAAGTAATTTCTGCCTGCAGCGCCTTGACTTACCCCTGCCTCATATTGCGCCTGTGCTTTCCAGGCTCCAGCCTCTTCTAGGCTGTTGACCACCACTCCTCTGCTGGGCTTCACTTGTCAGCTGTCCTCCCCTTTCATAAATATATGTGGGAATCTCTCTTCTGTTGATGCCCCTTTATTAATGTTGTTTGTTGAACTTTTTCCTAAAATGAAGTAATGATGGGGAGAGGAAGCATCCTTTTAAACTGGACTCCGGGCCTTCTTGAATCAGTTGCCTGACTATATAGTTTCATAGAAATCTTTTATTTTATTGAAGTTTGAGAATGTACTTCATATATACCTGGGAGTACGCCATATCTTTCCTTATAATCATTAAAAGTTTACACGTATCTGATATTATCAGCTCCTTCTTATTCCTAATTTTGTGTATGTGTATTTTTAATCTGATTAAGCTATTTTGGTGAGGGTGCCCCAAGTTTTGTTCTTTTTAGTTTGAATAAACTGCTTGGTTCAAAGATCTTGCGATTCAGGAACCTCCTGTGTGTGGCAGCTGAATAAGCTGTGCTGCTTGTAAGCTGACCTTGCTTTGTGCCTGAGCAGTGAATGTTAGAATTCCGTATATCGGACCTACACTCTGCTGGGTCAGAATGAGGGAAAAGGATTAACCTTGTTATTTCTTATAGTCTATTTTTTAAAAATCAGAGGTGAGGACCTTTCTTTCTTAGAAATCTTCAGTAGCAGTGCCTCACAACAGAGCAAATATTAGAGGCTATAGGAATAGAAAGCAATAAAAGATAAACTAATATTTTACTTTGTAAGATTAATAGTATACCTAACATAAGGAGATAAGGTTGGAGATCTGTTTGGGAAATGCAAGAGATTATGATTTTAATTTTTGGTTTTATTTAATTTGTGATGATGATGAATTTGAATGATAAAATGTGTAATTGGTCGTAAAGTGTTGTCAAAGATGCGTGGAGTGGGTGAAGTATCTTGAAGATGTGAAAAAGCGAGCTGACAAATGTAGGAGACATGTGTTTGGAAGGTAGTAAGAAGAGGGATAGAAAAACAGGACCTAGAAAAGTCTCGTGCGAAAAATTTCACTGGAAGCATCTTCAGTGACATCAGTGCCCACAAGTATTATGTAGTAAGTTTGCACCTGTGTTGAAAACTTTGTTTAAAATGCGTGAATATCTGTATATGCTTAGATTTATATGTAGAAACTCTTTAAAAGAAGATAGTTTTCAAAGCTAAATTTATTCAACAGATAGCTGTTTCTGTTCCCAAGTACATCTTAGTGTATCGGAGGAGGATATAGATGAGTACACTTAAGTGTAATAGGAAATAGAGAAGGCCGCCGTAGAGACAGCGGCTACTACAGAAGCCCGAATGATACTATTCGTGAAAACTGTAGGTCGTCAGAGAGCTGTTAAGTTTTGCATTAAAACTCTTCTGTTTTTCTCTATACCATTTTCTTTTTTCTAAAAACAGGTCCGAAAATAAGCTTTTATTAATTCGAGAAAATAATCACCAGTTTTTGTGTATCCTCAGTTCATAAGTGAGTTTTCTCTTTCTTGATAGAGAAGAAACTGGGAACTGGACACTGGCAAAATGAGTCCTGCATCTGTTAGGAGAATGGTGGAACTGCTAATGGCAAATGGCAGATGTTAGACCTTGGTTCTTGAGTTTTGGCGAAGAAAGAGTTCAGAGAAAACACTCAAATACAAGCTAAAGTTTATTTAGAAAGTCACAGAGGTAGAAGTGAACCAGCTGGGCTGCATGGGCTCAGGAGACAAGTTACAGAGGCAAAAGAAGGGCCCTTCGAGCTTAGGAGAAAGAAATGAAAACACGCCTGGGGGAAGGGGAGGAGGGAAGGGACTGGCCTGCTTTAAGAGGCAGCGGCCTCCGTAAAGCAGGGCCTGGGGGAGGCCCGGGCATGCTCTGGGGAGAGAGCGTGAGTGTGCCGCACGCTGGGTCCTTGGTCTTGAGGGGTTTTATCCGGAAGTCTCAAAGGAGGATCTCAATGGAATATTCATCGGCTTCCCAGATGTGTTCTTTCAGGGTCATGGTCACTACTGATTGGTCGGTGCCAGGGTAGGGGGTCGTTTGCCACTGCAACTGGTCCTGACGTCAGTCATGACATCGCCCTGCCTGCCCTTGCTGCTTTTCTGGGCCTGGAGCTGAAACACAACTGAGGCCTAGATGTCATCTCTAGTTTGACCAAAACTCTGACTCTGTGCTCAGCAGACCAAGGCTTTGTTCCTAATATTATTTGATGAGGATTAGAACTTCATTGTCATGAGAGCTTAATACTTAAGGGAGTGGTCAAAACAAGGGAGGCATATGAGGCTATTTTTCAGCTCACCTTGTTCCTCCTCTGAGGGGGTCTATCACATGACTACTGACCTGCCAAAGGAGGAACGATCAGGGGAGGGTCCAAGCCACCTGACCAGCAATATGCTAAGGGAGGAAAGGTCACCTTGGGGGGTGAGGTGAGGTCCCACCCTACAATACTCCCCCCCCCCCCTTTTCCCATTGCTAGGCTCCTGGGGCTTTCTGTCCTGATGACCTTCTGTAGCTGGCCTGTCGTCCTTGCTCTGCTCGGGTCTGCCTGACTGCCCGCTGTGTCAGAATCAGAGACTGGATTTCCCACAGCAAAGAATAGGAAGCATTTAGTTTGCTTATTAAGTGCTTACTGTGTCTGGCTTTTTGCTAGATACTTGACATATTTCGTCGCATTCAATCCTCACAACAACCTGTGAAAGAGGCAGCATAATTTCCATTTTTACAGATGAGGAAAGTAAGACTCAGGGATGTTAGTAATCTGACCAAATTTCCTTGGCTAGTAAGTATTAAAGCAGGAAGTTGTATTTAGATTTGTTGACCTTAAATTCCTACTCATTTATCACATTTGGTGTGTGGATGGGGAATGAAAGTAGTAGACATAGATTTTTACTTTTGAGGAATTAACAATGATAAAAAGAAAAGATAATACATGATACATGATAATACATGAAGGGATATTATGGGCAAGTGAAATATAAAGAAATTAGGACCACCTAGGTATGTCTGAATTGAAAGCCATGATTCTGAAAATACATAAAGATGAGATTGAGAATGAGAAGGAAGAAGGAAAAAAGATCTGAAGATGTCAGATCAGATAACCAGGAAACCATGGAAGTTACTAATTTCAAGGTCTAAAATCTAAAATTTAAATTGCTATGAATTCACTTACGATGTTTTCTCTCTTACTGAGAAGATGCAGCAGGGTCCTCTGGCAAGGGAAACAAAAGAAAAAAATAAGCAAATGGGACTACATCAAACTAAAAAGTTTTGGCACAGCAGGGAAAACCGTCAACAAAATGAAAAGGCAACCCACTGAATGGGAGAACATACTCACCAGTGACACATCTGATAAAGGGTTAATATCCAAAATTTATAAAGAACTTATAAAACTCAACACCAAAAAAAACAAATAAGCAAATAACCCAAATGAAAAAGAGCAAAGCACCTGAATAGACACTTCTCCAAAGAGGACATACATATGAACAATAGACGTATAAAAAGATGCTCAACATCACTAATCATTGGAGAAATGCAAATCAAAACCACAATGAGATATCACTTTCTACCCGTCAGAATGGCCATCATCAAAAAATCAACAAACAAGTGCTGGTGAGGATGTGGAGCAAACGGAACCCTTTCGCACTGTCAGTGGGAATGCAGACTGGTGCAGCCACTGCGGAAAGCCCTGTGGAGATACCTCCAAAACTTAAAAATGGAACTGCCTTATGACCCAGAGATTCCACTTCTGGGAACTCGTCCAAAGAAATCCGAAACACTAATTTGAAAGAATACGGGTATGCACCCCTATGTTCCCTGCAGCATTCTTTGTAATCGCCAAGATCTGAAAGCGGCTCAAGTGCTCATCAGTAGATGAGCAGGTCAGAACGCTGTGGTGCATTTACTCAGTGGAATGCTACTCGGCCATAAAAAAGAAGGAAATCTTACCTTTTGGGACAGCATGGGTGTACCTGGAGAGCATTATGCTAAATGAAATAAGCCAGTCAGAGAAAGAAAAGTACCATGTGATTTCACTCATATGTGGAATCTAATGAACAAAATAAACTGACAAAATAGAAACAGACTCACAGGTACAGTGAACAAGCTGACAGCTTTCAGAGGGGAGGGGTTTTGGGGGACTGGGTAAAAAAGTTGAAGGGGTTAAGAAAAACAAACAAACAACAAAAAAAAGACTCCTCATAGATACAGACAACAGTATGGTGATTACCAGAGGGAAAGTGAGGTGGGAGGAGGTAAAAAAGGATAAAAGGAGGATAAATGGTGATGAAAAGAGGCTTGACTTGGGGTGTCGAACCCACAATATAATATACAGATGATGTATTACAGACTTGTATACCTGAAACCTGTATAATTTCATTAACCAGTGTCATCACAATAAATTCAGTTTAAAAATTTCAAAAATAAAAGGATTACTACAATACTATTGTAAAATATGGTAACATTTAAAAATATATATAATTGATATATTACTAATATGCATGCAAATATATAAATATATACATTTAAAATTTGAAAAGTATATACCAAAATGACAACAGAAATATTCTTTTTTCTTATTAGTATTTTCCCATTATTTTCAACAGATTTTGTATAAATTTTATGTAGCCAAAAAAATGTAATTGGCACAGTTTTCATAAGATCAATTTTCATCACAAAATCTTAGTTTAAATTTATATACAGAGTACCATAACAACTGAAATTGATTTGTTAAATATGCTCTGCTAAACAAGGGTGGGAAATTAATCAGTTATATAACATTTTATCAAATGATGAATATATATATGTGTGTGTGTGTATATAGTATACATTTAATCACTGTCATTTATCCAACTCCTTGGGAAAGAAGGTTCCAGTGATTTCTTTCCTTTCCAGGAAGTAAGCAATAAGGGCCTTAGTATTTCTGACAGTCACATCCAGATACATATCCATCTGACTCAGGGGACTTTGTCAAACCCCCTCCATAATTAAAGGTGCCTCTTTTCAAAACTTTTAGCCATTACATGGCATAGAAGCCCTAAATCCACATTCTTTACAGATAAATGATTTTCTAAATTCCATGGGATTATATGACTGTTCTATGACACAGGACTCAGATCAGGAAAACAGATGAATTCTATTTCCATCACAGAAGCACTCTTGATGATTTTGGTCTGCTTTGATATTCTGACTCTACTCCTGAAATAAGATAAAACAACTATAAAGTGTTACCTGTTTCATCCATCATAGTGATTTTTCTCGCTGGTACTCTTCACAATAATCCTTGTAGAGTACATGTACCTCCCTAACTATTATACATTTTGGAATTTAACCAGGTTTTTGCTATCAGAAGACAAGACGGACAAATACGTTTTACCCTTTACAGTTTCAGGCATTCTAATTTTATAGAGGTTAATAATACCTTATTTTTTAAATTAAAACATGGTAAATAATACTTACCAGCATTCCATAATATCAAAGCATTACAAAACCATTCATTTAGGTAACCTTTTAATTGCAAAAATACTGAAATAAAATGCAATTTTTCAAATTTAGTACACGCTAGTGTTTTCTGAAATAGCATGTTAAGTTAGTGATGGAACAGTGAAATATAGTAACCTTCCAAATAAAACTTGAGCCTATTAAATGTTTCCTATAAACAGAATTGTTTAATGATTTAGAATAAATAGCCCCACACAGGAGTAAAATTACCTTTAAAATGATTTAAACATTGTCATGTATTCATGTCAGAAATACAAACTTATAATTAGATAACAGCCCCTGAAGTCTGAGACATTTATATTTATGCTCATTTCATTACAAATATAATATTCTGAAATTGGTTACTATAATTGATCACAGTTAAATTACATATTTCTGAAATAAAAACACCACTGAGTCTCAGATTAATGAAAACTAAAATAAACGTATTCAGAGAATAAATAAATTTTGATTAGCCCTTTAAGTTATAATGTACTATTTACTAACTTAAAAATGGGCCCATTGTAACAAGAAATAAAGCATTCTCAGAGTTAACCATAGACTGTAATTAAAGTATACAGGTGGGTCATATTTATAATCCATTCAAAGGAAATAATTTTTCTAATAGAGAAAAATCCTACTATTATCATCATCGATAAACATCTCTGGGTTCAGTTCCTTGTTACATCAATTGCTACCTCTACAGCCTGGAGCAGGTCAAATTCTATATGCTTTGGTTTCCTCATCCACACCCTATGGGTAACAATATTTATCTCAAAAATTACTTTAAAGATTAGATAAGATGCTATCTGAAAATTACTTAGCAGAGTGCTGAGAAAATAATATCTAACATAAGGGCAAATGCTAACAAAGTTTACAGAGTCCCTGAAGCCATAACCCGCAATGGAGATTTACAAGATTACAGAGAACCTCTTCCATGAAATACAGGTCATAAGATTATAAAACTGTATGTTTATATTACATAAAATATTTTTAGTATATTATCAGTTCAATTAATCCCAGCCTCATTTAACAATGGCAAAAATCAACTTCAGTCCTCCTGTATTTTATATGGTGTAATGTAAATAGAATATTATTTACAAAATTCCAAATAGTTTACATATACTTGAAAACTCTGGTTTTAAGACTGAAATGTGTACTTCAGACTAAAATATAGTTTCATTTAAGGGTGGAATACCAAGAGATCAAATGCCAGCCATAGCTGAATAAGGTCAAATTAGAGAAGAAAGAGATTTGACTTACATGTCTCTGAGAAGCCCACTGCAGACTTACTCGGCCTATGATTTTTCACAACCAAAAACTTAAAAAATAAAAACCTTTATAATAGACTTATTTAGCGAAAAGGAAACAGAGATCATGGAGAAAGTTGATTAAGATGAAAAGTAAAGGTGCACTAAAGAAAATTCCACGTAATACTGCTTTTCAAAAAACCAAACACATAGGAGACCAGGGCAGGGGACAAAAAAATAAATCAAAGCCAAATATCCAAACACCCTCTAACTATAAGGGACTTTAATATTGCAACAAAACCAAAGAAATAAAGAAACCCAGAAAAGTTATATATATTGATATTCAGGCTACCAGGAAAATATTATTTCAAACATTTTTTTAAAGGGCAGTTTTGTAGGCCTATTGATTCCTTTTGTACATTTCAAGGTAAAATAGTTACTTTGTAGTTGACTCAATAATATAACAAAGATCTCTCAGGAATCAGGGTTTAACAAGAACCCTCTCTATTTTTGAAAGAAAATCTAAAAAAAGTTACAGCTCAAACTAACTGAAATAAATGGTACGCAAGTAAGTACATGTGCTTAGCATACAATCTACTTATGCAATAATCCCATTTTTCTTCCAAAACAAATCAATAAATCTTTCCTGATGTGGTATAAATTCCAAGGTCATGGACAAAGATGTTTATTAGTATAATTACAATGTGGAAATAATGCCATTAAGCCTCTAGTCTGGGTTTCATAAATTAATAGAAATAGAAGATTAAGAAAGTGTCAAGTATGGTTTTAATTCTTAGACACTAAAAAACAAAAATCCTAGGGTAGCTCTCTTCTTTTACATAATCTAACTTCTGGTTTCACTTTAATTCGATCTTCGAAGTTACTAACACTTTCTATTGCTTTCTTTTACTTTTAATTTTATTTTTCAATTACAATTTATATTCATATATAATTCATATATACAAATTGTATATATATACAATTTATATATATATATATATTTTTTGTATTAGTTTCAGGTGTACAGCATAGTGGTCAGACAATCCTACACTTTACATAGTAATCTCCTCAGTATTTCCAGTACCGACCTGCCACCACACCTAGTTATTACAGTATGACTGACTGCATTCCCTGTGCTGTACTTTACATCTCTGTGATTATTTTGTAATTACCAATTAGTATTTATTACTCCCTACACCTTTTTTACCCTGCCTCCCCTACTGCCCTCCCATCAGTCTCTTCTCCATGAGTCTGTTTCTATTTTGTTTGTTTGAACTTACCAACATTTAAAAAAATTACTTGCAAAGCAGTTTTATGGTCATAAAAATTAAGATATGGCCTTAAAAAATAAAAAATATATGACCTTAAGAAAAGAGGGGAAGACCCAAAATTGCTAGATGGCTAAAAGGAACTCATTTACAGTACAGTGAGTCACTCAACTTTAAAGTTCTTCAACAGGATCTCTATGTTCAGTTTTTGCACAATTCTTGAACAGTGTTTGAAATCTATCTCTGTAAAACTGAAAATATGCACAATACTGAGAGGTTCTTGATTGCTCCCTAATATCTAGTCTTCATTTTCTACTCCCAATAATGGGCAGAGAATCAGTATTGCAGAGAAAAAGAGTTTTTGACATTTTGTTAAAAGATTTTGGGTGCATAATTTCACATGAGAAAGAGAACTGCATTAAATGATAATATCTAATTTTCAATGTCTGCACTTCATATTAGTATGGACTTTATTTTCATTAGAAATGATTGAAAAGACCATGTAGTTATTTGGGGGTTGATTTGTTTTGTTTGGGAGGGAAATCTCATTTCTAGTGTGCTTTCCTTCTAATAATCAGCAAACAGTAGTATAGAAGTCAGAAAATAAATACCCCTACCTTCTTCTGCCACTAGAGAATACATGAATCATAATACCAGAGAGGCTGTTTATGTATCTGGTTATAGCATATCTGAAATGTTTAAAGCTAAAGTAAATCTCAACGGGTTATCTGGATCTAGTGGATATGTCATGTCTTACTTCTGAGAACTCTGCACCACTACAGAAACAAACAACGAAAAGCACTTGGTTGTAAGGATGTGTAGTTTAAACTAGATATGCACTTAATGCCTTCGTCACTTATGAAAATATAAAAACTGCCCCATACAGCATTGCAACAAGGAATTTTCTGGGTACTAACAATTGTATCACTGGTTAAGGACCACTGATCTATTCAAATCTCAAATCTATGGGAACCCCGACTTTTCTACCAAAGACAACAGATAAATTTATTATTCTTAACAGCCCACACATACTTCCCAATCTCGCTCATTTAGTAGTGAGCTTGTGTAGGTGCTACTTGCTACCATTGTGATGCATTGTTCTCACATACACTTGAAACATAGTTTTAACATACAGGGTCCAGCACAAATAATGTCCTTTTTTTATTACAAAATCATAATCATATGTAATTCTATAACATAACAATGCCACACTCAAGCACACCATATGGCATTTTAGGTGAAAGGTTCAAATTAAAACTATAAATTATTACACTCATATTATTACCCTACCAACGACACTCAAGCAGGCATTACTTCTGCCGGACCCTGTATATAACATAAATCTCTTGCATAACAAGTTTTGCAGACTCTTCTTTTTTAATATTTATTTTTTCCTTTTTATTGAATTTAACAAAATAATAGAGGTTTCAGGTGTACAGTTCTACAACACATCATCTGTTTACTGTATTGTGTGTTCACCACTCCAAGTTTTCTGTGTCCATCACCGTTTATCCCCACTCATCTCCACTGTACTCATCTCCATCACCCCACCGCCTTCCCCCATCAGTCAGCACACTGTTGTCTGTGTCCATGAGTTGTTTTTTCTCATTTTGCCCAATCCCTCTCCCCCCACCCAGACTACCCCCAACCTCACAGCTGTCAGTCTGCTCTCTATCTATGAGTCTGTCTCTGTTTTGTTTGTCAGTTCATTCTGTTCATTAGATTCCACATATGAGTGAAATCACATGGTACTTTTCTTTCTCTGACTGGCTTATTTCATTTAGCATAATGCTCTCCAGGTACACCCATGCTGTCCCAAAAGGTAAGATTTCCTTCTTTTTTACGGCCGAGTAGCATTCCACTGAGTAAATGCACCACAGCGTTCTGACCCGCTCATCTACTGATGAGCACTTGAGCTGCTTTCAGATCTTGGCGATTACAAAGAATGCTGCAGTGAACATAGGGGTGCATACCCGTATTCTTTCAAATTAGTGTTTCGGATTTCTTTGGACGAGTTCCCAGAAGTGGAATCTCTGGGTCATAAGGCAGTTCCATTTTTAAGTTTTGGAGGTATCTCCACAGGGCTTTCCGCAGTGGCTGCACCAGTCTGCATTCCCACCGACAGTGCGAAAGGGTTCCGTTTGCTCCACATCCTCACCAGCACTTGTTGTCTGTTGATTTTTTGATGATGGCCATTCTGACGGGTAGAAAGTGAAATCTCATTGTGGTTTTTTAAAAAAGATTTGATTTATTTATTTTTAGAGAGAGGAGAAGGGAAGGAGAAAGAGATGGAAAGACACATCCATGTGTGAGAGAAACATCAATGTGTGGTTGCCTCTCATGCGCCCCTCTACTGGCAACCTGACCCACAACCCAGGCGTGTGCCCTGACTGGAAATGGAGCCGGCGACCCTTTGGTTTGCAGGCTGACGCTCGGTGCCCTGAGCCACATCAAGTAGGGCTCATTGTGGTTTTGATTTGCATTTCTCTGATGATTAGTGATGTTGAGCATCTTTTCATATGTCCATTGGACATCTGTATGTCCTCTTTGGAGAAATGTCTGTTCAGGTGCTTTGCCCATTTTTAAAATTGGATTGTTTGTTATTTAGGTTGTTTGACTTTTAATAAGTTCTTTATAAATTTTGGATATTAACCCCTTATCAGGTGTGTATCATTGGTGAATATGTTCTCCCATTCAGTGGGTTGTCTTTTCATTTTGTTGATGTTTTTCCCTGCTGTGCAAATACTTTTTAGTTTGATGTAGTCCCATTTGTTTATTTTTTCTTTTCCTTCCTTGCCTGAGGACATACAATGTGGGACAAAAGTAGGTTTACAATTGTTCGTATAGAAAATAATACAATAATTAACAAATAATAATACAAGAATAAACCCTGTGTTTTACGTACACATGATTGTAAACCTACTTTTGCCCCACCCTGTATATCTGGTTAGGGGTTTGTCAGACTTGTTTATATTTTTAAAGAACCAGTTCTTGGTTTCATTGAAAAAATTTTTTTTGACTCAATTTTCTTTATTTCTGTTCTGATATTTATTATTTGCTTTTTTTCTACTGATTTTGGGCTTTGTTTGTTGTTCTTCTTCTGTTTCTTTAAGTGTGAAGTTGGATTGTTTATTTGAGATTTTTCTTGTTCTTGAGGTAGGCCTGTAATGCTATGACTTTTTCTCTTAGGACTTCTTTCCCTGTGTGCCATACATTTTGGGTTGTTGTGTTCTTGTTTTCATTTGTTTCAAGATATCTGTATTTCAATATATATTTGTATTTCTTGGTGTCATCTTTGGGGTGAAATGCTCTGAAGATATCAATGAAATCCATCTGATTTAGTGTGTCATTTAAGGCCACTGTTTCCTTGTTGATTTTCTGTCTGGAAGATCTATCTGTTGATGTCAATGGGGTTTAAAATCCCCTACTATGTTACTGTCAGTCTTTCCCTTTATGTCCATCACACTTTGCTTTATATATGTTTGTGCTTCTGTGTTGGGTGCCTAAATATTTACGAGAGTTATGTTCTCTTGTTGGATTGCCCCCTTTATCATATGAAGTGTCCTTCACTGTTTTTTACTACTGCCTTTGTTTTAAAGCCTATTTTGTTAGAGATCAGTATTGCTACCCCACCTTTTTTTTCATTTCCATTTGAATGAAATATCTTTTTCCATCCCTTTACTTTTAGTCTGTGTGTATCTTTTATTCTTCAGTGGGTCTCTTGAAGACAACATATATATGGGCATTGTTTTCTTATGCATTCAGCTACCCTGTGTCTTTCAATTGAAGCATTGACCATTTACATTTAAAGTGATTATTGATAGGCACATATTTATTGCCATTTAAAATATATATATATATATTTCTTGATTCCTTCTCCTCCTCCTCCCTCTCCTTCCCCTCCTCCTTCTTCATCCTTTAACATGTCTTGTAATACTGGTTTGGTGGTAATGAACTCCTTTAGCTTTTTCTTATCTTTGAATCTCTTTATTTCTCCTTCAAATTTAAATTACAGCCTTACTGGGTAAAGTAGTCTTGGTTGTAGGTACTTGCTGTGCATCGCTTTGAATACTTCATGCCAGTCCCTTCCGACCTGAAAAGTTTCTGTTGAGAAATCAGCTGATAGTCTTATGGAAGCTCCGTTGTAGGTAACTGCCTTTCTCTTGCCGCTTTTAAGATTCTCTCTTTGTCTTTAACTTTTGTCATTTTAATTACGATCTAACTTGGTGTGGACTCTTTGGGCTCATAATTTTTGGGACTCTGTGCTTCCTGGACTTGTATATACTTTTTTTTTCTTCAACTGGTTAGGGAAGTTTTCAGTATTATTTCTTCAAAGAGGTTCTCAATTCCTTGCTTTTCTCTCTTCTCCTTCGGGAACCCCTATGATGCAGATGTTGCTGTGCTTCATGTGGTCCCAAAGGTCCCTTAAACCATCCTCATTTTTTAAAATTGTTTTTTTCTTTTTGCTGCTCTGATTGGGTGTTTTTTTGCTACCTTGTCTTCCAAATTGCTCTTTGGATCCTCTGCTTCACTCAACCTGCTGTTTATTCTTCTAGTGTATTCGTCATTTTAGAAGCTGTGTTCTTCATTCGTGATTCATTGTTTTTTATGGTTTCTGTGTCTTTTTTATGCTGTTATAGTTCTCACTAAGTTCTTTAAGCATTCTTATAACCATTTTTTAAAAACTCTATATCTGATAAATTGCTTGCCTCTGTTTCATTTAGCTCTTTTTTCTAGAGCTTTTTTCTCCTGTTCTTTCATTTGAGGCATGTTTCTTTTTCTCCCCATTTGGCTGACTATTTTTGTTTGTTTTTATGTATTAGGTAGATCTGCTGTGACTCCACATCTTGCTAGTGTGCCTTATATAGTAGGTGTCCTGTGGGACTCAGTGACATAGAGTCCTTGATCACTTGAGGTGGGTGCTCCAGGAATATATCTTTTATGGGTTATGTGGTCCCTCCTGTTGTAATTGAGTCTTAATTGCTATTGGCTCGTGTGGGGTTTACTCTCGGGCTAGCTGACTATGAGGGTCAACACCAAATAGGTGAAGAGCTGCAGTGCAGGTGCTGACCACACGAAGCAGGATTTGCCTCAGCAAAATCTGGTGTCTGCTGAGACCTCGCTTTGGATATGCTGCTTGCGAAGGTATTTGGATGCTGCTCTGATATTGTCTGAAGCTGACCACTGGGTGTTTTGATTCTGGGGCTTCTTGGGAGGGACTCTGGTGTAGCCTAATATTGCACATTGCCTGTGTCTGGCCTTGGGCAACCTGTTAGGAGATATGAGTCATCATTTGTGGCTACCTCTGCTGGTCCTGGTTATGTGTGGGAAGGGCAAAGTTGTGCACCAAAGCTGGCTTTAACCAGCACTGGGCCTTGAGGCAGGTCAGCTGAAGTCCCAGGGCACCCTGGGATCCACCTCTATCTATCTCTGTGTGCCACTTGCCTGGTAGACTCAGTCACTGAAAGAGCCTTTGTCAGTACTCGAATTGTATAAGGTAGGTAGGTTCTCAGAGAATCACCTGGTAGGGGTGAGTGGTGTTCAACCGACTGATACAAGTTCAAACTTGATACTAGTGCTGGGTTTGAGGCCACTTAGCAAATGTCCCAGAATATACGAAGTCTAGCTGCCACCTGCTGGGTGCTCGCACACCATTATGGTGGGATGAGGTCTAAGGAAGTCATCAGGTTGAAGCCAGCAGAGTTTATCAGGCCCAAACACCAAGATTTGGCTGTGTGAAGGGAAGGCTCAGCACCAGTCAGGCGTGCTATGGAGAAATGTTCCCTGTCGCAGAGCTGCAGAACTCAGTCTGTCCCATGTTCTTCCAGGAGCCCAATCTCAGCAGGGCAGGGCCCCTGGGAGTTGGGAGGATGGGTCTAGTGGATCTCCTGTGAGGTGGAGATGCCAATCAGGCTTGGTGGAAGTTGCGGGGAGTGGCTCCCACCCCAGAGCCACACAACTCACTCTGTCCTGAATTCTACCCAGGCCTCACAGGGCAGAGCCACCAGGAGTCAGGAGGGTGGGGCCATCCGGGCCCGTGAGAGTGGGGCCAGCAGATCTCCTGTGATGGGGGGGCCCAGTCAGATTCTGGGGAAAGTGTGAGGAATGGCCCCTGCTCCAAAGCCATACCACTCAGTTACTGATACCTCTTGAGCCTGCCCGGACCTGTACACTCTGGCCCAGACAGCTGACTCCTCAGCAGGGCACAGGTTCCCACAGCGTCAGGCAAGTTGGAGACCAGAGGGTGCAGCTCTTGTGTTCTCCTGGGTTGATGCCATATGGAGGGCGGTGCTCCATCCAAGAAAGATGGCGTCTGCAGTGTGGGAGAGCGACTCAGCACAGGGATCCTGGCAGCTGTCCCTCCTGTTCTCTCTCCAGAGCCACAAACCCCAGTCCCTCCGCACACAACTCTAGTTTGCTCCGCCTTTCCTCTGCTGGAGCCCAGGGTTTGTGGCTGCGAATGAGATTTTGTGTGTTGGCCCTTTAAGAGGGCACTTGCGTCTCTAGCAAACACCTGTCTCACCCTGACAAATAGAATCCCTGCCAATTTTCACAGCCACTTGTTACGTGGGCATCTCTTCCCAGCTCTGGTGCTCTGGGCTTGGGAGCCTGGCTTGGGGTTGAAACCCCACACTCCTCAGGGGGACCCCCACAACTGAGTTATCCCTCCAGAACCTCTGTCGCCGCCCATGGGAGCAGTGCCAGCTTTTTCGTGCCTCTCCCCTTTTTACCAGTGTTGATACGGCTTCTTTAGTCAGTCCTTGATTATAAGACTTCTCTTCAGCTAGTCTCCTGTTGGTTATTCAGGTTGGTCGGTCTATATTTTAGTTGTAATTCCAGTTTGGTCCTGGGAGGAGGTGAGTGTAGCTTCCACCTACTCTGCTGCTATATTGGGTCTCAGACTAGTCCTTTTTAAAATTTAGGAATATATGATGGCTATTTTAATGCCAATAAATATAATTTATTTATTTATTTTTAAATATTTTATTTATTTATTTTTAGAGTGAGGGGGAGGGAGAAAGAGAGGGAGAGAAACATCAGCTGGTTGTCTCTTGTGCGCACTCTCACCAGGGACTGAAGCAAGCCTGAACCCACAACCCAGACAGGTGCCCTGACGAGGAATTTAACCTGCGACCTCTTGCTTCGTGGGATGATGCCCAGCCACCTAGTTAGGCCAATATTATTTACTTTTAAGAAGGAAAAGAAAAAGAACAAATATTTGCTTAGACATAGTTTTTCCTTTTAGATCTTACAGAGTAGAAAAAATTAAATTAAAATATGCATACACTAAATATAAGTGTTTTTTGGGGAGAAGGTTTTGGGGGAAACTGTATTTTATGAAATGTAACTATACAGATAAGTTTAATTTAGTTTGTACTGTTCAAATTCAATATTTTTCAGTAAGATACTGATATGATTTTATCATATCTTTATACTGACTAAAAATTAAATGACTTGTGGTTTTTAATATTTACTTAAAATTCATTTCTTCTGCTGGTGATACAATATTAAATCAGACTAGAAACTGATTTTCTGAAGTGACCATTGACAATTTCATGGCTGTATAAATTCTAGAGTATATAGCTACATGTAGGAATAGGATTGTATTAGTCAAAATACCCTGTGTAGTGTGGTAACAAATGACTCCAAGAATTCCAGTGGCTTTACAAGTGACTTCTCACACGTTCTCCATTCTCATTGTGAATCAACTGTGCTCCTGCTTCCTGGTTCCTCACCCTATGAATGAGGCTGAGAGAGTAGACCACATCTTGGACACTGTTGGTCTCATGGTAAAAGGTCTCTCTATAGGATGTTACTTGTCTGTTTCTTCTAGGACGTGACGTTATATTACTTCTGTCCACATTTAATTAGGCAAAGAAAGTAACATGGGAACTCCCAAATCTGATAGGATGGGAAACGTGTAATCCTCTTTCCAGAAGAGGCACTAACATTTATAGATACCATAGCAACAGGAGAGTTTACTTTCTCCTCAGGGATGTGGAACAAACACAATCCACTATAATAACGAGTTTTGTTTTTTTTTTTTTTTTACTGTATAAAATACAGAAAAGGAAAAGGTGAAGAATCTCTTTTCTTTCCATGCTGACTGGATTTGGTATAACTACATTTTAACATCTGTAGCTTTTATCCCCTTTGATAGGAGGGTTGAAAACAGGGAACCATATGCCCAGTTGGCACTTTTCTCTTTTGCACTAGAGTTCTTCGTAGTATAAAAAGAAAAAGACGATTCAGTTTGTTATGCTCTTTTTCTTTAAATAAACTTGAATGTTCTGGAATGTGTAGATTGTTAGCCACATTCCAAAAAGTATTTCCTAGGCTCCATAAGCCATGTGCCTGACATTTCAAGGAGTCACCACTAGATGGTGATCTCGCTCATTTAGAGGATAGAACAGCTGTGTGTTTTTCTTCAGGCGAATGGGTTGGTTACAGAGGTATCAGAAAGGTAAATCGTACTAACTTTATGGGAAACTCTATAATCAAATGGTACTGTTTATTGAGTATGTATATATACAAGTGTATACACACACACTCCCTTACACAGAAAAACTGCGTTCGAAACAAAGCTATAAAACAGTGTTTTGTTATATTGTTACTTCCCCAGAATTATGTGTGTGTGTGTGTGTATGTATAGTGTGTGTATATATATATATAATATGTTACATATATATATATTTTTTCCAATTGTTACTATCCAAACACACACAAAAGTTTTGCTAAGCATACTTTCTCAAAAGATTACTCTGAGGCTTGGGTTCATCTTTCTGCTCTTTTCTAATTCTTTGCTTGAATTTGCCAACTGCTGCTGAAACTGCGGTTATTTTAGATGTGAGTCTTGTGTCTTTATTTTAACACCCTCTGTATTACTCAGCTTCATTCTTTTCTTTATATAATTAATAGGGGTGAAGAGGGATTAAAAGCTATCTATTTCCCTCAGATACGTTAAAAAAATAACTTTCATGGTCCAGTTATCACATAATGGGAAAGCTGATACCAACTTTTTCAGTTATTTAGAAACTTCACTTAATGGTTACTGCTAGTGGTAACTTTTTTCTCACTTTTTTTTTCTTTAAAAAAAATCCAACACAATAACCAATTTATTATTGGTAAAAATGTAAAAAACAATTAATTATAGACCAAATAATGTAGTTCTTCTTAGAAAAAATCACTAACTTCAATTGTAATTAACTTTTTGGTGCTCCTAAAATAATATATTCTTTTCATCACACATTTTTGCTGTGACTCAGAGTTTATGGCTGTCATATGATTCAAATAGCCTGTAGGAATTCCTGTTAGTAGAAATAGAAAATATATGGCTAGGATGCTGCATTTATATGAAGTAAATATTTAATATATACTCTCTGAGCAATGTAGAAGTGAATTTGACTTAGCACTCTTTAGCATACTCAGGAAAACTATGTTACGAGCCAGTTCTTTGTAAAATCCTTTTAATCTCGTGTATCACTGAACCTTTATACTCACAGGTGAAATCTTATTAAACCTTCATTAGAATCCAACTGAAGATGTGAATGAGCGGTTACAGCATGGCCAGAGTGATCTTTTGTATTTATTCTAACTTGGCTGCTATAGTCTGTGTGTCTGATCTCTGAGACAGAGATCAGAGCATGCTGCCCCACGGCTGGGAACCCTTCGACTGCTTCCCATGGCTTTCTATGACAATAGTTGGCAAGTACTTAGCCACAGAACCCTTCTTTGAACAAAATCTTTTACAAAACCTCATAGAGAACATTAAAGCAGATTCTGGTTGAAAGAAGGATGGGGGTCGGGAGTTCACTAATTCAAGTGTTCCCTGCAAGATATCTTGATGCAACTCTCTGTGGAGTGCTGTATAAACAATTGCAAGATTAATAGTCTAACTTTCTGATCATATGTGGCCTATCTGTGCCTTTCTAGTGTTTTCTCCTGCCACTCTCAGTAGCGCCTGTCCTTCAGCCACGCCCAGCCTGTGCTCCTCTGCGCAGGCCATTTTATTCTGCTGAGAACGCGCTTCACGACGCTGACCACGTAGCTCTAACACCAGCGGCTTTTTAAGCCTCTCCTCATCTTTCTAGATTGGAAGTCATTTCTGAGAGGTGTATATTCTTTGTATTTATGGATTTACATGTCAGGCTGTCTGGTTTTGAATCTGCTCTGTGTAAGAGTGCCTCAGTTTCCTCATTTGTAAAATGGTAATAATAGTATTACCTCATAGAGTTGTTTTGAGGACTAATTGTATTAATGTCTGACCTAAGGTAAATATTTAGGAAGTGATAGTTGTTGTTATTTATGGCTTTGGTATGGATAGGCATGTCGAATGGACAAATACAGTAGAATCACATCCTATGTTGAGGTTAGGTTTTAGGATCAGTGTATAGGGTCAAAATCTTGTATAAGACAGCATCTTTAGGAATTTCTTAAGAAGTCTAATGGGATATTTTAACTTATTAGTGGAAAAATGACTAAGCTATTGCATTTTTTTACCCTTTCAGTCCACCTAATTCAATGAACTGTTTATATTTGTTTTTAGTCCTTTACAAAGTCTTTTGGGCAGGGACTAAACTTGAGATGACATACTCTAAACAAATCCAAAACAGCCAGTTTTTCTTCCATGTTGGAATATGTTGCCATTTCTTCGATTGGGCACCCATGAAGAGGTTGGTTTTTTTCAGGGGCCAAGTTGAATGAATATGCATTTTTTAAATATGGAGAATTACTCTCACTTTTACCTCCTTGTTAAGAGTGTTTGCAGTCTCAGAAAAATGTGGGAAGTGAGGGCAACCGCGTGAAAGAGCAGATCTGTTGCTGCTGCTGTTTGCTTTGCTCCTGTCGCCTTCTGCAGGCTCGCTGCAGATGGGCGCTCTCGGCGTGGAGGGCCTGGGACTGCTGTGTTCGAATTGCTGATCTCTCTCAATTCCCTCCCCCATCCCTTCTCCCTGATTTTTTTCAGAATAAGTATAATGGAATTCTCTGAGGTAAAATACAACTCTGCTTTCTTATCTTTGTTTAACAAATTTCAATACTAAATACTAATTCTCTTACTATAACACTATAATATAGTCTGTATGGTGTCAGTTCTTTAAGGGTGGCATATTTGGATCAAATTAGGCACATCTATGGCTTTTTACATAGTAGCTAAGATTTCCTTAACAGGCTTTTAGTTATAAGTGCTGATATTATAGAGTTTGATATATGGTTATGATAGTGTGGAAGTCTTGTAATAAATATTTTAAAAGTTGAGGTTATATTAGGCAGCTGAATTTCAAGATCTGCAGGGAAAGTTCAGTGCTATTGTTGCTAACTTATAAAGGAAGGAGACACAGAGAATTCCATTGCTTTTTGAAAGATTAAAAAAAGAAAGCAGCAGCCCATATGGTCTTGAATTAAATAAAATTCTGTACTTCAGTGGCTTGCTATATAATTCATTCTCACTTTGCAAATATTTATTTTTTACTTCGTTAGTACATATATTTATTTATTTTTTAAATTTATTTTTATTGAATTTACTGGGGCGACATTGGTTAATAAAACTATATAGGTTTCAGGTGTACAATTCCACAGTACATCGTCTGTATATTGTATTGTGTGTTTACCGCCCCAAGTCAATAAATGGTGGCAGCGATCCTGCCTTCACACAGGGAATCTTGAATTGCGTATGCTTTGATATTTGATATTGAAAGTTCATTATTATATTACACTAAAGTCCTTATTGGAGTTTATTTCAATACAAGCAATTAGAAAGCATGAAATACCTTACTGATTTTACTGAGAACTTGATAAATAGGGTAAAATACTATTTTGACATTTCAATGAGAATTTCCCAGTTAGTGGATTTTATGGAAAATCTGGAGAGATGGTTACTAATAGTATTGCGGTGCAGGGTAAAGAATAAGGGTTTAGATTTCGAAGACTTGGGCTCACATTTTGGCATAAGCCCATTTAGTAGTTACTTGACTTTGGAAACATTACTTCTATGATTCTGAATTTCCTTACAGGTAAAACAGGAAGGAGAAGGTGATTTGCCTCACTGGACTATGTAGAACCAAATGAGTTAATGTAGCTATAAAGTGCTTATGTGGTGATACAGCTGTTGCTCAAGCTATTTTCCTCCAGGATCTGGGGGAAATACGTTCTCATAGCAAACGTTTTTTGAACCCCTACAACATGACAGGCGTTGTTCAAGATCAGGCCTAGTGCCTTCACACAGAGAAGTGAGCGTTGGTGCATGTTTGCTATTCAGGTAGAAGTCAGTGGTAAAACACTAAACACAAAACATTCGTCCTGCAAATAAACGTATAAGAAAAAACTCAGACTTTATTTTATTTACATTTAAGTCTAAAAGAGCCTGTTTTTCTAATTTAAACTTGACCTTCAGATTCTTTTTAATAACTGATTTTTATTCAGCTGTTGCTAGATTTACTGTTATTAATATTATTATATATATAGCATTTTTAAGATAGTCATTTAAATTCTGTATTTATTTATTTATTTATTTTTAATCCTCACCTAAGGACATGCTTTCATTGATTTGAGAGGGAGAGAGAGAGAGAGGAAGGGGGCAGAGAGAGACAGAGAGAATGAGAGTGAGTGAGAGAGAGAGAGAGAGAGAGAGAGAGAGAGAGAGAAACATGGCGTAAAAGAGAAACGTCGATCGATTGCCTCCTGTGTGTGCCCCAGCCTAGTTCGAAGCTGCAAGCTAGGTATGTGCCCTGACCAGGGATTGAAGCTGCAGCCTCTTTGGTGAATGGGACATCGCTCCAACCAACTGAACCACGGGCCAAGGTGCAATATATTTATTAACGCGAGGGTGTTTTAATTATTATATTGCATCACTGACCCTATTGTTACATCACTATAAGAGTTGTTGAAATTGAAAAATTCTTCCAAAAATAATTTTTTATTAAATATGAGTTCTCAGCTCTATGAAGCCTCTTATAAATTATTCATATGTTTTCAAATTTTTTAGACAGTTTTTTTAGGTAGTTCTCAAATGATTTTAAAACTGCATTCTAAATTTATTTCTACAACCTAAATCATAGCTTGGCTCATTTAAATTATTGCCAGGGAATTCAGCAATTATTTAGACTTCCACATAGCTAGGTCATCAACTGTGCGAAGTTTGTAGAAGCTACTGAGTAGCCTGTAGCTGCTTAAGGTCCAACAGAAGAATCTGTGTGCGTTCCATCCCCTTGTGTTTCTTAGGTACTCACTGAGAGAGCTTAGAGGTCAGGTAAGAGCTGATTTTATTAAAGCAGCATCATGATGGTTGTTACCTGCAGCTAGTGTCCGTCTCATAAGGTCTGTAGGACAGTCAAAGGCAGTTTGTTTTATACTCTGAGAAAACATTACTGTCACATGCTTCCGTGCATGTGCCACAGAAAATCTAACTACCACTTGTCTTTCTGTGCATTTCTGGGTATATTTTCTAGTTAAGAGGGCTCTAACGATTCTCTTTATTATCCTCCTTTTTTGTTATTTAAACTGAATTTTAACTATTTCTCTCCCACTGTATCTTATTATTATTTAACACTTTTAGTCTACCAGAGTTTTGTAGTATATATGTGAAGCTTAGAAAAAAACAGCATTCAATATATTTTAAGCACTTTTATGAGATTCCTTTTCTTTACATTATATTTTACTATTGATCACTTTCAGTTAGTTTACTAGGGAGGATTAACTTTTTCTTTTTATATTGTTGGAATTTAAGAGGACATTTTCAAAGGGGTATGTGAGATTATGATACCAATAATCATAAAGCATTATACAACGAAATCTTACGGCATACTCTGAAATTTTAAAGGTGAATTTTTATTGCTCATTTGCTCCATTTTTTAAAATAATAACTTACCATAAGGTCTGTTTATACAAGTAGCTTATTTTATCCTTGTTTTCATTAATTCCCTTTTATCTTTTTGAAACATGATAGAAGTAGTTATCTTAAAAAATTATACATTTACATATGTATATGTATAAGTGATGATGTAGAAATAATATAGAAACATAAGTAGCCACATATAGGTGGGAATTTAAAGAACATTATGCAATAACACTATATGTAGAAGTGAAAGTATTACAGTAATTATATAAATTTATTTAGCCTCTTAGAGTTTATAGGACACTTCCACATCTGTTGTCTTACCAGACAGATATGTGAGTTCTAACTAGGATTGCCACTCATTTATTCAACCCCTAAAGTGCGTAAGTTAATTGATTTTTGCCTTCAGTTTATAAATGTCACCTACCTTCTGCATAGGATTATTATTATTAGAAAGTAATCAAAGAGAGTGTTTCTAAGAAAAGTAACTTAAAATTGCAGAACTTTTCATTCAGATTATCCATATAAAATATAGAATACCAAGACTGAAATCTATTCCTATATTAATTTTAGCATCTTTTTAAATGGAAAATTCCAGAAATAAACAATTCATAAGCTTTATTTATTTTTTATTACATTTATTGTATTTTTTCCATTACCATCTATCCCTCTTATACCCTCTTCCACCTCCATTCTTACCCCTCCCCCCCGCAATCACCACACTGTTGTCTGTGTCCGTGAGTTCTTTTTCTTTTTTGCTTGACCCTTTTACCCTTTAACCAAACCCCCACCTTTGGCGGGGGTAGCATTTTTTACTGTTGTATATTACTTATAAATTCTCTAGTTGCTTATCTCACAGATTTTCAAGTTTTTTGTAGACTATGTTTTTTAAAACTGTGGTTATCTTTTAAAAATATATATTTTATTGATTATGTTATTACACTTGTCCCAATTTTTTCCTTCTTTGCTCCCCTCTGCCCGGCACCCCCTTCCCTCCAGCAGTCCTCCCCTTTAGTTCATGTCCATGGGTCATGCACATAAGTTCTTTGGCTTCTCCATTTCCTATACTGTTCTTAACATCCACCTGTCTATTTCGTACCTAGCAGTTATGCTTCTTAATCCCTGTACCTTTTCCTCTATTTTCCCCCCTCCCCCTCCCAGCTGATAACCCTCCAAATGATCTCCATATCTGTGATTCTGTTCCTGTTCTGCTTGTTTGCTTAGTTTGTTTTTTTTTAGATTCAGTCGTTGATAGTTGTGAATTTGTTGCCATTTTAATGTTGGTAGTTTTGACCTTCTTTTTCTTAAATAAGTTTCTTTAACATTTCATGTAATAATGGCTTGGTGATGATGAACTCCTTTAGCTTTGCTTTGTCTGGGAAGCACTTTATCTGCCCTTCCATTCTATGTGATAGCTTTTCTGAGTAATTTAGGTTGTAGGTCCTTATTTTTCATGACTTTGAGTACTTCTTTCCAGTCCCCTCTTGCCTGCAAAGTTTCTTTTGAGAAACCATCTGACAGTCTTATGGGAATTCCTTTGTGATGTCCCCTGGGGCTCGGTCCTCCTAGCTGGCCTAATGGTCTAGCACTGCTAACCTCTCAGCTTTTCTTTTGCTGCTTTTAAGATTCTCCCTTTATCTTTAACCTTTGGCATTTTAATTATGAGGTGTCTTGGTGTGGCCTCTTTGGGTCCAGCTTGTTTGGGACTCTGTGCTTCCTGAACTTACATGTCTAGCTCCTTTACCAAATTAGGGAAGTAAATTATGTTATTGTTTAGTTTCCTCCATACCTTGTATACCCAATTATCATTTTAACTTTATACTTTCTGTGGCAACCTGCATAGTTTGATCCACCCAGCAGCTACTCAATTCTTAATTAGTATAATTTCTAGTTGTCATATTATAGCAGTAGGGCTGAAGATGGTTCTATTCCTTTTCCCAACATTAGTTTTAGTGCCCTGAGATGTTTTACACAATTTATCACAACCTAGAAATGTTAATTCAAAACATCTAGTCAGACAGCAGTAAAGAAAAAGTTATAGATGTTTTTTTCCTTGACTTAGGAAATGTAGCTTAGTTCTTTATAACACATGTGTTGCCTTGCCTTTCATTTTGTTTGACTAACTTTTATACCAAATTGAATAAGCCATTAGCTTTTAGTCTGTACGAATGCGCATCCATAGATATTTCCCATTAGACAAAAGGAAATCTATACCAGCAACGTCCCCTGGGGCTCGGTCCTCCTAGCCGGCCTAATGGCCTAGCACTGCTGTACTGTGCCCTTATGAGAGAGAACTGTGTTGGATGATTCCCTTCCCACCAGCAATATTAACTGGAGAATCATGCACAGTTTTCAGATAACTAACTTTTGTACTAAACTACGTGTATTAATTAAACATTCTGATTCAGGGAATTCGTGTTATACATTTTATATTTTTGAAGCTGTTATAAAACAAAAATTACTAACTTGTGTATATTTATATATCTTGAGTAGTTTAAAATTAGTGTTTGCTGAAAAGAGACATACTGTATTTAGCTAGCCATGTTGTTTTGATAAAATTTGCATTAAAAAAGAACCCTTCAAAAAAGATCTCTACTGGCAATGGTTGCACAACTCTGTGAATAAACTAAAACTCACTGAATTGTACACTATAAATGGGTGAGCTATGGGATATGTGAATTATATCTCAATAAAGCTGTGACTTTAAAATAGTTCCACTGCACAAAATGTTTTCATAAGTTCAAACTAATAGAATTTCAAGTTATATATATATAATATATATATAATTAAAATTTTTAGCCTTAATAAACATTTAAAGCTTTAAAAATATGAAATTACATGTGACTTAAAAAATAATGTTCTTGTTCAGTTGTAATACATGTTATTATAGAAACTTAAGAAACTGTAGATAAGAAAAAGACACTTAAAAATGTGTGGGTCTTTCAACATTCACCTCTACCGTGCGTTTTGTCACTAAGCTTTCACTGTGCTTCGCTACAGTTGTACGCCTCGTGACTGCCTGTCAGCCGACAGTGGGCTACCTGTGCGACGCTGGCCCCATGAGATCGTGATGGAGCTGGACAAATTTCTATCACCTCGTGACGTTGTAGCCACTATGATGTGGTGGCGCCAGCACATTACTCTTGTGTTTGTGATGCTACCGGTGTAAACAAACCTGCACTGCCAGTCGTATAGAAGTACTATAGCACAGCCCTGACAGGCTTGTCTTGGTTGGGCGTCCTCCCGCACAGCAAAAGGTTGCTGGTTAGATTCCCAGTCAGGGCATGTGGCTGGATTGCGGGTTTGTTCCCAGTCGGGGTGCCTGTGAGAGGCAACCCATTGATGTTTCTCTCTCACATAGATGTTTCTCTCCTTTTCTTTCTCTCACCCTTCCTCTCTGTCTAAAAATAAAAAAATCTCTTCTAAAAAAAGTATAGCACACACAAAAGTATAGCACAAGTAGTACACAATACTTGATAGTGATAATAAATGATTGTTACTGCTTTATGTATTTAGTATACATACTATACTTTTTATTATTATTTTAGAGTGTACTATTTTTACATATAAAAAATTTGCTGGTAAACATGCTGTGTGACCCTGTCAGCAACCACACATGTAGTGTTTACCATGTCTCTTGATTATATTATTTTCTCTTGTGCTTGATTTAATCTCATGTTGTTTTATAAATTAAGTGTAGCTTAAGTAGGCAGTGTTCATAAGGCCTACGTAGTGTACAGTAATGTCATAGGTTGTCACGTTCACTTACCACTCACTCACTGATGGACCCAGAACAACTTCCAGTCCTGTTCTTTCCATTTATGGTAAATGCCCTGTATAGGTATATCATGTTTCAAAATAAATACTGTATTTTTACTGTACTTTTTCTGTGTTCAGATATGTTTAAATGCTTACTATTGTATTACAATTGTAGTACGGTAACATACTATGCAGACTGTAACCTAGGAGCAGTGGGCTATCCTGTATGGCCTAGGTGTGTAGCAGGCCATACCACCTAGGTTTGGGTAAGCACACTGATGTCCACACAACAGCAAAATCACCTAACCCCACGTTTCTCAGACGATACCCCTGTCATTAAGCAGTGTATGACTGCACTTCCGTGGTGTCCATTCTTTTCCTGCCAGCTTTCATTAGTAGTCAGTTGCTTTTCATGACCATTCTAGGGAAACAACCAAATGTAAAAATATCTTCTTATAAGAAGAGTTTAGTGAGAGCTCTGGCATTTCGTCCCTGGAATGTGAGAGGTGGACATGAAGGTGAGCGATAACATCATTATCGAAAAAGAAATACAATAAATATAATAAATAGCTTGCAGAATAGTTTTAAAAATACATTCACTTGGGGATTTTGTTGTCAAAATTTGCTTTAAAACACTTTGGGTTTAAACTGGAAACCCGGAATCTTTGATAAATAATATTGTAGCATTGGTTTTTATGTAGCTGGACTATTTCTCTGTCTTTTAAAAAACTCTTGTTATCATATTTCACATTAACTTTCTAACAGCTAAAATTCTTCACAATGCAGTTTAAAGATAAATGCAGTATCAGGCTTTGAATTTTTTTTTTTTGGTAAATATTAAGACCTGAGTACAAAATGAGGGGCTGTATTGTGGATTAAGTGAAATATCTCAAGGCTGTGCAGTTCTGATAACTGAACCTGAAGTGACCTTTCTCAGACACAATTACAGAGCTGTATGTTTTTCCTTTAATTTCATCAGGGGTTTAATTAGTATACAAATAAAACTTCCCTTATCTTCCTTTCTACCTAATTGGCTTGTCTTCACTTATATATGAAGTATGTGAAAGTGGGCTGTAATTAGGGTGACCGTGTTAACCTTTTTTCCTCAAATGTACTGTTGCCTAAAGGCCTCAAGGCCTGAAAACAGTGCTTTGGATTATTGCTTTGCAATCACTATGGCCGTCCCACAGGTTTTCTCATGAGCAGGAGGGCTTTGGGTGCTGCGGGTTCCCACTGCTTAACAGGATCTTCACTCTTCTTCCCACTAAATGTTTATTGATTATCTCGCTGTTCCAGGCTCAGCCTCCAACAACTTAATATCAGGTGACAGTCAGGAGAGTTCTCCAAGTAATTAGAGTTGAGCATTGGGGGAACAATTAGGAGCAGAGTTATTAAACTTGATTTATCCTATTCTCTCCTGAACAGTTTCTCGGATATCAGAACATCACACTTTCACAATCTACCCTGGTTGAGAAATTAGTGGCCAACCTGCTGCTTATCATTGTTGCCTTGCTGCCGAGAGGCACAGCCTCTCGGTTTCAGCCATTCGGTTGCAAATATTAGAGTCCGTAAAGTTTATGATGTGTTTTAATTAGATAAACCTGAACAGGAGAAAAGAAAAGCTGAGCTTAAAATTATATATATAACATATATACAATATAGGTGCATATGTATAATACATATATATATCTATATATATACACACACACACGTAAATACATTTTTGTTTCTCGAACGCTCAGTGTTAAGATTTTAAAAGATAACTATTTTGTCATCAAAAACAAAAAAAGGTGAATATTAGAGAAAAGACATAGCATTGAGTCACTTTCTCTGTCTTGGTGTTTTACCTGCATCTGCATGGACCCATCGCTTTGTGTTGCTTCCATTGTGATGCCCCTTGGCTCTTTAAAATGAGAATTCTGCTTGTACAAGTTATAGAAATATAATGATTTTTCCCACTCTTTGTACAGTTTTTATTTTTATGTTTTGATTTAACCTTTATTGTATTTTTTTTCCATTACCATTTAGTCCCCCATATACCTTCCTCCGCCCAGTTATCACCACACTGTTGATTTTTTAAAAGAACTCTCATCTCTTCATTTTCACATTAAGGAAATATGATCTATATCACTTTGTTTATACCACTTTTTGTTCATTTTCTATCATTTCAGTCACAGAATGGGCTCTTCATCTATGCCTCTGAAATAGTGCAAGCTTCAGGAGAGATGGCTCTTTACCATTGCCCCGAAAGAAGAAAATAATAACAGATTTAGACATATAGTAGAAATTTTAATTTTATGAGTTATATCTTCTTTGAAAGGATTTCATAGGATTTTTGAAAAGTCAAATGTGGTTTTACAATGATTCCAAAGTCATGGGCTAGCTCATGGGACCAACGAACTTCAGTCTGTACAGAGCTGGAGACGGTATCCTCAATACCCCTCAAAAATATGCGCCTCTAGTCATAGGAGTTACTGAGCAAGAGAATTTGGGTGGGTTGGCACAAAGCTATTATCTCAGTCAGAGAAGGATTTCAAGCTCTATGTGTGACTAACTGGTAGTGGATCATCAGTTTGATCTTCAAACCTGAAAAATAGCAATCTTTATTACCTGAAAGATGTCAGAAATACTAGTTTTAAAAGGATTCAATTTTTTTTTTTTTTTAGTGAAGAAATCTCATGGCACTTCAATACCTTTAAACATCTTAACATTGGCACGAAATAAGTAGGTTTACCATGGCTTTTAAAATCTATTCCTTGTCAAATATTTTTGAAGTTGGTGTAAATTTGACTATTTCCATAGTGGGATATTCTTAAAGATCTGTTAACACTAAAGGTTAAAAATAAAATATTTCTAATAAGTAATCACAGTTTGCTTATTTTTAATTTTTTGACTTATTTTTGTCTGATAACAGCTTGACTATTTGAAATGTGAAATACTGAATTTAAAGGTTCAGCATTTTAGTATAGCTGATTTGACTGATGATTGCTTTCATTCACTAACATTTAGAGTGAATTAATTGTTTTAGCTCTATGCAGACAGCTTGAGTTTTTATACAGCCTATTATGAATGCATTAAGAGAATACTATCAGAAGAGTTTCAAACATGAAATTACTGCGTTTTGGTTATTAGTTTTTAAAGATTTTGTTTATTTATTTTTAGAGATGGGGGAGGGAGGGAGAATCTCTTTGTGAGAAACATCGATGTGAGAGAGCCTCTCATATGCGCCTGACCAGGGACCAAACCGCAACCCAGGCATGTGCCCTGACTGGGAATCAAACCGGTGACCTTTCACTTAGCAGGACGACACCCAGCCAACCGAGCCACACTGGTCAGGGTGCATTTTGGTTATTTTTTACAGGGTATTTAAAGCATAGTTATGGACATTAATTTGAGGCTAAAGCCTGGGCAAGAAGAAGAAAATACAATCTATATGAAATCAGTTACTCAGCTCACAGTCCAACAAATTTCAATGAAAGACTCTTTGATAAGCTCATATTTTGGAAATTTCATATGCAAAAGAATGACCAGATTTTTAGTGCTAAGCAATACCCTGATCCCTATACTATTTTATATCTTAGAGTTTTAAATGAGGTCTAGAAAATTTTCTTATGAATTATGAGTTTCTGATTTGTCTTGACTTTCAGCCCTAAAGTCAAGATAAAATTGTATATGTGCATCCTGAAATTTTTATGTTAAGAGAATATTTCAAATTAAAGCAAACAGCAAATTTCAATCAACAGATTTTATACTTCTGTGATGAGGAAAATATGGAATATAAATAATTCCAGCTGCAGGTATTATTTATAACATTCTCTGTTGAAACATGTTGATCATATTGTATTGCAACTCTGAACATGAGAGTTATTTATAGGAAATAAGTGAATTTTATTTTGGAGTCCAGTTTGTCCACGACCATGTCTATAGAAACTATTATGGGCATTTGTAAAGACAGTAGTGGTATTTTTAAATTGTGGGTTCCCTATTCTCTCATAGGTATCATAAACCACCGTCATCTCAATCGTACAGACTTTGGGCATATCATAGTTCTGGTTTTAAATAGACTCTAAATTTTATGTACTCCTCCCTCAAAATCTTTATTTTTTCATCATTAAAAGAAAATGCAACTGGAGAATTTTATAAGCAGGTAGTTTTAGTAAGAATAAAATTATTTGCCCTGCAGTGTTCTAAAAAATAAAATAGAGTTGTGTTTTGTAGCTAAACATTTTTCAAAATCTTATTGGTTCTATCATTTCTAATTAGTAAGTATGTAAAATTTTTGCAGAAAATTTGTTAAACCTTGATGTGTAATGACCCAAGTCTACTTCTCAGTCAGTCTGTATCCTTCTTTGTTTAATAGCCTATGGCATAAATTGAAGTTAATTATCAGGGCTGACAAGTAACTCTGTTTTCTGTCTGCTTGCAGAGTCTCTCCGAGGCAAAGATGGAGCTGAGAAGAAAAGATCAATCTCTGCGTCAGCTCAATAGACATCTCACCCAGCTGGAGCAGGACAAGCGTCGGCTGGAGGAGAACATCCATGATGCAGAGAGTGCCCTCCGCATGGCAGCCAAGTGAGCGTTTGGACCTTGGGGAGATCACTTAAAACAGACAAGAGATCAATTCTTACTTTCATGCTCCGGGTTTTAGCTCTGGATAATACAGTGTTAGAAAACAAAAGTACAGCTGTCTCTCTTTGAAATTCTCTGATATATCCTCAAAAAAGAAAACTCTTTAACTCAACATTCTAAATGTATATTTTATTGAGAAACTTCAGAAAAGTATAAGTGTCTATATAGCCTCTAATTAGGTGCATTTTGGGCTCTGTTGTGTTGTTACGTGTTTGAAACCATGTTTTCATTAATAGGAAATGTAAGACTCTTTATGTAAAAGTTTTGCGTAGTTTCTTCTATTGCATATTTCTTATTCCCTTCTGCCCCACTTCCCTCCAAATTGTGCTTTGCATATATAAGATACTAATGTTCCACGTAGTATTTCCATTAAAAATGTTAGTATACAATCAACGTGTATATCATAGCACCTTTTTAAGTGCAATAAAAACAAATACCGTAGAAAAGTCATTTAATTTTATAGCTGTATATTCTAAGATGTTAAATAGAAAAAATACACCGTTTTCAGAGCGGGCAACTATGTAAATGTGATGAGAGTGTTTTCTTTTTACCAGATAATCAAGTTGACATACACAGCGAAGTTCAAACTGAACAGTTCTTTTGGGCATTTTTATTTGTTCCCTACATTAAATTACATGGAGTACTTTAAGGCAGTCCTTTGTACAACAGCATGGCTTAAAGAAAATCTATTTATGGGTTAAAGAAACATCTAATTTTAATAAACTTAGTGTTTTCTGAGTTTGGAATTCTGGATTCCTGTACTTACAAAAATTTCTATATTAATTTAAAGAAATTTTGAGACAAACTCTCTAATTAAATGCTTATACTGAAATGTGAATGTAACCAATAAACTAAATTATAGAACGGGGAATCTGCAATGCTAGGATAGCCACAGCTTTGCCAGTAGGCTTGGGCAATTGCTTATATGTAGTGATAAAATCAGTTTATCCAGGGCCAAAATATGGCATGTTCGAATATCCACCAGTAGTTTTTTTGAAAATTGTAAAGCCGTGTACAATTGCATCACCGTATTAGGTATACGGATTTGTCACTTTAAGTAATACAGGTTTTACTACCTCAGCATTTTGTTTTCATTGTTCATTCTTAAGTTTCCTCATGTCAAATGAGAAGGTGATTTCTAGTATGTCTTATAGCTCTGAAAGTTCTGAGATTAAGGAAAACAAGCTTATAAAACCTCCAGATTCATGCTGTCAAAGCATTGCTGCTAATTCAGAAGTTGGGCTTGACTGTGAAGTTTGGAGTGTTAATACATTGCTTATAGTTTTCAATTTCTAATTTAACATTAAGTTTTTATCATTAGCATTTTCACCCAAAATTTTTATTTAATTATGAAAGTCAGATTCACTGTATAAAGCTAACAGAAACTAGTAACTTTGCATAGTTCTAGTCAAGGCCATAGTGTTTTTGCAGCTATGACAGCACAAAACACTATACAGAAGGCAAATATTATTTTGCATATGGCCATTTATAATATATCCCCACCATTAATTTGTTAAACTTTTTATTAGAAATCAAAAGAATAAAAGTTTAGCCTTATCAGCACCTTTTAAATCAATAATATAACCACGATTTTGTTTTTCTTTCTTTTTCACTTTTTAACTGAAGATTTCCTTGAGATTTCCCCCACTCTAACCTATGGCAGGCAATATAATCAAACATAAGAGTTAAATGTGGAAATATACTGGTGAATGTAGTTAGGTTTCACATTTTTTAGAAGGAGTATAAAGATAACTAACGATCATTTTTCAATAATAGCAACTTATACCAAAATGTTGTGTAATCTTACTGACAGTTGTAGTCAGGCTTGGGTTTCACTAACACCGAATTTTGTTTCTTTCTAGGGACAAAGAATGTGTTGCTAATCATATGAGGACAGTAGAAAATATGCTTCATAAGGTACTATAATTTTTCTTAAATATTGTTCAACTTGTATTATGATACCATTCTCCTAGTCATTTTTATTAAGTGCAAAGCACTTTAATTCATTTTTGTACTTTTAAAAAAACTAAATGAACAAAAGATCCTTTCACATGACTGAAAATTTGTATTATACAGTGCTATATTATGCAACTTTTTTCAGAATTCACTTCATGTATGTGATAAAACTATGAACATAGTGGTTTCCCCAAACTGGTATAATCGTACTGAATTATTTGTGGTCTTTGGTGAGTGAACCAGAGGTCATTAAGATTCTTACATGTCTCATAATGATAAAATGTTTGACCACACTGTCTAACCTCTCACCACTCTTAAACCTACTATCCTATGTATGTATATATAGAAAGAGACATAATGTATTGTATTTGGCAATACTCATATATCTTAACTAGGCAGTAATGTTTTTCAGGTTGTAATTTATGTTCTTACAGGAATGTGTTTTTAAAGTAGAAATTTAATGTAATGTTACATTATTCTCAAATTTGATTACTTCTGTATGGTAAATTTACTTTTCATTTGTAGTGAGGAGCAGCATGATAAAGATACTATTATATTACTACAAACTTAATATTGTGTATTAACTGGCTGTATATTTTGTTAGCACTTCAGATTCAAACGTGTTCATTATTTCACTGTTTAAAAATAGAGAAATGTTATTTATGTGTTTTTGCTATTATCTAATTGGCAATTTATTGAAAACAAATACCTAGTACTTTTAAGATATGTGGAATTTATGAATGAATAATATTCAGAATAGTTTTGTCCATCAAATTTACTATATAATATAGTTTGTAAATCACTTAAAAATACCTAGAAACTAACCCTTTAAAGGAAATATTTAGTAAACATTAGCAATCTAATATTTAATACATTTTAACATTTTGGAAACACTGGGCTTCCAAGGGCCAGCGTTTCCAAAATGTTAAAATGTATTAAATTGGCTAGCATTATTTCACATCGCCAAAGCATTTGGAAGAATATCTAATATTCTGAGAGCCATTTTTTAAAATAATGTTTTTTTGAGACTGATTTCTCTCCCTCTCATTTAAAAAAGTTTAGACAGTCAGTGTAGTTTAAATATAGCCACATCAAACCCATATATACTGGAAATGTGAAATTTAGTATTGTAGGAAAAGAGACATTTTTGTTTACGTTTTTTTGTACCTTGGATAGGAAAAATCAATCATGTCATATATATATGGCATATATATTTATGTAGTATCATGCAGTTACAGTTTATCTTTTGTTTTTTCTGTCATATGGAAAGAAAGAAAGAAAGGTGTCTGCAGATTTGGACTATAGCCACTGTAGATTTGCTTTATAGCTTTTTCTATTCAAATTTAATAGTTATTTTGATCTATGTCTTTGGAAATTTCTATTTATATAGTGGTTTTTAAATAATCAATTACTTTTAAAGCTTGAAGTAAAAATTTAGGAAAGGCTAAATGACTGATCATTGGGCTAATTGTCTTTTCTACAAAGTTTGGGTGAGAATGAGTGGATTACAAGGAAGTGGCCCAGGGAATTCCTTGGAAGCTCTCAGGTTGGTGCAGAATGTTGGTACAAAGAGACCTACCAAAGTTCACAGATTTATTTTTTCTGGCCATTTTGGACTGCCTGGTAGTAACACTTCACTGTTTTGGAGAAAGTAGCAACATTTCGCTGTCTCGGAGATACTGAGAGCAGTACAGAAAGAGAGAGTACAGGCTCTTTCATGGCACAGCGAAAATGGTGTGGTTACATCCAAACTCTTTAGCATAGTTGACCTACTCAAATTTTCTGTTTCTTTTTGGGTCAGTTTTGGTAGTTTGCATTTTTCTAGGAATTTATCTATTTTGTGTAGGTTCTCTAATTTGTTGACATACAATTTTTCACATTCTTAAATTTTTTTTTTCCGGTAAGGTCGGTAGCATATCATGACTTTTAGTCCTGATTTTAGTAATTTATTAATCTTTTCTTGTTGGGGTTTATTAATTTTGTTAATCTTTTCCAGGAACCACATTTGGTTTTCCTGATTTGCTATATTGGCTTTCTGTTCTCTATTTCATTCGTCTCTGCTCCAGTCTTTTTTATTTCCTTTTTTATTTGCTTTGGGTTTGGTTTGCTTTCCTTTTTTCCCATTTCTAAGATGGACAATTAGGTTATTGGTTTGAGATCCTTTTTTTTTTTTTTAAGTGAAAAATATTCTTATTTAGAATTAGCCAGCTAGACTCAGTTTAGATTATTCCAATTTTGTTAGCGACATCCGAAGCATCATAGTTGAGTGTCAGTAGAACATATACCTGCCTCTCTCCATCAGGCCTGATCAGGGTGTTGGCCTTGACCATGTCAATGTCATAGAGCTTCTTCACGGCCTATTTGACCTGGTTGCCCGTGGCGCCCACAATGAACACAAGTGTATTGTTGTTTTCTATCTTTTGGCTGACTTGACAGTCAGGGGAACTTGATGATGGCACAGTGGTCAAACTTGTTTCTCCTGGGGTTGCTCTTCCAAGGATATTTGGGCTGCCTTTGGAGCCACATTGTCTTTGTTCATCAGAAGGTGGTTTATGTGCAGATCTTCTCTTTTTCTGTGCCTGTGGATGCCTATCAGTACTGCTTTCTTTGCCTTCAAAGTCTTTGCTTTCGCTTCGACTTTGGGAGGGGCAGGGGCTTCCTTCCTCACTTTCTACGCCATCTTTGTGAAAAACTGCTTCTTCATTTTTTAATGGAGGCATTTATAGCTATAACTTTCTATATGAGCACTATTTTCATTGCATTCCATATGTTTTGCTATGTTGTGTTTTTGTTTTTCTCTCTCTCAGAGTATTTTCTGAATTTCCTGTGATTTCTTCTTTAATCTATTCATTGTGTTATTTAATTTCCAAAATACTTGGGCAATTTACACATCTCTTTTTACTCTTGAGTTCTGATGTAATTCTCTGTGGTTTGAATAGACACTTTGCTTGATTTCAATTCTTTTCTGTATTAAAGTTTTTTGTGTGGTCAAGAAGATGGTCTGTCTTGGTGAATGTTACAGAGCCTTGAAAACAAGCGTGTGTTTTGCTGCTGTTGGGCAGAGTGTTCTACAGATGCCTGTTATGTCTGGTTGATTGAAAGTACTGTTCAAGTCTTCAAGTTTCTTGGATTCTTTTATGTAGTTGTTTTATCCATTAATGAAGTGATATTTTGAAGTTTCTGACTATAACTGTTCAACTGTTTTCCCCTTAAGTTTTGTCAGTTTTTGCTTCCTGTATTTTGGGATTCTTTTGTTAGGTGCATATATATTTAGAAATTGTTGTATCTTCTTGGTGGAGTGACCCTTTTATAATTATATATTTTTCTTTGCCTGTTTAAAAAATTTTGTTTTAAAGTCTCTCTTGTGTGATATCAGAATAGCTACTCCAGGTCTCTTTTGGTTATTGTCAGCATGGACTATCTTTTTCTGTCCCTTTACTTTCAACCTACCTGTTTCAAATAAGTCTCTTGTAGAGTGCATGTAGTTGAGTCATGTTTCTAAATATATTCTGCCAAGCTCCAAATTTTAATTGGAGAGTTTAATCAATTCACATTTAATGTAATTAGTGGTAAGGAAGGACTTTTGCCATTTTTTCTACATATATTGTATCTGTATTGTTTCACAATTTCTGCATTAGTCCTCTCCCTTTTTTGTGTGTTAGATAGTACTTTTCTAGTATAACACTTGATGTCATTTTCCTTCGTTTCACTATATATTTTTATTTTCTTAGTGGTTGTCTTGCGATAATAGTTAACATCATAATTCACAACAATTAGCTTGAAATAATACCAACTTAGTTTCAATAGTATACAAAAATTTGCTCCTGTATAGTTCTAGCCCCATTTATGTTTTCATTATCATAAATTACATCTTTGTACATGAAGTACCCATCAACATAATTTATAATTGATGTGTTATGTAATATTTTTTAAAATAATATAGGGAAAAAAGAGGAGTTGCCTACCAAAAATACATTAATAATGACTTTTATGTTTATCTATGTGGTTACCTTTATTTCTTTATTTTAGTATTCTTTGTTTCTTTTGTGGTTTTGAGTTACTGTATAGTGTTCTTAATTTCAGGCTAAAGGATTTTTTCTAAGAAGGCAGGTCTAGTATTAATAAACACCCTCAGCTCTTGGGAGTGGCTTAATTTCTCCTTCATTTTTGAAGCATATTTTGGTTGGATATAGAATTCTTGATTGACAGTTTTTTCCCCATTCAGCGCTTGAATGTATCAACTCCAAAATTTCTATTTGTTTTTTTTTCTTCACACTTTATATCTCTCTGCTTATATTTTCTCCTTTGGAAAACATCATTCTCATGGTTTCTTTTGGTTCTTTGCACATGATTTTCTTTAACCTCTAAAAAATATTTAAAATAGCCCTGGCTGGTCTGGTTCAGTGGATTGAGTGCCGGCCTGCGAACCAAAGGGTCGCCAGTTGATTCCACTCACGGCACATGCCTGGGTTGCAGGCCAGGTTTTCAACAGGCAACACATGAGAGGTAACCACACATTGGTTTCTTTCCCTCTCTCCCTCCCTCCCCCCCACTCTAAAAGTAAATAAAATCTTTAAAAGTAAATTTAAAATAATTCATTTAAAGTTATTTAATGGTAAATTCCATGTCTAGGCTTCCTCAGGGACAGTTATTATTAATTTCCATTTTTCTTGTGTATGATATGGGGCATACTTTATTTCTTTCCATACTTCATAATTTTTTGTTGAAAAATGGATATTTTGAATGTTATAATGTGGCGACTGGAAATCAGGTTCTCCATCATCTCTAGTGTTGTTGCTGCATACTCTAGTAGAGGTTGTTGGTTCAGTGAATTCTCTGAAGTAATTTTGTAAAGTCTGTATTCTCTGTCATTCGTGGCCACTGAAATCTCTGTTCTGTTAATTTGTTAGTGGTGAGCTAGTGCTTTGACAGAAATTTCCTTAAATGTCAAGATTCAGACGTTCTTTTCTTGATTAAGCTTTGGCTGCTTGCTGTAAAATTTTAGTTTCCAGAGTTCTGAAAAGTTTCCAAAGTTCTAACTAATTTGCCTGTTTATCTGCAGCTTTTGGAATACTTTATTCCACATTTTTGTTAACATCACTCACTAATATATCCTTTCATGTTTCTAATAACTTTACCAGTAGGCTTCTGATATTACTGATAACATTATCAGGAAGTGAAATTTTTAAAAATTAAGAGCCTCTTCAAACATGCTTAAGTATTTCTATTATGTGGGAAAAAAGTGAAAGTATAGTTATATTGAAATAATTTTCTGGGTAGGGTAATGAATGAATGGATGGATGGATTAATGTCAGGATTACTTAGTGTTAGCCATAAGAAAATTACATTAACTAAGAATTTATGGGGTAGTATGAAGTTCTCAGCAGAGAGCTGCCTTGCTTACTATGAAGCTGTGGGTGAAAGTAAATAGATTTGGGTAAAATTTGAATAGGGAGAAGAATCTGAACATTTTTTATTGTGATGTTTTGTTATTGTCGAATTAGCAGAATGACTGGATTCTTGAGGCATGGAGATATTTCTTGAGTACTACAACTTTGGAGAAATTAACTAAAATGTTTTCTATGTGCGATCATAGAATACTATGAACTTTAAAGTTACCTCTGAACTTCTACTGAGAGGTGTTAAATGCCTTTTCAGTAAATTGTTTAAAAGATAAAACAGGAAGTCACAATTCAGAATCCTCAAAAGACTGTCTAGGAGACCTTGCATCTATAAATCCTCTAAATTTATCAGGCTGAAATGACACTGGAATAATAACCAGGGAGTCACAGGAGCTTTCGCTGAAGCTGTTTGGGATTTGCTTCTACAGTAAAGTTACTTAAAACTTGTAATTTATCACAAAACACAATTTTTGCTATAAGTAGTTCAGCCTACAAATGCCTTCTGAGTATATAGTATGTGCCAGGAACTTCACCCTGCTCTGGGAATATATAATATACTGTATGTATATATCTCCAAGTCCATTCCCTTAAAGCGGAGACATAGATAATTCCAGTATAGCACGGTAAGTGTGCGTCCATAAGGTGAAGCTCCGTATCTCTTTAGATGGAGTGTTTCATCTTTGAGACATAGTTAGAGAACCCAGTAGTGGGCTGGGAGGTTTCTTAGGATAAATTAATGCCCGGATGGGGCTTTGAAGTGGGAAAAAAGATGGGAAAGGCATTCTAGCAAAGAGAGCAACTTGTGCAAGTATATGGAAGCAGGTATAGCCAGATATTTTCAAGTCAGCATTAAATGTAAGGAGAATGTGAGAGATAAGGCTGAATGAGGCAGGTGGAAGGCAAGTCATGGAAGAACTTTTTTGTTTGTTGCCATTCTAGGAAACTTGGGTCTTTATTATGGGGCAGTGGGAGGTAAACTAGGGTTTAAGCTAGGGAGTGATGTGGTCAGTTTTCCTCATTGAATTTGGGTCCTGGATGTGGCGTAATGAAGGGGATTTGAAGAGGTGTGAATCTGCAGGCTTTGTGAGTTTTGAAACAAAATAATGATGGTAGGTGGTTTTGAGGAAAGGATATGAAACTTATTTAATAAAATGGCATTTGGAGATGAGAAGGGCAGGGGAGGATGATTCCCGGGATGGGCAGCGCGATGCACTGACGTTAGGAGTTCAGTAAGAGGAGCCAGTTAGTTTGCTTTTCAGTAGGGGAAGGGAGACAACAATGAGTTTTGTTTTGGAACTACTGGAGTTTAAGGTAATGTGTAGTGAACAGCAGAATATGTTAGTCTGAACCTCAGGGAAAAAGTCAGGGCTAACGATAAAGGTTTGAGATTGATTAACATAATACTTTCTGGCAAAGAAAGAGGCAATATAGCAATTGACAGGAGAAACAAGACATTATAGATAAATGGGAGGCCAGGAAATACATTTTGAGAGATTAATTATGCCTCTAGAGTTTGAAGTACTTGAGGGATGGAATTTTGTCTCCTTAATTTTTCTATCCTCAGCATCTATCACGGTGCCTGGTACCCAGTCAGCACTCCATGAATGTTCGTTGGATGAGTCAGACTTTTACCATCACCTAGTCTCTAAACATAACTGGAGCCATTTCTAGATTCCAGTGTAAGTCTTGATGATATTATAACTTGGTTTCTGTATTTGATTGCTAAAAATAGCATGTATATGTACTTTACCTAATTAAGAGTGAGAGGAGACAACCTAAATTTAATTTTAGGAATGTCACTAGGAAAGAGAAATATGCTAACAATGAATGTACAGGTAATAGCTAGTTTGATACCCATGAAAATTAGAAAGATACTTACTTCTGTTGTTAGAGTGGATTGTGCAGTAGTGTCAGAGGATCTGACAGGTGAAGTCACTGCGTAGACGAATCTTCCAGTGTGATTTTATAATCGTGAGAATGGCTAACAAGAATATTTGATAGCACATAATTATCTTTGATTTTTGGTTTTTACTGTATTTATAAGGAATACAAAGACCATAGAGTAATTTTTAATGTATGAAACTGACAGTGTTTTAAAAGTTGAAACACGATCTCCTGCCTCTAAAACCCAGTTTTTAGTGAGTCATTAATAACTCTCTAAATGTTACTGATGATCTTTGAACTCCTTTTCATTCTTAGTTTCTGGATCCTGGCTCTGAAGATCAGCTGTGCGGGACATGCAGGTGTTAGCACAGCTGGCCTGCTGATGACAACTCTGTCCATATAGGCGTCTTGTGTGTCATCATTCATATTGTTCAGTGTCATTCTGACCTACCCAAGCTAAAAATGGCACTTCAGCTCAAGAGGGATTTAAAAACCTTGACAAACTAAAGATAAGACACTACAGAATGTCATGAATGTGTGCCTAACAGTTGTTAGCTTAAACACATCTAAATAACTGATTTTATTGTTCATCTTTCTTTCTCCTTTGGAATAATTTACCCTAGAAAAGAAAACATCTCTGTGTGGATGACTGTAAGAATTCATTTCATAAATACATTTCTCTATTTTCATGTATGGGTTTTGTGTATTTTAAATAGCACAAGGTCACAGTAATCTATTTGTGGGGTACATTCTGTGGTCTGTCACGTGCGTTATAGATTTATTATGCTGACTAGTGCCTTTATAAGATGTCTGATTAAATCACCCTGTTTTCCAGTTTGATAATTTGATTTGAGGGTTCCGTTTTTCAGATCCTTAATTGGGATGTAGCCAGCTTCATAATTTGATTCAAGAGATTAGTTTTGTTAGTTCCATGACTGGGATGTAACTATAATGTGCGGGGCGGTTGTGGTGGTGGCTTTTGCCCTCTTTCCTGGTCACTGCCGCCGGCAGTCATTGGAGAGTTCTGGCTCTGGTCCAGAGTTGTAGGTGAAGTTAAATAACCTCCCGGCGAAAGAAGGCGAGCCCCTCACTTCCCTCCTTTCACACTGAGGGTGTGCCCACCGCAGCACCTGTTGAGTACCTGCCCCTGCTGACGGAGCGCCGTGCTGGGCAGCGCAGGAGGCACTGTTGCATGTATCTTGGGATATCAAAGTTTGGGGACCTGCCACGTGAGGCTGTGACCACGTGCAAGGATGATTGCTGCACAGGTAACATGTCTCGGTGTCTTAGCTGTATGTGTGTTGGTGGGGAGTAGAGCAGGGGGAGAGAAAAGATTCAAGAATGAACATGCCCACAGGTCCATTGAAACTACGAAGGAACATAAGGTTGTTTAAATAATAGTCTCTATTGCTTATCACCAGACTACTTTTCTGAAAACTTATATACTTTTGCTGAGACTGCCAGAAAAGGGATTAAAGCAAAGGGGGTAAAAATAGTGTTGCTTTTTAGGTAAGGAAATGAAAGAAGTACCAAAATCTAAAACAATTCCCTCAATTATTAACTGTCCTTCATAGATACTAAGAGGCATTATTACTTCTGGTTAAGAGCGCTGGACTGAGTAGCCCTGTGTTAGGGGTGGCGGCAGTTGTTGCCCAGGGTGGGTGGCCGCATCAAGTGAGCAAGTGTGGAGAGCACTTTGCAAAGTATGAAGTGTTTTTGGAAGCACTAATGGCACTATTGCTAATAGAAATAGTATTATACTCTGTCCATTTTATTAATTCAGTAGTTAAGGAAAAGGTAAAAGAAACAGGGAAATACTCATTTAGATAAAACTTTCCGATTTTTAATGTCCTTTCCATTGTGTCACCATGTGTTCTTACTTGCTTCTATCACTAGGCACATACCAGAGCCCTAGAACTATCTAAGTATCTTTTTTGTGATTCTCTCTTTCTACTGCCTTGTAGAATTTGTGAGTTTCGGATGAAATTCTTATTTGATCACCTATTAAAATTGTCTATATACATAACATTTTTCTTGCTACTCTTGTTATTACAGAGCATATTTAACTCTGGCTGGTCCTCTTCTCTTTCTGTTTACAAAGGCTCTCCACTATGCCTATTCTGCCTGTTTAACAAAATTTTCTGTAAATTGGATGTTAGAATGGCTGATCACAATTGTGCCAGGGCAGTTAGACCCAGTCAAATTATATGCTACACTACGTAAACTTTAAAATACATGAGGATTTACAACACTTACTGTATGAAACACGAGAGAAAAAGAGCCAGAAAAAACCTGAGATGGCAGTCTGTGTTAGTGACATAAAGCTGACTCACTAGAAATTATTCACACATTTTCTGGTAAGACGTGGTCATTTTAAGAAACTTTATAGATGGTGAAAAAAACATTGTCTTTCAACCTTTACCTGTAAGGCAGGGATGGACAATGTTTTCTGTAAAAGCCCAGACTATAAATATTTTAGGCTTTTTAGACCATGTGGCCTCTGCCTCAACTACCCAACTCTGTTGTAGCAGGAAAGCAGCTAAAGACAATACCAAATGACTGGGTATGGCCGCGTTCCAATAAAACTGTATTTACGGTAACAGGTGATGGGCGGGATTTGGTTCTCAGGTGGTGGTGTGTCAACTATACACTGCTCTCTAGTGTGTAGGTTGAAAAATAGGACATAAGCTGCACTAGTGTATAGGACAAAAAATTAGAATAAAGAGGAAAAGGAAAACAGCAGGTACCAATGAACGAGGAAGGAAGAACAGAGGTTGGATGGGACAAAGGAAGGCAGGGACCTAGCAAAGTCAAACGTGAACTCAGAGTGACAAGGATGGAAGTTGCAGGAAGTATCATGGATGTCTATATTTGAAGGGAATATCTCTCATAAGGACATTGGTTTTGAAGCGTTGGTGACAATAATGGATTGGAGAAAATATAATTTTAGACAGATTAAGTGTGTGATGTAAAGTCCTAATATCAGTTACTTTTCCCAGGCATTCAAGATTCTTACACGTGTTCTTAAGTGTATCTCATTTTACTCTACTAAACTTACTACTTCCTTGGTATCCTGTTGGTACCAACATAGCTGGTACTACATTTTGTGCATTTAAAAAACAAATTAGAACACTGGGTCCAGAGAGATTTATTGTTGAGAATGATAAAAGATGCAGCTTTGAATTTTGAAAGTTGAGTAGCTTTTCTAAAAATGACTAATTTAATTTCATCATTGATATATTTAGCAGAAAGAGCTCTTTTGGTGTCATGGTTAGAGTACAGATTGGTGTCTTGTGAATAAAGTTTAATCGGAGCAATAGAAGTAGTACTACATGGAGCTTATGAATTGCTGAATTCCGAAACTAGATCGTTGTAATGAAATAAATATATGTTTTGTAACAATTTTTGCCTTCTTAGAAAGTTTCACTTATTTTTCTCTGTACATCTCTTAGAGAATATCTATTAGAAATATCTACTTTCTGAAAGTATGCGGTAAGAGAAAAAGTAAACTACTTTTTCTAAAACTAATTTTTAGAATGGAGCAATGCAGGTTTTTTAAATTCTTTGTTAAAATGTAAAACTGTAAACCTTTATAGAATATTATAAAAATATGTACAGTTAGACAGTTGAGACTCATGAAATCTGTGAAAAAAATCATTATGTTAGAAATGAAGTCAGTATTTTGAAGTAAAAAGCATTGTATATGAGGTCTGTCCAGAAAAAGTCCAGCCATTGTGACTATACTGAGCACGGTTTGCGCAACATCGATGTGACCTTTTAGCCAAGGACAGTGGACTGGAATGCGCATGTGTGAGCAATGATGACTTCACGGTGTTGAGTGACCGTGTGTATCATGTGACCGTTGCATTCAAAATGACTGTGTGAATAGAGCAGTGAATCTGCATCAAATTTTGTGTGAAGTTTGAACATTTCTCCATGGGAACTACTCAGATGATTCAGAGGGCTTTTGGGGATGCTGCAATGAGTGCAGCGCAAATAAAAGTGTGGCACGAATGCTTTGAAGATGGTCAAGAGGAAGGCGCAGAAAAGTCACAGCAAAATCAAGACCATGTTAACTGTGTTTTGATTGGGAAAGTGTTGTCCATCACAAGTACACCCCTCCAGGCCAAACAATTAATAAGGATTAATTACCTGAAAGTTCTTTGTTGGTAGAGAGATACAATACAATGAAAATGGCCACAGCTGTGGGCAACTGGTGATTGGCAGCCTCATCATGACAATGCACCTGCTCATGCATCATGTCTTGTGCAGAGTTTTCGGTGAAATATCAAATCACCCAGGTGACTCAACCCCCCTACAGCCCAGCTTTGGTGCCCTGTGACTTCTGGCTTTTCCCAAAACTAAGATCACCTTTGAAAGGGAACAGATTTCAGACCGTCAGTGAGATTCAGGAAAATATAATGGAACGGCTGATGGCAATTGGGAGAACTGTGTGAGGTCCCAAGGTGCCAGCTTTGAAGGGGACTAAGGCGTCATTGTCCTATGTACAATGTTTCTCGTATCTTGTATCTTCTTCAATAAATGTCTCTATTTTTCATAGTACATGGCTGGATACCTTCTGGATAGACTTTGTATATGTTTTTTATTGTTCACAACTATAAAATCAGAATGAAAAGCAGGTAGAATCTGAATTATAGGATGAATAATAATGTGCTGTAAACAGAATCAATGACTGTTTTTTGAAATTAATATTTAAAATCCAGTTGAAATTATAAGGTAATCGTGGACAGGTGACAGTGGTTATTTTAACCTTAATTCACATTAAAAAATCTGTATTTTAAAAGGTGAACCTACTTTTCCTTTTAAGGAAAAATAATTTTACTATTCTAATATTGTTACTTCAGAACTTTTGACAGTAAGGGAACTTACTTCAGATTCTCATTTTTGAAAGGAATCATTTTGTATCCAATGGGTACTATTTCCTAAAGAAATCCAACTTATTTCTTTTCTGATTTTTGTTACTTTGTTCTTGGTCTGCCTGTTCTGGTTTTTAATTTTTATTTTTTAATTTTTTTTTATGGACAAATTTAATGCATTAAGGGAAGAGTTCTTTTTCTAATGTTACATGTTGAATTTCTTCCCTGTTTATCCTTGTTCACACCCTAAAATTCAAACTCGCCCTCTGCATTCTTTCTGAGCGGCCTCTCCTTTTCATGCTTTACTTTTTTTCTTGTCATCTTTCCTTCTTCTTCCTTTGCCATGTTATATTTTCACTTGCCCTAATGTCACTGTTTTCTATTCTCTCAACATGGTGCTTTTACTTCCTTACCCATTGAAATAAAAGAATTCCTAGCCAAACCTTTTTCAAGACTTAAAAAACAACCTTTTTCTACAAGTATTTGCAGAACAGTTTAGATGCCTGCTCTCAAAGTTTTGCTCTATTTTAAAAGTGGAAAAAAATTTAAATTATAGAAATATTTGCAATATTACACCTATCATATATAATGGGCCACTGTCTCTGGATGGCACTGTCAACATTTAACAGATAATTTGTAATTAAATGAAAGTATTAACACATGCATATTTTTCAAATAGTCATCATCATGCTCATCATTAGATTTAGTGAAACAGCTACATTTTGAGTTATTTCTTAAAAAAAGAATTAATTTGCCAAATAATGTTTAATGAAAATGTAAATTTGACGATAAAGCACAGTTTTAAAGGCCAAATGCCCCACCTTCATTTGTTTACAAAGTTACTTATAGAATACAAAGTGTGGCTTGTCGTTCCTGTGTGTCTAGCTTCACAGAAGAAGTGTGGTGCCTGAGAGCAGTCGGGGTGAAGGGCCTCCAGTGCTGGAGCCGAACTGTGGGTCACACCTACCCTGCTTTATAGCCCCACCCCCCTTTGCCCCTGTTAGCGATCTGCTTTTGTACTTTGACATCCAGGATTTCCCTAGTGAATTTTGTCACAGAAAAAAGAGAATCATCAATATCGCAGTTAAACTTGACTTTCAAAGCTAATAGTATCTCATTTGGGGGCTCAAATTTAATAAATTTTCTTTGATTCTGGGTGAGTTTTTAAACATCAAACAATGAATTGGCCAGGGTACAGTAAAATATTTAGATCTATTGACTATGGTTCAGAAGGGTAGAAGGCAAAACACCAGTGGTTTGATGTTGATAAATTCTCAGTACCTTAATCCACATTAATGGTTTCTTTTATCTGAGTGCACATTGGTGACAAAAGAAGAAAAAACACAAGAACATATCCATACATATAAAATATAAAACTAAAGCAAAATATATTTGTAAAATATGATTTATTCTGTTATGTTAAATCAGTTTAATAGCATTCTCATTCTGACTGCGGAATGTTTGTTACAGATAAATAAGTATTCTGAATTGGAACTCCAGTGTGCATATGGTACTCATATTATTATAAAAATCACACTGTAGTGTATGTTTTACAGCATACATGTTGACATTCACTTATTGACAGAAACTCTTCAGATCAGGTTGGGAGTATAAGGATTTTTGTACCTATAGATTAGCATGAACAATTAAAGATATCATCATATATTTGTGTGTATTTGCTGGCTTAAGGAAACCCTGTATAGTATGATAGTTCATTTATAAAATTAGAAATGATTCAAACAGTTTTATAAGCTGCCCACGTAGAAGAGAAAAATGAAGGACAGGTTTTCTATCATGCACAGGGTGGAGCAAAACTAGGTTTACAGTTGTTCGTATGGAAAATAATACAATAATTAATAAATAATAATATAAGGATAAACTCTGTGTTTTATGTCCACACAAACTGTAAGCCTGCTTTTGCCCCACCCTGTATTATTGCCAAGTTACATTTGAAGTTGCCTAGGTGTAGAGATTAAATACATTTATTTAAGCAATTAATGTTATATTATAGTTCTCCCCATTTTTACCTTTGCTATCAAGTCCATAAAAACTCTATTTATCCTGACTCTGAGCTAGTTGTATAATATGTATCAAATATATGGTAGCAAAGAGATAAATTTTTAAAACCAATTCAGACATAAGTTAGAAAATATGCCTACATATGAACATTCTTATCATTAAGCTATGTGATTAAAATGAGAGCTTACTGATCTTAAAAGCAAACTAAACTGTGGGATTCTTAAGGCTTTTACTAAGTTTGGAAATTAATGAAAAATAATGTGTTTCTGAACATTTTCTTCTATCTTGTATTTGTATTACATAGGAAGTATTTTCTCATTTGTCCAGAAGGTGGCAGTGTAATATCAACTGCATGTGATTCCTATACTGGCTAGAGAATTGGTGTTTCTCTTGTGTCTGTGAAATGTTTGTATTGTTACCTTTCCGAATACTTAAAATGCACAACAAATTCTACTGATTTTATCCATTACCTTATTTAGAAGTCGCATGACCGAGTTGATTTATATGTATTTAATCAATAAAACTCAAGTTTAAAAGGGCAAATAAACCTTTTACTAGTATATTTTTAAGTATCCTTGTTTGTTGAGTATATTTGTTTTTATTCCAGGGTACATATTATTGAAGTTTTTTCCCAAAGACTAGTACTTAATAATTATCTTGTTCAATATACATCAGTTAATACCAGTTAAATTAAACATGTTATTAAGAAAGTGTAATAATTAGGGGATTACTGTTAGTTTTTGATTTTGTGGATTTTTTTCTTCTATCCTGTTTCTCTTCTGGGTGGAACAGTGAAAAATAATTCAAAACCTCTTGATCAGAAGAGCTCCAGTGACTCTTCTTCCCTCCCTCATTTCAAGCTGGAGGATGCTTTTTCTTCTTAACATTCTCCCCCAGCACTCTGAATTAGAGATTTATTTGCAACGAAAAATCAATTAGTCCTAAATTTATTCATGGATTTCAGGTCCAGCGATCAATGCAAGTCCACTCAGTGGGCTCAAGGGGACCCAGTTCATCCCAGTTAATGTGTCTGAAGGGGAATTACCATTGATGCTGTTTTTTTCCCTTTAGGTCAGAGATCAGATCTCGCTGTCACGGACTGCAGCAAGTAGGAATGACTTCACCCTGCAGCTACCCAAACTGCACCTGGAGACCTTTGCAATGGAGGGGCTCACGGGCGGGCCAGAGGTTGTAGCGTGCCAGGTTAGAGTCTAAATAACATTGTTTGCTACGGAGATGTGTATAAAAATAAATTGCACTAACTGGAGAGAATGAAAGCCTCAAAGTATTGTGAATAACATAATGGAGATGCAAATAATTTTTCTTCTATCATGTAAAACTATATTTCACAAATAATTGTTTTATTTTCTTAAAGCCTTGATTCTTCCTATTAAGTAATACTGAAAAGTATTTTTTACCAAGGAAAATATGTCCTTTCTTGCTAAGTACAGTTTTAAAATAATACTTTTTTTATCAGCAGAGGACAGTAAGATGCTAGGCTCTTACCTTTCTAAGCTAGTCTCAATTTATAGCTCTTAACTGTTTTAAAATAAATCGCTTTAGATAAAATTATTAGGAAAGCTATTTGAAAATTTTCAGTGTTAATTCCAAAGTGTATCCAACATTCTTACATGGTACTTTATTTAATTTCTACAAATCTACAACTGGACTTGGCAATGTAGAGTATTTTGCCCTTTAATGTTTAGTTTTAATGAATATTGTAGTACGTGAAAACTGGGTTATTTCATTTATGAAACTCAAAGCACCAACTCCCAAAATCTCAAATAATTTTAAGAATAACTTAATAAAGAAAATTATTTTCAAAAACAATCATTTTCAGATGCTGCATGTATCTTTCTATTCTTTACTATTGTGTAATTTTTTCCCATAGGGTTAAAATTTTTTTAGTTAGACAAAACAATATTTAGTATTGCTTTATTCTCCTTAAAATGCCCAATGCCTTTATTAGAATAATCTCTGAACATTATCTAAACTATTGAGAACCTGATATTCCAAAAGAGGTTGTCCTTGTTTAGAAGCACTCTAGAATTTTAAATTGTATTTAAAAGACAAATATCTCTTAAAACTCAGTCTGTGTTTCACATTTTGAGGTTTAAAATAAATTTGTTCATTCTTTAGCTTATGACCCTGTGAAGTTTTAATTTTGTACAAAACGAATGTCAGTCCAAGTAAGCCTATATTAATTTTTTCTACATGTTCCATACTTAATTTATTTGTTATTAATACTCAAATTAATGCTCCACAAATAAAAAGTAAATACTAGGGATGCAATTTGGGAGGCAAATCATGAACTCTCTATGGTTTTGACATTTGTGAATGACAAGAAGGAAATGTATAGGCCCATATTTTAAACTACTATTTTTTCCAAGTTCTAATGAAACAGTTATGCACTTTACCATATCCCTAAACACTTACTAATATATATTTTGATTTAGTATTCCATGCAGAGAAGAGCACATGACTTGGACCATAATATTGTTTTTCCCTACCCACCCGTGCCCTCCCACACACAGCTGGTGATACGCTTTGAGTACTTTGAGAAGAGAGGCTCTGTATTGACTGACAACTTTAATTATAATAAGAGCACCATTTTATGCACCAGGTATCATGCTTAGCTTTTTAAATACATGATTTCATTTAATTCTCACCATGAATCTGTGAAATAGATGGCAGATGATCTCTATTTTACAATTGAAAAACAACAACCATAAGATAGTGAGGTACCTCTCCTAAATCAACAAGCAAATGGCAGTGCCCAGGGCCCGGATTTCAGTCTAGGGGTACTTGACTGCAAAGTTTAACTGATAAAATCTGACACTAAAAAAATCTAGACACCAATGTTAAATGGTAAGAGTAAAATCTTTTAAATCTGTTCGTGGAGTTTTTCTTACATTACAAAAATATTCATTCTGCATCTGCGTATGATGTAGGTCATAGTTTATGCCATACTGTAGACAAATTCACAGATAAAAATTTTGTTTCCATTTGACAGGCTAATATCATTGAACTCTACTTTTCACCTTTTTACAGTATATAAATATAAAGTATAGAAGTGTATAAATATGTGTATTTGTGCTAAGCGTAGCTACATATTTAGTGTTTAGCTTTGTACTCAGTGGCGGTGAGGTGGAGTATTCAGTGAGAGCACGTCCATTGATTATTATGCTGGTTGTGACTGTGTATGAACCATTTGCCCAATCTATACAGCCATCATTTAGAGGGGCAGGTGGTGGGAAGAGGGAGAGAGAAGAGAAAAGAGAAGAGAAGAGAAGAGAAGAGAAGAGAAGAGAAGAGAAGAGAAGAGAAGAGAAGAGAAGAGAAGAGAAGAGAAAAGAGAAGAGAAAGAAGAGAAGATGGCTAGGAGACAAAGAATAAAGTTAGGGTCTGTCTATAGAGTACAATTTTATTTGGGAGGAAATGGTGGAGAGAATAGGAAATCCAAAGGAGGTTAATGGGAAAGCTACTTAAACTGCATAGTGGGTTACTACATCTAAAGTGCTTAGGAGAGTGGCAGGTACATTGTAAACACTCAGTGTTTATCTGTTAGCCGTCCACTGACACGAACACTTCAGGAGGCCAGGAGCGTGGTGCTGCCGTTCACTGCTGCGTCCTCAGAGCTCAGCCCTGCGCCGAGCACGGGGAAGGCCCTCAGGGAGTGTGGGCGAAGGAACACTTGATTTCACACACTGGAAAGGTTGACTCAGGAAGCCCCAACGCCAAAGTTGTGCACGCCTTTGAGAGACTTGGTATCAATGTTTTTACTTCTAGGTTTATTTCATTTAAAAAGAAAAAGTCCCCCAAACCATCTCATAAAAGGTATTAAAGGCTTAGTGCGTAATAACTATACCTCTAGAAATAGTACATTTTATAAATATATGTTTATAAACACTTCATTAGCAAGGCTTCATTGTGAAACCACTTATTTATGAAGATTTTAAACAACAGTCTTCACTATAATAAATACAGTAATCCTTTAATCACCCCTAACCCACCAACCATGTCATTATGTAGTCCTTATTTGGTATGGTTATTTTGTTATGTGTTATACCCACAACTTTTGGGATACCATAGTTTTTTACATTTAAACTTCTTTTCCAGGCATAGAAATTTCTTCCAGCTATTTTGTTGTAATTCTAAAGTTAAATCATAAAGAGCATCTCGAATGGAATTTTGTTTTTATTTTTTCTGTATAGAAGAAAGAAATAATTATGTTACTAAACTGTCAGGAAATAATAATATCAGACTCACTCTTGGTAAATTTTTACATGTGTTCTCTGCTGCTTAATGCAGCAGACTTCTAAAGGCTGCATGAGAAATTTCTCCTTTTTGGGGGGGCATAGTTCAAAATTAAAGAAATGTTAGGCAATTTTACTTGAATGATTGTATTATTTAGATACTTTCTTTTTCATGTTATCCCTATCACATAGGTGAATTTTCAGATACCTGATTATTTTTAAAATGTGAAAATCAGCCATTTGCTAAATATGTCAACTGCTGTTTTTTAAATAAAAAATATGTTCTATACTTAAATTAAAATTTTTATTATGCCGGTTCATTATTACAGATTTAGACTGTAATACTATAACAATAACATAAAGTCCTTAGGTATATAATGCCATTTGCCTTTAAACACTACAACTTCATAAAATTTTGCCAATATTGGAAACTAACTTTTAAAAATTGTAAAGGCTATACATGATCATGAAAATAAGAAATTACAATCTTAAAAGCATAGAAGAAAATTAAGATCATTTGAAGTTTTGCCATTCAGAGATAAGCATTGTTAACATTTTGGTATGTATTCTTGTAGTTATTATAGTTATTTTTTAGTTATAAATAGAAACACTTACGCACGTGTCATGTATATGTAATATGTCTATATATATTTAAACAATAATTGGGCCACACTGTTTTGTAAACAATTTTTTAAAGATTTTCTTTATTTATTTTTAGAGAGAGGGAAAGGGAGGGAGAAAGAGAGGAAGGAAAACATCCATGTTTAAGGGAAACATCGATCAGTTGCCCTTCACACGCCCCCAGCCGGGAACCTGGCCCGCAACCCAGGCATGTGCCCTGATCAGGAATCGAAGCTGTGACCTTTGGCTTTACAGGATGATCCCCAACCAACTATGCAACGCAGATCAGGGTTGTTTTGTAAACATCTTTCTTGTCAGTAAATACAGATTTACCTCATTGTTGAGAATTGAGTTATATCCCACTATATGCATCTAGTACAGTATATTTAATCAGTTTTCTATTGCTAGATATTTGAATTATTAATTTTTCTGGTTATTATGAATAAGATGGCAATGACTATCCTTTTGCAAAAAGTTTTGCATGATTTTTTATGTTTTCCTTTAGAATAAATGAGTGGAAATGCTACACTCAGAGTAAGCACATGCTACGGTTTTTGACACATGATCCCTGATTGCCCCTGAAAGTGACTGTTTTAATGTGCTCCTAAATGACTTCTGTTGGTTCCTTAGTTTTCTTTTAAAAGTATGGTTCTTCATTTTCTGATAGTAAAAGAAAATTTTATCTTCCATTTATAATTTAGGTCTCTGATTTTCAGATGTCCATTTTCATTGGGTCCTTAATTTATCAAGTTAACAGGGTTCAGCTTAAGAGCCTCCATGGCGAAGTAAAGAGAGTGTATTTTGTGACAGCTGTTTGTCTCACAGATATTCTTTTCAATTTGTTTCTGGGTCCACGACTGTGCTTTGAATGTTTGAGATTATTGAATCTCTGACCATTTTGATAGGTGGGATCATTTTAGTAAAAAGGTATCAAAAAGATTTGGGGGTTATCTAAAGTTGTTTTCAATGAGAGTGTGCACAATTCTCTTTAAATTCTAGAATCAGAATATCTTTTGATTTAAAAGTAAAATGATTAGAATTGGGTTGTAGAATCAAACAGAAAGTTGAAAGGCTACCTTCTTTGAAGGTTGGAAAGTACTTCCCAGAGAAGAGCTGTCTGTTATGGGAACAAAATTAGCTAGAAAAGTCATCCAGTTTATCTGGATTAAATGTATTTTGGTGGGAAAATGCCATCCTCTGTCTCATCTAACTGCTGGACATCTGTAATCTGTAGTTCCATGAAATATAAAGTACACCGATGAGGAGTCTGAACGTCCTAGTCTGGGGCTTACTGTGAGGATGAATATAAGAAATAGCGCATTTTTCTTTTTTTGCCGACACCTGGAAGAGTAAATTACATTTTTCTGATGTGTAATATTGTCTGAAAGACATTTCTATTTGCTAGTTAAAATTTTAGAATTCTCCTCTGAAGATTTGATAATGTGTAAGCATATATTGTTTCCTCAAAATTTCCTGGTAACGGAGCTGTAAGCAATGCTAAAGGAAACACGGCATTGTGTGAAATAAGGTGCTGATGTGTATGACGGATGACTTTTAAGGACATATTGAAGATTGGGATGATAGTTATTAAATAATTCAACAATAGCATGTAAACATTGGTTATAGTCATTGTGAGTTTTGCTTTGCCCTCAGTCTGCATCTTCTAATATCTTAGTTTTTCATGAACAGGAAGACTTTGCTGGAAAGCTGGCGTAGCACGTCAGCCATGAGAGCAGTTTTGGTACCAACACATGTCCTCTCACCCTCCTCCCTCCCTCCTTCTCCCCCTCTGCCATTTGACTTGCACTTTTTTGGGTGGTGGCGATAGTGGTGCAGGATGGGGGAGGGGGTGCACCAATCGGAGTTTTAGGACAGAGTCTGGAGAGTAAAAATGTAAAATCATGTTGTTTTTTGTTTTAGGCATTTTACCAGATGGTATATGGTACCACTGTTTTCTTAGTCCTCATATTTTACTTTAAAAGATATATTGTAAAAAAGGTATTTTTTCACATATATTGTGAAAACAGTCTTGGGCACCCACCTGATAACTAAGACTTCTAAGAAATATCTGTTGAAGCTAGGAGCTGTAAAAAGTTAAAAAAAAAAAAAAGAATTTAGCAGATGAGACATTTTACATCTTGCATCATGGGCTTTATTTCAGAACAGTGGTAGCCTGAAACAATAGGTTTTTAGTTTTTTCTGTTGGGACTTACATCTCTCTTTGCATTTTGAAAATGACAGGATGACATATGAGGGCAAGGAAAAGCATCTGTATAAAGCTTCTGCTACACTGAATCTCATATTGAGGAACCTCGTAACTCCTCACTCCATAACTCGGCTGGAAATATTCATGAATCGACGTCCCGTGGGGCTGATCTGGTGCCAGTGATCTGAGCTGACACTAAGTAAAATCTGATAGGAATTCTTTAAAAACTAGGCATGAGCCATGCAGTAACCGCTCTTTTATCATTTCTTCTTTTCGTTATCACTAGGAAGAATATTAGGAAGAAAATAAAGTCATAGCAGGGTCAGTATCACAGAAGGCTGACGCGGTCATGCGACTTTACCAGAAAGTAATAGGACTGGTCACAGAACAGATGAAATCCTAACCCCTGTAGACATAAATTACACAGGGGGCAGGAATTCTCATTATTTTATCTAATTGTTGCCTTTTCTTCATGGAACACAACATTGTCTCTCCTTGTGAAGGATGAAACGTGAGTCATCCTGGTGGAGCTGGAAGTGCTGCTGGAGCTCTGTCCTAGAATCACTATTTTCTGTGAGCTCTGGGCCCTTTATTCTCCTGCATCCATGTCTTGTCTCAGACACAGAGGTGTTGGCACCTTCCCTGTTGCATCTTGGGGCGATTGTGATGATCACATGACATGCATGAAAGAGCTTTGAAAATTAAACAGCAATAATAGATATTTTTAGAACTGTTTTTTCCTTTAAATATTCAGCATATACCTGTTCCTTGGTCATGTGTAAGCTTGCTTAGTGTTCAATCGCAGGTTGGGAATTTTGCCTTTCTAAAAGACAGGCAAGTAAATCAGATTGTAGGCAAGTTGACAACCAAGAATCTGAGCAGTTTTCTGTGTGTCATTGAGTTTTTCTGGAGAGAGTATGTTGATAAGTATGAGAATTACTTTCTTAAGAGCATAGTATTTGGAAACTCTGAGATAATTCTCTTTGCTGAGGGAAGAGGCAAGCCACGTAGGATTGGAGAAAGCCTCGTGCAGAGCCAGAATGCTGGATGGAAACCCTGGTTCTGCAACTTAACCGCGGGGGCAGGTCCCTCCCCAGCACTGAGTCCGCTTCTCATCTCTGCGTGGAGACAGGGAAGCCTGTCTTTCATTCTTTCCCTCATAGACTTCTGGGGAGATCAGATAACATGCACGCAAGTGTGCTTTTTGCATAATAAAGGGCTAAATTAATACAAGTTATGTTGGACTGAACTGCAAACAAACCTAAGGACGGGGAAAGTGATCTTAAATATATTGAGGAATATATTGGTGTTTTGACCCTCAGAGGTTTTTGACCGTTGACCTGTATGATACCAGTTTTACTTTAGTGGCAACATGCTCAGTCAAAAGAATAAAATGTTCCACAACTTCAGTGTTTCTTTACAGTTCAGTATGAAACCACTGCAAACACTTTGGCGAATGCCTGCCATATACTTCCCTTGAATAATTATTACACAAAGGAATTGAAGCATTACTACGGTTTTTCTGTTTTGGACTTCACATTCCGGCTCTGAGATGGCGATGACATTTGCCTGTGTGTGAAATGTTCGAGACACACTTAGTAAAAAACAAACAAAAAAAAAATCACAAAACCTGAAAGCACAGAGCCGCTTTTTTTGGTTATAACTTTTAGTTCCAGTTAGCTTCAAGTAGATAAGCTGCTGAATGATGATGTGAACATAATTTCTTTGTCATTAATGTTAAGAGGCAAAGACTAAAGCCCAAATTTGACCCTTTCTCTTCTTTTTCTTTTTTTGAGGCCTATTTAAGTGTAAGTATAACCTCCCTAGGTAATGCCTTTTAATGCTTATTATTGGGAGACTGAAGCCTGTGAGCACTTGAACTTTCAAGTGCTACAGCAGAACGGCTCTTCCTTTTAGCTGCACGGACAAAAAGAGTGTTTGATGGACTGCGTAGGTGAGGACCTGGGGAAGGAAGGGTTATCTACAAACTGAGTGAGTTTATTATGGCTTAGTGATTTGCTGATTGATTTCATTTGCTGTCAGTTAAGGCTCTCTTAATGTCAGTTTTCTTTGCATAATGCCTTGAAATAAAGACTAATGAAGTTCTTCAGATTGATGCCGCTTATATAAACTGACCCCGATTTGCCCTGTTCTACATGACAATTTAAGTGACAGCAGTTAGAGGAAAATACAGCAATGAATATGCCACTTCAGGATTAAGGGAAATGCAGTAAATCATTCAGTCTAAAACTAGGTACAAAAGTAATTTCTTGTGATTTCACAGATACCTTAAATTTTATTACACACTATTATTACTCTCAAGGGCCATGTGTATGTATATATATTAAGCTATGTACCGTATATATGTATATATGTATACGTATACATATACATACACATATATATGGGTATATATGCATATGTGTGTGTGTGTGTGTAGAGAGAGAGAGAGAGAGAGAGAGAGGAATTGAATTGAAAAAGAGAACTAAAAGCGATCCTATATCTTTTCAAATGATAGTAAATCTTCCTCTCCCCACTTATTTAAACTTGGAGTTGTCAGAATCACAGTTTAAAAAATATTTTATTTGAAGTTGCATAAGTGCTGCATATTAAGTAACCAATGAAATGTAGAGTGAGTAATTTTGAAGCTTTAAATGCCTCTCAGTTTCAGAGCCTCCTATTAATCGTAGCAGAAGCTTCCCCTCTCCTTTATTCCAGTGGCCGAAAGTTGCATAGTACTGACTAGAAAAAGGTGTAACTTCTGTGGGGAAGACTAACTTAAAATGCGTCTCACCGAAGAAAACATAAAATATTAATATTTTAACTTCTTTTCTGAGTGAGGGCTATTAACTCATATTGAGCAAATAGATTTGCTTCAGTGTTGCAGGAATGTTTTGTTCGGAGTCTGTTTTGTAATGCATAAGCAGTCAAAGTTGAACCTGCCTTGGTTTCTTCAGGCGTAAAAGGGGAGCATCGAAGACAGAGCCTACAGTGAAGACAGCACCTGGGCTCTGACCCTGCAGCGGGGGTTAGCAAATTGACATTGAAGAGGCCTAAGACATACTTAAAAGTGGCACAAGTTCTATAGTTGCAAATAAAGCTTTAAAAAGTCCTCAGACCTTAGATCTATGGTTGAATGACTATCTGGTAGAAGGATTTCACCACACAATTTGAAATCTAAAAGAAGAAACTCCATGTTCTGAAATCAAGGAGGAAATTAAAGCATGCATTTTAACCTTGTACATATACGAAATTATGCTTTAGGAGAAAATAGGAAAATAGATCTTTTGGGGACACTTAGTAGAGGGTCTTTGACAAAACTCAGCAGAGAGCAGTTATGATTATCACTGCAGAGACAGTGTGTGTGAGCTGAGGAATGTTATAATTCTTCATCAAGTGAAAAGACATTTGAAAGTTTTGGTGTCTTATGTTATCACCAAGTTTTTAATTAATGCAAATGAGAAGGTTACATTTCTTGTTAGCACTGAGTGATACGTAGCAACAAAATGCTCAGGAAACTGATGGTGTGGAGGCAAAACCCAGCCTGACCTAATTTTGTGGCAAAACCTGAGAAGAACCCCCACGAGGCACTTCCTAGTCTCAGCTGACCCCCCTCAGCGTGGTTATTGAAACGTTTTGCTGTAGAATGTGTTTGGTTAGAGTGTGCTGCCCTCGGTCCCAGGCGTTACTGAGTCTATGGTACATGCCCCATATTCCCGGAATCCAAAAAGCCCCGGGCTCCAAAGCTCCAAAACTGGTTCCAAGGTTCAAATAAAGTTTTGTATCAGCTTTCTAAAACAGATTCCACACAAATAGCATATTATTGTTTTAATGTGAGCCTTTGTTTTTCTTACAGTGAGGCATATTCAGCCTGGGGGATAGTATTTTTGAGTGAAATTTAAATTTAATTAACGTTATCTCTTGCTTCTTTTGGGTTTTGTTTTGGGTCATAATAGAATCGTGTAGCAGTTTGTGCCGCCTGAAAATTCAGAGAGACTTCAACAGTTGTATTCTATGCAAATCAGATGTGGCTCTGATAGGCTTTCCTTCCCTCGACGGTAATGCCTGTTTGCTCTGTAAAGGCACGATTTTGTCCATGGGAATAGAAATCCCTTGAGACATTCTTTTGGGGCCCCCTCTACTTTCTATCCTGGAAGCAGAATGGGTGAAGTTCTTTGTCACTTAACCTGCTAACCTTTTTTATACCTATCCTAATTTTTCCCATTAGAGAAGATGCTGCAGACTGTCAAGGGGTCTGAAGGAGCCGACCTCCTGGTACCCGGGCAGCTGGCCCAGGCAAGGGGGACAAGGTCGCTCATGTCCTTGATGCCTAGGGATCCGCAGGGGGTTTAGGGACCGCAGCGTCCTTTGCTTCAAAGTTTACCGCTTATTGTAGAGGGAAAATAAAAATGTCATCTGAGAGCATTTAACAAGGGCATTGGTTTTAAAAAAGTAAAATGGCTTGCTCTCTTTATCATAAGGTTTGGATATGGTTAAGAGCATTCAGCGATGTACTGAGCACTTGCCAAGTTCAGGGCCCTGTGCTGTGCCCTGGGACGCCAAGGTGACTCAGACATCTTGGGAGGGGAATATGAAATTTCAGAGTGATATGCCATGGAAAGTGTGGTTGCAGTGGGAGAGGTGTAGATAAAGTACCACGGTTTTACAGGAGAATGAAATTCGTTCTTGCTGGGAAAATTAGGAGAGGCTGCATAGAGGAGGTGGCGTCCAAGTGGCTTTGAAGGTTATGCAGCTAAACTGTCCATTTCCTATAAATGTTATTGTCAGAAAATGGAGATGGGAAGTGTCCCGGTTTGAGTCTCAGCCTCTAGGTACTCAGTCAGTTCAACCCCTGTTTCCAAATGTGGAATCATTTGCAAATTGGGGTTGAACTAAATGATTGGTAGGATCTTTTCAGCTACAAAATCTCTGTGATACTGTGAATAAACTATGGTCTCTGTGGGACTTCATGGAAATCTTACTCGTTCCTTCATAATGTGCAAAAAGCGAATTCATTGATTTAGTTGAATATTAGAAATCATCTTAGGACCAATTTGTTTTTAAAAACAATATAGTAACAATATTTTTCAGAGATATAGTTTAACATACTTCAGTAAATTTTGTTATATATTGGAGATTATAGGAATTAAAAGTAGATAACCTTGACTGAGCATGTAGATTCCTGAACCAGTCTGATATATCAGAATCAGAATGGAATCGTGGTAATAAAAATTAGCTTTTAGTAAAAGCATAAAATGTGTTCTCTTTACTGATTTGCTTTTCTTTAGGTATATTGAAATTGTTCATATTGGATATAATTGAACCACAAGCAAGTGCATCAGATTTTTATAATTCCAGCTAAATGCTAACCTTTGTTTAAATTAATGTAAAGATGCCAATTATGGATATCCTTTGCTGAGGTTCCTAAAGAAAGCTAATGGTTTTATGTGAAAAGAGGAAAGGTGAAGCATTAAACAGCATGTGTATGTGTGTATTGAATTGAAAAAGAGAACTACAAGTGATCCTGTCTCTTTTCAAATGACAGTAGATCTTCCTCTCCCCACTTGTTGGATGTACTTAGTCTGCTTCAGGAGCCTAGACCAAGTGCACTCTCCGAAAGGTGTGGGTGCTCAGAGGATGGACTGATACTCTTTCTTGGGTTTGAGCAGCTCTCTCTCAGCCTGTAAGCCATTTATTTCTATAACTTTTCTCTGTGTACTAACAGCACTCCTTTAAGACGTTTTGCATACTGAACCCCCCAAAGATCAAAATTAGGATGTGTCTTTGGTACACTACCAAACCGAGTTACAGCAGTTGGGTCTTGGTAGGTTGATTGTGGGACAGAGAAATGGGACGTGTTGGTTATTACTCTGTTCATCTTCAGGAAGAGTGAATCAGGAAGAGATTGTGGGAATATGAAGTGCCCTTTGTTAAGCCCCAAAAATCCTTCGAAAGGATAAATAGGCACTCTTGATAGCCCACGTTATTATTGGGATTGAAAGTGTCACCAACTCTAAAATGAAGAACGATACCTATCTTACATGTTGTTAATTTCACCAAGCTAAACAAGTGTGTGTCCAGCCCTGTGCTTGACAGATGATTGAGAAGATAGAAGACAAATGTGCATTCAGGGAGAAGGAATTAAAAAACAAAAAGAACCTGGAATATCAGTGTCCAATACAAGAGGAACAAAACAAGCGGTATGGTCCGCATCCAGCACCGCTGTCTATGCCACGGGCCTTCGGGAAAGATCAGGAAAGGGCCCGAAGGCATCGCTAGCTGTGTTTTATTACAGTCTCCTCCAAAAACTGTTTTAAAACAAGGTGAGGCATTTGGCTTTTTTTTGAGTAGATAACCTCTTTTATAGTGTTTTATCCCCTAGGCTTCAATATGAAATTTAAAACTATTATTTTTCCAACTTAAAAAATGAGAATCAGAACTTGCCACTCTTCTCTTCATATACAGCTAAATGGCCTTTCATCATCCTTCATGTAAGCTCCAAACTTCTCATCTTGGCCTTGGGATCTTCATGACCTGGGCTTTGCTTCCCTCCAACTTTATCTCCTACCTCCTTTCACCTCATTCACTGAGTACAGGGCGATATGTGTGTGGCCATAGTGACCTTTTTGCTGTAACAGTCCCATATCTGAGGCTTTGTGCCTCCTGGTCCCTTTACTTGGCATGGCTAATGCCAGATCTTCATGAGGCGCAGTCCTTCACTTTATTTGTGTCTTTGCTTAAATATCATGTCATGGTAACCTTCTTTCATCAATAACTGAAATAGCCAACCTTCTCCCTTAAAACTTTACAGCCATGGCTCTGCATTATTTTCCTCCATGGCCCAGGATCTAGTATATTTGCCTAAGACCTCTTTCCCTGGAATGTAAGGCCCATGAGGAAGGTGCTTGGTCTTCTTTACGACTGTATCTTCAGCACCTAGAACACAAACAAAGAACTCAATAATATATGTTGAATACATTAATGAATGAACTGATGTTTTCTCTACTGTGGCCTTTTTATTATTATTATTATTATTATTATTATTATTATTTTATTTTTATAAACAATGATGATTTTTTGTGACACAAAAGATCCTCACCCAAAGATATGTTTATTGATTTTTGAGAGAGAAAGAGAGTGAGAAAAAGAGAGAGAAATATCAGTGTGAGAGAGAGACATTGATCAGCTGCCTCTCCTATGTTCCCCAGCAGGAAATTGAACCTCAGCCTTGGTATGTGCTCTGACTGGGAATCGGACTCGCAACCTTTTGGTGCGTGGGGAAATGCTCCAACCAACTGAGTCACCTGGCAGGGCTACTGTGTCCCTTTTGAAAGGCAGAAATGCATGCATATTAAGAAAAAGAGCAAGGAGTTTCGGATCAAATGGACCCGATTTCCAGTTGTGCCACTAACCAGCAATGTGCTCTAAAGAAAGCTATGTGTTGACTCTGAACCTCAGTAGCTTTACATGTAAAATAGTGCTAAATAATTTCTGTTTTGCGTGGACTATATAAAGATTAGAGATTATACATTCTGCCCCAGAAAAAAAGACTCTGCTCAGATTTGTATATACTTAGTATAACTAGAAATTGCCCTTCTTTGTGGTGAGGAGTGTAAATCACCCTGTGCAGGTGTACTTATTACTGGGTAAGAATTAGAGAACAGTCAAAGTAACTGATATACAGGGAGTGTACTCTTATGTATCAAAAGTTTATGGAAACATTTCCATACATTAGGGCCAGATGTTATGATTCTGACATTTAAGCAAAACTAGATTGCCTGCATACCAGCTCACACCATCACAACTGAATTCAAAAATTCATCTGTACCCTCATACCATACTAAATCTTATCTCTGTGTCAGTAGACTCCAAAACAGTCTAATGCTTTCCATTATAAAACGGCCAGTTGTGTCAAGACGTAGTAAGTGCTCAAGAAATGGTAACTGTACTCACCAACCAAACTGCTCTTTCTTTATCAGGGTTTGTTTTGGAACTCATTAATAAATCCAGTGCCAATTCTATAACTTGCCATATGATGAACGTTTTGTATATTGCTTAAATTTTTAGGTCCCGAAAGCAAGGTAGTTTCCCCCTCTCCTCATTATTACCATTATAGTCGATTTAACAGTACTTCTGAGAAACTCGTTCCTCTTAGCATTTTCTAAGATTGCTATTCCTTTATGTGACTTCATGTCCATGTGCAGTAGTTTCTGAGAGAAAATGTTTTTCCAATATCTGCTTATTTTGATGATCCCCTTTCCGTGTTCTTGTAGGAAACCAACATGTCATTTTCTATCCCTTTGGTCTTCCTTTTTTGTAGCTGTTAGCATAATAAGAGCAGTAATCTTAGCCTCAGGATTGGCTTTGATTCAATTCTGATTGGAAATAACATATTAGAAAAAGAATTGGTCTTGTTTTTGGCACATTTAAGTTGTATATACCATGGCTGAGTGGAGAGCAGAAAAAAAGTTTGGAGTCTAAACATGTTATAAAGAAAACATCATTTTAAAAAATCTGCTGCCAACGTATTCTGTGACTCGGCTGAATGTAGTTTCCCCTGAGGCTCCTTCTCACACCTGAAAAGCTGCTATATTTACATCTTTCAATGTGGTGCCAGTAAAAATTTTGAGTGATGCAATAAGGCAAGTGCAGGGCCATTTCATATGGCAAAAAGGCAAAAATGAACTCTGATTCTTTTTTTTTCTACATAAAATAACACCAACAAAAAAAATATATATACCTGAACTATATTCAACGTCATATCTATTTTGTCTTCAGTTGTGCATTTGCAACTAAATTTTTTCTTCTAATAACCTGACAATTTACTATCCTTATCATTGTCACCATCAGCACTAAGATGCATTTCAGTATCTGTGTGCACATTACACCAAACATCTAGTTACGTGTTTTTACCTGTGCCCTTTACTAAGTAGATAGGAGCGCACCCGCTTAAGTGGGCAGCTGTGGGCCAGACCAGTCACTAAAGAAAACAGCAATTCTAGCACAGCACAGAAACCCCTAGAACATTTAGGATCAAGAATCTGCTGTCCAGGAATGGGAAGACACCTTGTATGTGAGCGGGAGATAAAAACTTGGTTCACCAAAATCCTAGTTTGTACAAAAAGGAAAGGTCATTTTTCTACCAGAAAATTTTCCAGATATGACAAGATAAGCCTTCCCCAATCTTAGTTGGTAAAATGAAATATAGTTTCTTGGAATCCCATTCCTTCTATACAGATATACAGTGTGCATGAATCTTTTTCAGAATTTGTGTGTCGGATGAATTGATCCTGTGTGGGTAGGATTTGGGGTATCACTGACACGGTGTCCCTCTTCTGCAGTCTTCCACTGATGATATCAGATCCTTGAGTCATGCAGCTGAGAGATACATGACAGACTGTCATGTCACACATAAGTCAATGAAATATACTAGAAGTTGTTTTCCAAGTTTTCCCTTGTTTCAAAATTTATTGTGTGGATAATAGGTTTGCTATAATTCATAAACATAATTTAATTTTTTCTCATTAAAATAATCTTACAGCCTTCTTTCAAATTACATTTTCTAGAATTAAAAGATATTTTGGGGGAGTGTAGAAATATGTGACATATTTGGATAGAATAGAGATTCATTAATTTGTTATAAATGCATATTGAACCCATTCTACAGATGGATGAAATCTCTAAAAAATCATCTGAAGTTCTTTTACTTGAGGTAAATATTTAGGTTACATAAGCAAAAACTGGTAGCTCAGAAATAATGTTATATAATAATTGAGTCTGAGATCTTTAAATCCTGGTTTCACAGCAAAATTCAAGATGGCTTTGCTTTTGTACCTTTTCCAGTCAGTAGAGGAGAGCGCATGGGCTCAGTGGACACATATCGATGTTGTGACTGACTAGCTGTGCAGTTTAATGAAACTTGGAGGGCTTGGGTTAATTCTGCTGACTTCGCTGAGAAACTTTGTATGATAGACAGCCAAAAACCAAAGGAACAAACAAATAAAACAAAACCAAAAAACACTAAAGTAAACCAGAAAACTTGCAACACAGAGAATGGGAATGAGCTTTGGAACTCACTCTGGGAATGAGTTCTCATTCTGGGAACTCATTCAAACCCCATGAACAGACATGGATTTGCATTCCAGTTCCAACCGTCATTAGCTAGGTGACCTTCAGTAAGGCACTTAGTATCATCAGTGAACCTCAGTTTCTTATTCTGTAAAGTAGAGGTAATATGAGTCTTATAGGGTTATTGCCTAAACTAGAAGAATATGCAAAGCTCATAATGTGTTGTCTGGCACATAGTAACTGTTGTTAGAGCTGGGGTCTAGGCAAGCCTGAGAGCACAGGAACTGTAGAGAAAGTGAGAACACCTTTGAGCAAAGGTGATCAAGCCTAGGTTTTATTGACTCCTATATTTTCCAACTCATTCGATGACTTCTGATGGTAGAACGTGGGGTTCACCTCCCTCCTTGGTGTACTTTAGGGCATATGTGGGATTGACTTTGAGTGAAAGTTGGACTGAGTACATATCCCCTCAGATTGCATTGACTCCTTTGAGGCTACAGGCTGTACTGTGACCCCAGAATACCCGATGTGTCTGTGACAGTCATTGAGCAAATATAGACAGGTGTCTGTGTTGTAAATTCTTTCCCTTGTCAGGTGTCTATATTGCAAATATTTCCCCGTTTGTAACTTGTCTTTTAATTTTTGTAACAGGATCTTTTGTAGAGCAAAAGTTTTGAATTTTGATTAAGTTCAATTCATTGATTTTTTTTCTTTTATGGATTATGTTTTTGGTATTATGTCTTAGAACTCTTCATCAAGCCCTGGATGCTGACAGTTTTTTTCTCTATTCTCTTCTAAAACTTTTTTGGTTTTATGTTTTACACTTAAATCTGGGTTCAATTTTGAGTTAATTTTTATTAAGACATATGGTTTAGGTTGTGGTAATCAGAATTCTAACATGGTGCACAAGACTGTTCCCCCTGGTGTGCTATGCAATTTCCTACTCTTGAGGGTGCTCAAGACCACTAAATATGAGATTATCCTGGACGGACCTGACCTGATTAGATGAGCCTTTTAAAAGAAGGTGAAGTGTTGGAGAGATGCTTTACTGTTGGCCTGGAAGGAAGCAAACAGTCATGTTGAGAAAGGAGGGGTCCACCTGGAAAGGACCTGGGGACGGTCTTTAGGAGCTGAGAGTGACCCTGGCTGACAGCCAGCAAGAAAATGGAGACCTTCGTTCTAGAACCTTTAGGAACTAAATTCTACCAACAACTTGGAAGAGGACCCAGAGTCTCAGATGAGGTCACAGCTGCAGTTACCACCTTGATTCCAGCCAGGTGAGACCCTGAGCCGATGACCCAGTTAAGACCCACTCTAGACCCGTGGAAACTATGAAATACTAAATTTGTATTGTTTTAAGCCATTAAGTTTTTGGTAATCTATTATGCAGCAATACAGACTTGGTACCCTGGAGTGGGGCGTTGCTTCTGTGCTTACGTAGATGGGGGTTCTGATTGTTGGAAATTACATCAGGATGTGCGGTAAAGAAGTCGGACACGCATGCTGCCGGGCCCAGTGGGCTGGTAGATTGTCGTCTGGATGTGGAGGTTCCTGAGGCCCTACTCCGCTTTTCTGATTCTAGGGCTGCTACTCACTCTTTGGTCTGTGGGGACAGGCCCGGCGGCTGTCCCCGCCTCAGCGCCCGCAAGGGAAGAGCCCGCTGCCTCAGCTGGACTGCTCCCCCATTTAGTCTCCAAGTCATGCCGAGGAGCGCTCTCTGAGTGTGCCGCGCACGCTTATTTCTGGGCCAGCATCCCCAATATATGTATATTTATCCTTTAAAACTTACATACATGTGTTATTTGTTGAGAAAGCTCTAGAACATAAAACCTAGAAAAACAGAAAGTTTTCAAAGATTTTCGGGAGAAAGATTTAAAAGATAATGTAACATAAAAACTATGGAGATAGTAATAAGATCAGCGATTGCCAGGGGTGGGATGCAGGGAGGGATGGACAGGTGGAGCAGAGAGGATTTTTAGGGCAGTGAAACGACTCTGTATGATGCTGTAATGGTGAGTATACGTCATTATATATTCGTCAGATCCCACAGAATGGACACCATGAAGAGGCCATCCTAATGTAACCTGTGAATTTTGGGTGATGATGTGTCAATACAGGTTGGTCAGTTGTAACAAGTGTGCTACTCCGGTGCAGGATGCCGATAGCGGAGGAAGCTTTGGGTGTGTAAGGGGCAAAGGGGACGTGGGAGCTCCCTGTACTCCCTGCTCAGTTTTTCTGTGAACCTAAAACGGCTCTGAAAAATAAAGCCTATTTAAAGAACTAAATATAATATAAAATGAAATCTGTATATGAAAATTCTCTATTTTTGCCCATTTTAACTCACTTTGGAGACTGAATATATCCCAGTGGATATGCAAGACAATAGATGCTCCTTGAAAGAAAAAAGTAAGATGCAATTTTTATTCTGTGGTATGGGTTGGCACTGGTGCCTTCCCTTGGCCCATTTTTCAGACATGAATGTCCTCTGTGGGTATTTTAAGGGGAAGGTGGAAGGATGTCACAATGCAGAGAGTCTGCGGGTAGCATCTTTATTCACGTATTTACTTTCTTTGTATTTCAACATGGACTGTTATGTATTCTGTATGGGTCAATGAATTTATGGCTTAAACAATTTTACATAGTGTAATCTTTACAATGTTTAAAATGAGAGAAGTATTTTAAATCTTATATATAAGGTTTTGCTGTTTTTCTCGTGAGAAAGTGCTACAAAGTGTTCTTGAACGTGAGTATCAATTATGGGATTACCTTGAACAAAAAGAGAAAGGTTCCAAATCTGTAGACCTTTTCTTTAATGGCACGAGACTACCAAAAGCATTCTATCTAGAAAATATTTAAAAAACCCTCCCCATATGAAACACACTCTGCCACATCAAGGTGAAGTGACATTTGTAGAAGAAACCCTCACTGCTCAATTGAAGGTGTTTTGTGGAGAAAGCGATATGAAAATTGTTGTTTGGAAATATTTCCAGAATTATAAACTTTTTCAAAAAATGATCTAAGTCTATAAACATTTATATATGTGCACATAAAATGGTTCAAAGCAAATTTCCTAACTGAATAGTGTATTTTGAACCTTTGTTAAAAATATAAAATATATTTAGTATAAAATGTATCTGTTAAAATATATTTACTTTTTGTATATTTTATTGAGTATGCTCTTACAGTTGTCCCATTTCCTACCCCCCATCCCCTTGTTAAAATAGTTTTAAAAGACATGGCATATATTAGTTTAAAGAGAAATTGATTGATTCAAGGAAGTTGGTTATTTTCCAGCCAAAAATTTCAATGAAAATTTTTGTATAATTGATAGGATTAAAATATGTCATGATTTAATAAATGCAAACAACAGTACATCTCTGCCATTTGATTCTTACGTGTTCAGCCATGTGTGGCGAGAGTGCTGAGGGTGGGGTTTCAGAATCAGAGGTACAAATTACTGCCTCACAAATGTAGAACAATGAAAAATACTCCAGTGAAAGTCAGTAGACTTCATTTTTTGAGGGCTTTCTCACATTAGGGTTAAGAGAATGTCTTTGCATTATATTTTTAATGATCTGAGCTTTACGGTAGTTTTGGAAATAGGCAAGACAATAACTTTCTTCCCATTTCATGGAAAGAAGAGATGGGGGCTCAGAGAGATGGCGTGGCATTGCCCAACAACATAAAGCTAAGTAAGTGACAGTGAGGACAAAAAGAGAGGAAGGAAGGAAGGAAGGGACGGAGGGGAGGGCGGGGAGGGGAGGAGAGGGGAGAAATAGGACTGGTGATTCCTGGTCCATGATCTCAGTGGAGATGATGAATGAATTTGTAAGAGTGGAGAGAGACTTGGCATAGGAAGAACAGATATGATTTTATAGTTTCTGATTTTTACAAACTTTTGAAACCAAAGGAAATATTTTTGTGTTAGTATTAGCTATAAGCTTACCTTGAAATTACTCAAAGTAAAGTAGATTAGGACATGTGAGATGTTTCCCAACATCAGGTCATACCCTGTTTAGTTAGTATTGGGTGATAGAATTCACTTTTGTGTACTCTATCCTTTTTTGCCTGGAGCTCTGTTTTTGTTTCTTTTTTTGACTTGAACAAAGTATGGTTAATGCTTTATTTATTAGAGTTTTAAGATTATATTTTCCCAAACATTTTAATTTTTTCCTATAAGGTATTTTTATGTCAACGTGTGGCTTCAACTTGCTCTTTCATCTCATTTATTCATTTACTCATTCATTCAAAGGAGCGCTTACCATGGGCCCCCGTCATCCCTGATGACTCAGAGGCACAGTACCGGGACAGGCTCCAGGAGCTGCTTAGCCTAGTGAGACAAACGTAAACTAATACATTTCTGTTAAAGCAATGCATGTAATAGTAGAAGCAAGAACATAGGACTCACAGAGAACCAGAGTAGAAATTAACACTGCCTGTTGGTTCAAAAGGGGCTCCTTGAAAGAGGTGGTGTCTGAGCTGGATATTTGAGGGAAAATAGGAATTTATTTGGCAAAAACATGTGATGTTTTTATCCCTTTCGTACAAATACTAACCTACTTCTGTTTCTTAGACATTGTGTGTGTTGAAACTTACCTTTGTTCACCAAATTGTTGCTTCATATACATTCAGAATTACTCAAGTATCTGGTAGTTTCTCAAAGCTTTCCCAAATTAGACTCTTCAGGTTAAATCTAATTTGGAAAATTTTAGACTGTTTACCATTGTACTAATCACAATTACCATTGCGATTGTGGCTGGAACATTTTTTCTTGTAAATAATATAACATTATATTTGAATGTGTCAGAAATATTTGATTTTGTTTTGCTATGTTTGAAGTATTTTGAAATACTTTAAAAAATATGTAATAACATTCTTGGACTTAAAATTCACTACAGGTTGCTTTTGGAGAAAAAAATCTATAAAATATGATTATTCTGTAGCACGGAGGTCCAAAAATCCCCAAAATATTATACTATTTAGGGCAGAGAAAACATTACCAGCACTTGCTTGTATTATTTATTTTATTATATGTAGTATAACGCAAGGGCACTTCCTTGTTATATGAATGAGTGTAATTATGCTTTTCTTACAGTATAGGAATGACTTACTTACTCTTAAAGAAAAGCACAGGATTATTTCAGCTCCTTTTGTTCAAAACCTTTTTTAAAGGTGGATTGAGAAGTTTACTAATTCAGCTCATTTTGAAATATCTTGCTTATACATCCACCTCTTGTGTGCCATAAGATTGAAATTTAGGTCAAATTACAACTTGAATTTAGCTTTATAAAGAAAATAAGTGTGCCATCTTTAAAAACTGGGTTCTATATTTTAAGCACAATAGATCAAAGTACATCTAATTTCAATAAATAGCCTGGAAAAGAAGTCTCAATTATTTTCTTTCAAGCTTTCTTAAAATAGTCACTGTTCTCAATAGAAGGTATGAGGTTTATCTTTGTTATTTTTTTAAAAATAAAAAGTAGTTTATTTAAAAAATTTAATGATTTTGCTTTCAAATTATGGAAATTCTCCTTGGGGGACAGCTTTATTTGAATTGTATGTGACATTATTTTCATTTCTTTAGGCTATGATTAAAAGTTTCACGGATGTCTACCAGCTTGCAAGCGCTAGAATTGCTACATTAGAGAAGGAAATGACATCTCATCGAAGTCACATTGCAACTTTGAAATCAGAACTTCACACAGCTTGTTTACGTGAAAATGAGAGCTTACAATCAGTAAGTCCTAAAGTATTTTTTTCTTCTTTGGATCTTGGGTCTTATTTACATTCATGTATTTATTGCTCATAAGATAACTTGCCAATGCATATAATTTAGGGTAAATATCAATCAACTAATATAAAATTATTAGTGTGGCAAAAATTTTGAAGGATAAAGAACAATTAATTTTCCATTGTATCATGTATAAAGATATGCGTATTGTCACCGATGCTAAAACACTACATCAAGATTCCTTTGTGTTTGGCAGTGCAGCTGACAGTTGGGTTTGGCAGTGCGCGTAGTGAAAGCCTACGACTGAAGATTCAGTGTGTCCCATTAAGACAGAATATTATTAATTATGTGTATAACCAAAATGGTAATTAGAACATGTGATTATTCTCTGTAGAAAACTAGACTTATCCATAATACATGCCTAGCTAAAATGCATGTTGTGATTCATCTATGTGATTAAAATTCAGTTTCAGCAGTCATTTTATGTCTCAAAATTTTAGCCCATGATGAAATTTGGGCTCATATTAAGACTAAACAAAATTTTCTACATATGAAATATGTGTTTGGAGAGTATCAAAAAAAGGAACATATTTGTGATATAAGGGAATAAAATAAACGTTAAAACATTTTATTTTTCTCAAAAGGCAGATATATCAACAGTGATAGAGGGTTATCAGTAATTGAAATGTCTTTTTTCCCTTTTGGTTTGATTACGGTAGATCAGGGTGACTTGTAAGTAAATGCAGTATCATTCTCCCATTCAGCTGTTGACCCATTTGAAATGATACATTCAACAGAAAAAGAGCTAGCATTAAAGCAAATGGATGCACAGTTTTGTTTTGGTTCTTTAGCTCCTTGAGGCTCTTAACTCAAGTGTCAGCACCCCAAGAAAGCCTTAAAGATCATGGCATTTATATCCAGCCGCCAACCCTTCCTGCACCCAAACCGTGCCTTACTCTGCCTGGGACTGTCTGTCTACCTTCCATCTTCTTTGGTTAATGTTTTTCACTATAGCACTTATCATCAATTGACATGTAGTAGATTTAATTTATTTGCTTCCTATCTATTTGCTTCCTACCCTCAGTAGAATATGAGTTCCAGAAAGATAAGCGATTTTGGGTGTTTCCCTTGCTGCCGTGTAGGCGCTGTATCTAGTGTTGGGAACAGTTGGGCCCACAGTAGGTGTTCACCAAATGTTCACTGAATGAAGAATACCGATAACGCATCCAGTAAATGAACAGATCTGCTATTTGGGATCTGAGATACGAGTTCAGTTGAGTTCAGTTTTTAAAATGACTTTGTTAATTTCTTAATGAGACAGTAGTGAATTTGATGTCCAGCAAGAGAAATTAAAACGAAGAGGAAAGTTTAAAAAATTTTTGCATAAATATTTCGAAGTTATTCTAGCCTTTCTCTGAAACACCCATTTCTTTCTGCTAGCTCTCTGACCCCCGTTGGTTAATATTATATTATACCATTGAGGTTATGTCAGCTCTGTTGGTATCAGTAAAGTCTTTCTGGGGTCGGTGATGTTTAAGCTAACATCTGAAGACTGCATAGGAGTTATCCAGGGGTGTGGGGGGGAGGAGTTTCAGATCAGGAAGAGGGGAGTGAGAGCACCTGCAAGGACTCTGTGAGGGGAAGAAGAGCTTGAGGAAGACCAGTGTGGCCGGAATAAGGGAACAAAGGCAAGAGCGTGAGGTAAGGATGACACAGAGAGAGGGGAAAGGTCAGACTTTGTTGTCTTTGTTTTAAGAGCAAGGGAAAAGTCATGGTAAAAGTTTAAAGACAGAGTGACATGCTCAGATTTGGTTTTTGAAAAAAAGATCACTTTGGCAGTGATGTGAAGAAACAATTGGATAGGAGGAACAAAAGCAGAGAGCATATCAGACAGTTTTAGGATTTTTGCTTTTGAAAATGGATCAATGGTCTCATTTACTAAAAGAGAAGCAGTACAACCAGATGGAATATTGTGGGTTTAGTTTTGAGTATGTTGAGTTTGAAGTACTTTTGAAACATCAAACTGAAGCCATCAAGAAGGTTGTTTGATATGGAATTTAAGCAAGATGCTTCATGGTTATATAAATTTTAAGTCATTATCATGTAGCTGGGACTTGTAGCTGTTAGCAAGAGTGACATGATATGGGGACAGTTTATGAAGTTAGAAGAGAAAAGGGCCAAAGACGAAGCTTGGAAAGCGCCGGCATATAATGCCTGAGTAGAGAAAGGCTGCGAAGGAGGCTGTGAAGGAACCGGCAAAGAGGCAAGAGGGAGACCCAGAAAGTGTGATGCTTCAGTGAGATTGAAGTGCTTCTTTTTAATTGATTTTTTTGAGAGATGAGAGAGGGAGAGATTCGTTGTTTCACCTATTTCTGCATTCATTTTGTGATTCTTGTGTGTACTGTGACCAGGGATCAAACCTACAACCTTGGTTTATGTGTCAGGACCACCCTCTAACCAGCTGAGCCACCCGACCAGAGTGAGATTGGAGTATTTTAAGAAGGGTGACTTGTCAATAGTGTAATATGCTGCTGAAGATCAAGTGAAATGAGAATTGAAAATGGCCTTGGGATTTAATACATGGAGGCCCTTGGTAACCCTAGCAAAGACTCTTTCAATAAGAGGTGGATAAATAAGGGGAAATTGACCCAAAAACCCCATTGAATTTAACCAACTGTCTCAAGGATTTAGCTATTAAGTGTGAGTCACAGGAAATTGAGAAGCCAAAGAACTGATATGTATAACCCATAAACATGAACTAAGCGGTGTGGGGATGATGGTATGGGGTGCAGGGCAGAGGGGATAAAGGGGAAGAAAAAAATGGAACAACTGTAACAGCATAATCAATAAAATATACCAAAAAAAGAAAAAGAAAAAGATGGGAGTGACTTAGCATGTTTCAATGCCTTCTTAAATATAGGCCTCCAGAAATACAACTTTGGCCCTGATCACTATCCTGTCCACTTTAATAATCAATTTAAGCTATTATCTTTTCACACTCCAGCTTTCATTTGACTAGTGTTTGTATGATACATCTTCTTCCATTCTTTTCTTTCACCTATGTTTTATATTTATAGTGGGTCTCACAGAGAGGTATACTTTGTTGTTGTTTTTTAAATTTATCTATTTGACATTGTCAAGCTTTATTAGGTTATTAGACCATTTACATTTAATATAATTATAGACATTTTTGGGTTTTTATCTACATTTCATTTGTTCTATGGTGATGAGACATATCTCTGCCCTGGTGGGCCCCTCCTCTAGCCAGGGAAGCAACCACGCAGCGACCATAAACACAGGTCCGGGAGGTCTCTGGGAGCGAGACGAGGGAGGGGTTTATGCCGCAGAGCATGGTCAGAAGGAAGTCCTGAGAATATGAAACATTTGTGGGAGTTTTTGAAAAATGTGTAGCAATTAATTTTTTGTTAAAGGGGAAGAACAATCAAAACATGTTTTATTTTGTTTTGAGGAATAAGCCTTATGGGTGGTATATAGTTCCTTTCACCCTCCCAGTTAAAGACATCCAGCTCTCCAAAGCAGCCTGTACCCACTGGAGCCTGAGACTGCTTGCGGCAGTCGCTCCAAACCCTACCTCCGTATGTTCCGCATCCGTTCTGGTACCATCCAGCCCCTGCTTTTTGCTTTGTAATCTGATTAAGCTGATTTGATTCTCCCTCTCACTGTTTTGCTCTTGATGTGCTCGTTTGGTTTCTCTAGCATTGTAATTTTGATCATTCTCACAACTCTTCTCCTGCGTCCTCAGATGAACTAGCTCCAGGACCCACCCCACCTGTCATAGCCATCTTCCCCTCATATGAGGTTTTAGAGTCAGGCAGGCCTGGGTGTGCTTTCTGGCACTGTTCTTTATTATCCATACAGCATTCGAAGCATCAAGGTCTGTAGTTGCAACATGAGGTCGAAATTGCCTACGTGTAGAGTTGTTATTAGGACTAAACAAAGACACAGTGTAATAGTAGTAGGAGCTCAATAAATATTAGTTCTCTTCCCTGCACATAAAAACTTTTCTGATAATTACATATATTTACTACAGCCAAGCTAAGAAATGTATGTAACTAGCAGGAAATCTTTTTATGAGTAGGCAAAAGAGCGAAAATAGCCCTTAAATCAGTGCTTTTAGCAAATACTAAATACAGCATTAAAGTTAGTTGTTGTTATCACTTAATGAACTGAGAACAGTCAGTATATGCTCATTACTATCTTTTCCAGTCATTTCACTGGATAAAAATAAAAAATAAATACTCATTATTAATCAAAACCTTAATCTGTCATGGCATTGAAATGCATAGAAAGAGACTGATCATATTGTAGACACAAATAGTCATCTTTAAAAACTGTATCCATCTTTAGGTGACATTTTCATTTTTTTGGTCAGAAACATATAATAATAATAATGCTGGAGTTCATCTAAGAGTTCTCATCAGTTGTACACTTGCCAGTACTTTAACATTTTCAGCATGTTGGTCTTTGACCCATTAGCTTAGGGCTGCTCTAGAGCTTTTATCTTGAGTAATAGCAACCAGAAAGGGCTTTTGAGTCCCATACAGCCCAGTAGAGAACAGTGCAGCAGTCAGAACCAATTACTTGTGGGTGCTTGGATGCCGGCAAACCCGCAGCTATGGAGAAACATATGACATTTCACTCTGTGAAGCACAGAGTGCCAAACCCAAATACTTCACAGTGAGTTACGACGCTGCAAGCTACAGCATCGCCTTGCCTCATTACCACTGTATGTTTAAGCAGCGTGTTTTTAATTCTACAGTATTTTATTTATGAGAAAGTAATAAATGACAAATCAGAGGAGCAGTTGGGCTAGTGTCTTTGCCCGGGGAGTATCTTTGTATCATTATGCCAGATTTGATAGTTGTCAGTGGTATTGTTCATAAAGGTGAAAGGGTTACACGTCTTGGTTTGGTTTAGATAAAAATTAAAAAATGAGATTTCCCTTTCTCTTAGGTTCTCAAATAATATTTTGTCACATTTATTTTTACTACATTTTCTTGACAGAGGAAAGATTGTTTGTTAGTATTAGTATTGTGTGGATCTAAGAACTGATAGAACTTAAGGTAAGTTGCTTTCATAAACTTTCAAATACTTTATTTCAGTTGATTCCTGATATTTATTATTGAGTTTTTAGCCCTTCAAGAAAAAAACTTTTTTAAATGAGCCATAAGTCATGACTTAATCTGTGGAGCGAGGGAGCATGTTAGAGGTATAAAGTATAGATTATCAATTCTCACTCCCAGGTATTTCATTAGAACCCAATTAGATTACAGCCCAAGGCCTCGGATTTTTTTATTTTTATTTTGTTGTTGTTGTTCTTCTGTTAGACTTTCCTATGAGACTGAAACATAGTTTAAGACAAATCCCTACCATCATGGCACTTTGGGTGTAGTGAGAATACAACTATTATACAAATAATTAAAAGAATGATACGCGGGTAGAATCATAGAGTGCTGTGAGAGCGCAAGAATGTAACTGGGCACCTAACAGGCTTGGAGTGGCCTGCTGGAGGAGTTGAAATCGTAGTTGAGAAAATGAAAATTAAGTAGGAATTGACAAGAGAAAGCATGGAATGCTCAAGGAATGGAAATATGTCTGTATAATTGGTGCAGAGTGACTTAGGCGAGAAGTGTTGGAGACAAGACTAGAGGGGGAGGGGTGAAAGGAGTGTGCCCTGAGAGCCGTGATGCTCAGCGTGGTGGAAACTCTCCAAGTGAGGTGTCCCCTGCAAGTGCATTGCAAACATCTGCTTCTTTTGCTTTATGTATTTACTTTTCCAAAATGCAAATTTTATTTTTTCTATTTATTTTCAAAATTCACCGACATTTGCTGCCATAATAACATCTATTTTACCCTTTCGCTATGCACTGCTTACTTAGATGCTCATTAAATTCTCCGATATTTGTGTCATGACCTCCTGATCTGGCTTTTGGGTTAAATAAAGGAAACATAAAATACCAGAAGGTGGGACAGCATAGACAACATGCAAAAATTTTCCTTGACCCTTGATATGAGTATGCAAACTTGTAAACGTTTCTCATAGTCCAGAAACTCAAGCTGTTTTGCATAATAAACAGACCTGGAGGTAATAATGTATATTCCATTGGCCTTACACCTCCTTTCTAGCATTCAATTTTTGTATGATGCAGCTTAATAGGATGAATGAATAATGCCTGGATAGTGACTCTAGGGGTGTGATATAAATTTTATATTTACAGAAATATAAATGTAACATAATTATAGAAACATGTTATTTATATAATATGTAAACCTTTTATACTAGATATATACATTTTATATGTAACTTTATAATAACAGGGTGGGCAAAAGTAGCTTTACAGTTGAGAGTACATGAAAGTTATTCTTGTGTTATTATTTATTAATTAGTGTATTATTTTCTATATGACCAACAGTGAAACAGCTTTTGCCCCGCCCTCCATTTATATAATTCTCTTTTTCAGTGATGAGGTGTTATGAGGGTTGAGCAAGGAGTGGCAAGGATGACGATTTTAAACTTTGACCATTGTAATCAGTTAGTGATTAGGTTGTAGAAAATATAGGTGGTCGTTTGGCAGTCCAGTGCTTTAATTGCTTCTGTTAGTTGTTCCAGGAGTGGCAGCAATGACATATGCTTATGAGTATTTCTTCTACTATTTTATGCTTTTTCACTAAATGGAGTTCTTTGAGGGCTTTGGTCGCCTGCTGGATTTTCAGGAGTCTCCCCTTCAGTTTTACTTTTTTAAAAATACCCCTTCTTCATTTATTTTATTTTAAAATTATTTTTCAAAATTATATTTTATTGATGATGCTATTATAGTCGTCCCAGTTTTTCTCCCTTTCCCCCCTCCACCTAGGTCCTGCACTTCCTGAGGCAATCGCTTCGCTGTTGTCCACACCTATGGATCACGCATATGTGTTCTTTGGCTACTCTCTTCCCTGTGCCGTACTTTACATGCCGGTGACTATTCTGTGGCTACCAATTTGTGCTTCTCAATCCCTTTACCTTTTCCGCCCATCCCCCGACACCCTTCCATCTGGTGACCATTGAAACTTTCTCTATATCTATGATCCTGTTTCTGTTGTGTTTGTTTGTTTTTTAGATTTAATTGTTGATAGATATGTATTTGTTGCCATTTTATTGTTCATATTTTTGTTCTCCTCCTTCTTCTTAAAGAAGACCTTTTAACATTTCGTGTAATGCAGGTTTGGCGGTGATATACTGCTTTAGTTTTTTTCTTGTCTGGGAAGCACTTTATCTGCCCTTTCATTCTAAATGATAGTGTTACTGGATAGAGTCATCTTGGATGTAGGTCCTTGCTTTTCATGACTTTGAATATTTCTTGCCAGTCCACTCTAGCCTGCAAAGTTTCTTTTGAGAAATCAGCTGACAGTCTCTTGAGGCCTCCCTTGTAGGTACTGGGTTGGCCAAAAAGTTCTTTTATTTTTTTCCATAAAATAACACATTTTTCATTTTCAACAAAAACTATTGATTTGAATATTTTGAGTATGTTGTCTATTTCCCACATGGTATCATGTTGATTGTTCTCAACTAATATCTCAATTTGATCACTATTAACTTCAACTGGTCTACTGACCGTGGAGCATCATCCAGCTAGAAATCTCCAGCACGAAACTTTTAAGCCACTTTTGACACGTTTGATCAGTCACAGCACCTTCTCCATACACTGCACAAATCTTTTTTTTTTTTTTGCGTTTCAGTTGTGTTTTTATGTCTTTCTTGAAATAATAAAGCATAATATGCTGAAAATATTGTGTATTTTCTTCCATCTTCAATAGATGGCTACATAAAAATTCAATAATTTTGGTAAGTTATTTTTTTAAATGCACACTGATATAAAAGCTGTCACAATACAATCTAACAAAATTGTTTCAAATGAAGTTAAAGACAACTAAGTGCTACTAGAGCCATCTTACGGAAAAAAACAAATAAACTTTTGGTCTACCCAATAACTAACTGCTTTTCTCTTGCTGCTTTGAAGATTCTCTCTTTGTCTTTAACCTTTGGCATTTTAATTATGACATGTCTTATGGTGGGCCTCTTTGGGCTCATCTTGTTTGGGACTCGCTGCACTCCCTGGACTTATAGGTCTATTTCCTTCACCAGGTTAGGGAAGTTTTCTGTCATTTTTTTCAAATAGGTTTCCAATTACTTGCAGTCTCTCTTCTCCTTCTGGCACCCCCATGATGCAAACATTGGTGTACTTGAAGTTATCCCAGAGGCTCTTTATACTATCCTCATTTTTTTGGATTTTTTTTTCTTCTTGCTATTCTGATTGAGTGTTTTACTCTTATATTTCAAATCACTTATATTTCAAATCACTGATTTGATTCTCAGCTTCATCCATCTACTGTTGATTCACTGTAAATTGTTCTTTATTTTAATGACTGTATCCTTCATTTCTGGCTGGTTCTTTTTTATGGTCCATGCCCTTTTTTATGCTGTTGATGCTCTCATCAAGTTCACTGAGCATCCTTATAATCAGTGTTTTGAACTCTGCACCTAGTAACTTGCCCGTCTCCATTTTGTTCAGTTCTTTTCTGGAGTTTTGTTCTGTTCTTTCATTTGGGCCGTGTTTCTTCATCTCCTCATTTTGGCAGCCTCCTTGCGTTTGTTTCTAGGTATTAGGTAGGGTTGCTCAGCCTCCCAGGGTAGAGTGGCCTAATGAAGTAGATGTCCTGTAGGATCCAGTGGCACAACCTCACCTGTTAACCAAGCTGGGTGCTTGAGGTATGCCCACTGTGGGAGCTGTGAATACCCTCCTGTTGTAGTTGAGCCTTGACTGTTGTTGGCACATCCAGTGTCAGCCACCATCTGTGTTCTGTCCTGTGTTACACAGCATAAGCTACAAAGCATCTGCAGATGCTGCTACTTGTCCTAGGCTTAGAGGAGCCCAGGTAAGACCAAGCTGTGAACTGAGGCCAGCTGCTGCTAGTGCGGGACCTGAGGCAACTTAGCCAGAGGTACGGGTCTCACTGAAACCAGATGCTGCTTGATTGAGATAATTTAGGAAAATCTGAAGCATGGGCCAAGACAAGCCATTGGTATGGAAAAACCACCGGAAGCAGGTTGGTGGGCCTGAAAGTTGGGTGGGGCAGGGCCTCAGGGAGTCACTAGGATGGCGCAGTGTGAGCCAGGCTGATGGAGCCTCAGCTATGGCACCTACCTGCTAGCTCTGGGCTCTGTAGCTCTGTGGGGAGAAGGCTAAGAAGGGAACAAGAGCCTCTACCAGGACTTCTGTCTGGGAGAAAGCTACCACCCCTCTCCACCCCCTGCCCTGCTGTAGCCCTGATGCTGGACAGTTCAGTTCCCCCGATATGTTTCTGTTGCCTTTCAATCTACTGCCCCCGCACTGGAGCTCAGAGGGAGCGAGTCTGTGTAAGTCTGTGCGTAGACCCTTTAAGAGGATTTGCCAGGGATTCTAGCAGTTTCTGTCTTCCACAACCTCAATCCCCATTGGTTTTTACAGCCAGAAGTTACGGGGACTTTCCTTCCTGGCACTAGACCCCTGGGCTGGGAGGCCTGGTGTGGGGCTGGGACTCCTCACTCCTGAGAGACCCCTCCTGATTTTTATCCACCACACGTGGGTATTGGACCAGCCTGTTCTATGTCTCTGCTCCTCCTAAAAGTCACGACATAGTTTGTGACTTTTCATAGTTGTATGAAAAGTCACAAATTTCATTTCTTTAATTTCATAGTTGTAGGACTTCTGTTCAGCTTGATTTCTGACAACTCTGAGTGATGGTTGTTCAGTTGTAATTTTGATGTGGTTGTGTCAGGAGGCAAGCCATGTTTACCTCGACCACCATCTTTGTTCCACTTCAGTTTTCACCAGACACCTCAAACTCACCGAGGTCCCAAAGTGAACATGTTGTCCTATGTTACCTCTCCCCATTTTTCTAAATTCTCCTTTTGCGACATTCGCTGTCTGACATACTTATCCCAAGAAGACCCCTAACATTTGTTCCACTTTCCCTCTACCATCCATACTTAATCAATTGCTAAGTCTTATTGTTTCTACCACCACAGATCTCTTAGATTAACTTCCTCCTTTCTACGCTTGGGGTCACATGAAGCTTCCTTGGACTGTTGAAGTGGTTTTCCAATGTGTTTCTCCACACCTAGATCTCCCCTTTCCACCCTGCCTGCCACACTAGTGCCAGAGTTATCTTGAAGATGCAGATATGGTCAGGCCCTAGCCTACATTGTGGCTCTACACTTTCTTCATGATTAAGTAAAAATTCTTTATCATTGACATTCAGGCATGCTCTGCTTCTAGCTGGTTTTTTTAGTTCGTCTCCTAATTGGCAGAAGTAAGGGTTCCCTTTGTTATGTTCATTTATCACTGTACTTACCTGTCTAAGCACTAAACAGTACACTGACTTATGTAATCGATTAGTTGTGTATATATTACCATATTATGATTCATTAAAAGAAATCCATTATAGTGGTCTGACTTCAATAAATGATGGTTGATTGGAATTGAAATTAATTGGAAGAACATTCCTTCAATAATATTTGTTCAAACATACTTGTTACGGAACATATATGTTACACAAATCATAGTTCCTCTCAAGTATTTCCCATACATAATTTTCTTAAATTATTTCCCATCAAATGATATTTCATATATTTCTCTAGCAAACACTTAATGAGAATGAATATAATAATTTATATATTATTATACCAATATAAAATTGTAAGTAAAACTTTAATATAAATTGGATATTTGCTCCTCTCTGCTACTCTTCCTTAAAAACAAAACAAAACAAAAACCCCCAAAACTCTGAAACCAAAAATTACTAATGACAGGAATAGTCTTTTCAGCATACTCTTAAATAATTTTAAGCTTTGTCAGATTTTTTGGGACCCCTGCCTCTGTTTGTCTACCCACACAGACAACAATGAACAGTGCAGTAAATGTTTGTTGATAACAGTGATATATACTAAATTAAAATTAGCTATGCCCAGGCCTTGCAAAAATAAGAGTAAGTGAGGCTTATCTCAGAAATACAAGTCTAATATATGTAAATCATTAGAATGCTTATTTTCAAAAATGTATTTTCTTGAACACTAACCTCACACCATCTAAAAAAATTAACTCAAAACCGATCAAAGACCTAACTAGAAGACCTAAAATTCCTAATAAAAAAACTTAGAAATAAAGCTTATGAGCTTGGCTTTAGCACAGTGGATTCTTAGATGTGACATAAAAAACATGAGTGATAAAAGAAAAAAATAGGTCCATTGGACTTCATCAAAATTAAAAACTTTGGTGAGTTAAAAACACCCTACAGAAAATGAGAGAAAATATTTACAATTATATTTCTGATTAAGGTCTAATATGTAAAGAACGCTTACATCTCAACAACAAAAAGACCTAATTTTTAAAATGAGCAAATGACTTGAATAGATACTTCTCAAAATAAGACATACAAGTGACCTACAAACACATGCAAGGCTGCTTAACATTATCAGTGGGTATGGAAATAGAAGTCAAAACCACAATAAGACACCACTTCATGCCTACTAGGCATGCCATTAAAAAAGGGGAAAATAACAAATATTTATAGCAGCACTATTCACAATAGCCAAAAAGATCGAAAGACCCAAATGTCCGTCTGTTGATGACTACATAAACAAATGATGGTATATCCAGACAATGAAATATTTTTCAGCCATAGAAGGAGTGATGTTACAGCATGGATGTGTACTTTGAGAACATTATGCTGAACGAAAGAAGCCAGACTCAAAAGACCACATATTGTATGATTCTATTTACGTGAAATATACAGAATAGGCGTATTCTGTCTCCATAAAGTCTGAAAGCGGATTAATTGTTGATGGAGGGGTGTGGGGAGGAGAGAATGGAGAGTCACTGTTCAAAGGGTGTGTGATTTCCTTTTGGTAGGATGGAAAAGTTTTAGACCTAAGATAGTTGTGATGGTTGCACAACTTTGTGAATATAGCTGATGTCACTGAATTGTACACTTTATAGCTGTTAAAGTGGTAAATTTTATGTTGTGTGTTTTTTGCCACTTTAAAAAATATTTCTTTTAGTTCTTGGGTAGTAGGGGATTGGCAGCTATGTTGTTGCTTACTCAGAATGGCAACATGTTGTATTGGAAAGTAGCATGACAGAGAATCAGAAAAAACTTGGATTCCAGAGCAACCTTTGTTATCAACTCAACACAAGCTTCAGGAAATAAATCATACAATCTCCTTGGACTTGGTTTTTCCTGGCTGTAAAATGAAGGGTTTAAACTAGATGAAATCTACTGTAAATTCCCTCTCAGCTCTAAAATTCTTTTATTGAACTTATAAGTACTCATTCTGAATACTTAATTTCTAACCATGTTTTGTTTTGTTCTTGCTTCAGTTGATAACAATAAAATGAGTTTGTGTTTCTAAGTTTATAGTAACGTCATTATATTTTGAATATGGTAATATTCAATACCAATAATCCATTTACAAATGTATAGAAGTTAAATAAATTTCACAATAACTTGTAAGTGGTCAGTCAAAAATCCCCAAAGTAACCTGAAAATGTATTAGTGTATTTGTAAAGAATATTTCCCTTTTTTATGCAGTTTTTTTGATATTTAATATGTTAGGAATGTGAACTTTTAACTCGTCAAACTATTGTAACATATTTGAAAATTATAGTAATTTGATTAAAATGTTGCCTATACGGCAAAAGGTTTCGTTAATAGAATCCATATGTAATTAAAATGCAGAACTAAATGTAATCAGACTCCAGTGACTAGTGCCTTCATATTGATAGTTTTACAACGGCCTCTGGGGTTGAAAGTTTAAATGTTACAGAATGCAACAACACTGCAGAAAACAACCTCACCTGACAATTTAGCTGTTTTAAAGACATCAAGACAGTCACTTGAAAAATGTGACTATCACAGCCTAGGTTGTCATCATTTTCGGAATATCTCGCGTTGGCAGGTGGTTGCAGCACCTGACCGGCGGACTGGTGGAGAACCACACTCTCCGGCAGTGTTACACAAACAACTAGAGACGGGGAGCCCTGCCATGAGCCAAGCCATGGCCTTCTTTTTTCCTTTTCTAATAACAGAGTTGCTTAATTTGGGTGAATTCATTTGAATCACATGAAATTTTTAGACACAACACTATGCACCAAGCCACAAAAAAAAGTTAAAAAAATTTTTTCCTGAACTTAAAAAATTATTTTCTCTGGACAGTTTTAAGAGTCGACATCCTGTGTTAGAGTTCTCTAATCATCACCAGCACAATTTACAATCAGAACACACAGAGAGCCAGTTTAGACCAGCTCATCTGTTGATCTTGGCAGAGACCCTTCATCTCACTGTGTGCAGCTGCCACTTGAGAGTTGGGGGACTCAGCAGAGAGCCAGAGGAGGGTGGGATGTAAGGCTGGTCAAGGCATGAACACATAGGCCTGCTTCATTTCAACAGTTGTATGTTGCTTAAAAAAAAAGTAGTCTTTTTATTTTACTGCCCCCCCTTCTTTTTAACCTGAAATTAAACGAGGACCTCTCATGAGCCACTGCGCTCCAGGCATAAGAAATTGTAATGTCTGGCTTCCAGAAACTGTCCCGTCAAAATGTGCTTCTGATTAGGTGGCTTAATTACAGCTGTGAAAACAATGTTGATTTAGGCCTCAAGATTCCAGGGCATGTCAGCCGTTATTAGCTAACCTTGGACTGAATCCACCATTTTAAAACTCTGTACCACTAAAGTCACCCAGCTTGACAACTTTTTATGTAGGCGGAAAATTTGCCAGAAGCAACACATTTTTTATGCAAAATATTGTTCGATGCACAATTTCAACGACAGCAGCATTAGTGGTCATTAAAGAGATAGTTAACTTTGTACTTTATCAAGAACAAGGAAGTTCTGTTTGTAAAAACGTTAAGTTTTGAATACTATTTTTAAAGAGTTGACTGACATAAGAATTAATTTTAATTCCTTTAATTCAGTTTTATTTCAAGTCTAGCATGTTGGTTTAACCACCCAATTTTATTACACCTAAATTTTCCTGACAGTTTCATTTGCTGTTAGGAAATAAAATTGCAATTTTTTTCAACATGGGAAATAATGGCTAGTTTTAAAAACATTATGTTTGAAACTTCCCTTGCCTCAAGCTGGTTCAGACACAACCTCAGTTTACTTTTGGAAGGAAACGAACCTCATTAAATAGTTTTAAATATTTAATATAATATAAGTGTGTTTTTTCATAGTGAGAAAGTTTATTAGACTCATGTATTTATACCTGCAGGGGAAGTAAAAGTCTTAATAATTATGGTTTCAATACTTTGGAATTTTCAATACAATTGTCACTGATATCATAAATATTATAATTCCACATTTAAAGTAGTTCCAGTTCTATTGTATTTTAGATGCCTAAAACTCCCCTTATATGCTGCGAATTGTTTTTTATTTGTCAATATTTTAAAAAAGTAGATAATAAATAGAAAGCAATACCAAGAGAGGTGGGCGGCTGAACAATAAACATAGAGTCATATAATTCTCGTAATAATTTTGGAAGAAACTTTTGCTTGAAAATTCATGATTTATGCCAAACCGAATACCCAAGAGAGAGCTAAATGATTTCTTTAAAATGAAATCTCCCACACCCAAGACATTAAATCCAACAAAGTGGGTGGTCAAGGCACATCATTTTCTACTAGTCAGACTCATTGAACAATTAACTGACTCACTGAAAGCCATGCATGGACAAGGAAACTTTTGTTCAAGTTGAATTAAGAGTCGATGCATAGGTAATTAATTGTGAGGAATGGATGTGTGAAGTCTTGTTGATGTTATAGTATGTGTGTATATTGAAGAGAAAGTTGGGCAACTGATTCAGAATAGTTTACATTAGTAATCCCATAATCTAAATAATATCAGTAACATCTAATTGCCAGACACTGTAGAGATGTGTCACATACATATTTATTCCATCTATTGCTTAATTTAATCTACATATCAATCTTATGAGAAAGATAATATTTTCCCATATTGCAGATGAGGCACCTCAGTCCCGGAGAGGACAAGTAATTTGTCCAAGATCATGCTGTCTGGGAGCTAGATGGGAACCCTTGCCTGTGTGTCCAAAGACCATGCTCTAAACCAAAGATGGAAATGGATACTTTTCTTGGAAAGTGGATTCCAGGTTGTGAAATAGTAGGGAAACATTAAGAATGAAGAATTATGTTGACTTACCTTTAGGCTATTAAGAGACAAGAGCATTTAAACTTGAATAAAAGTTTTACAGTTTCGTGGGCAAAAAAGCCATTTTTTTCCTTTCAGTAAAAAACGACCGTATGCACGGACACATTCACTAGGTCTGTGGTCAAGGCCTTGTACCTAGAACAAAAGGTCCTTCCCTTTTCCTTCTGAAGTTGCTTTATACACGGAGAATTCAAAGTGTACATCCTTCCATGTTATACTGGTTTGAAGTTTAGATTGATTGCCTTTGTTCTTAAGATTCTGTGTTAGCTTAGAATTGGGGAAGAAACAGCGGTCTTAGTTTCCCAGAACTTTGGCTTAGGGCATACTTTGATAGCATGGAATTCAGCTCAGTCTTTTGTACCTCCTTTGTTCTCAGCGTTTGCCTGACACCAAGTGGAACGATACCCTTTCCAGAATGTAAGGGGCCAACTAAGGTGTCAGCTTTGCTTTTCCAGTCTCCTCCATCTTATTTCTGATGACTTCTAACTGAAAATACACATTTGGTTGAAAAAATGTGTCATGTACATTGTATACAGTGTAGATTATATCTGATTTTACCATGATAAAGTGATTGTTTTTGATACATTATTTTTAAATCCCTTCTGGTGGTTTATGACTTAATTAAAATTTTTATTACATAACATACTATATAATATAGAGTCTTGTGGTTATAAATATGTATACCTAAGTGTTTTTTCTTTTTCTTGATAATATAACATTTTTTTTGAGAAAAGAAAAGGTTTAGGAAGGAGTTTTGAACTTAGCTATGTATGTATATCTGTATAGATATTCTATTATCTTGTCCAGTATAAGTAGAGGTATTCATTATTTTGGGGTATTGCTATACTTTGCCTATGGAGTAATCTTTTCCAATATCTTGGCTCATGTACTTATATTTCCTGATCTAGTATTTGAATACGAATTCTTCCAATTCTTTAAAATATGCTTAGTGTCAATCCTAAAGCAGGTTAAAAAAAAAACCCAAGAAATTCTAAGTTTGGTTATTAAAATAATTCAACTTTTATAACCACATTGGTCCTTCTTTTAATGGCACTGGTAACAAAAGGCATCTGATGTGTAACAATGCTTTTTAGCAATATTTAGCAAAAGAGTTTGAATTGGTATTACTATTTCAATACTAAGCAAGGAAGAAAGTATAGGGGGTTTATCATGTATTAGAAAGAGCTGTTTAGTAAATATCATAGCCTTATTTATCCCTGTCTCATATGAATACTATGCAGTGGGAGCAGGGGAAGCCTAGAGAATGTATTTTTGGACTCTCCACCCCTACTCCAAGCAGGATAACTTTACTTTCGTCTCATTTAAAAATTAAATTTCTGAATTAGGTTTCATTTGATGAAAGAACTCTGCTATTCACAAGTTTGAAAGTCCCTGTTATATCAAGAAGACACCCCAGGAGAGTCACCTGTTATCTACACCCTCATTTACCCATGTACTCAAGGACAAAAAAAAAGTAAAAGAACGAACACTGTCATCAGAACTTTTTTTTAACATGCTTCATGGCTGCTTGAAAGCCTAAAACTAAAACTTGTTTTTGTGTTCTCCAACAAATATTTTTGCTTTACTTTCTGAATAAACTTTTTTCCATTGAAGCATAATGGAAATACAGCATCACATTAGTTTCTGCTGTGCAATATAATGATTTGACATTTGTACACACTGCAAAGCGACCCACAGTAAGGCCGGCCACCGTCTGTCACCACACGGGCTTAGACAAAGAGATGAGAACTTTCAAGATTTACTATCTTTGCAACTTTCAAATTTGTAATCTAGTATTACTGAATATAGCCACCATGCTGTACATTACATCCTCATGACTTAATCATTTTATATCTGGAAGTTTGTGCCTCTTGATCCCTATCACTTGTTTAAAATTCCCTCCACTCCGCCCCATGGCAACCACCAATCTGTACTCTGTATCTATATGTTTTATTTTGTTTGTTTGTTTAAATATTATACATATAAGTGAAATCATATGGTGTTCGTTTTCCCCTGATTTATTTCACCTAGCATAATGCCTTCAAGGTCCATCCATGTTGGTGCACATGGCAAGATTTCATTCTCTTTTTATGCTTGAGTATTACGTTGTGTACGTATACCACACCTTTTTCATCAATTCATTCATTGATGGACATTTAGGTGGTTTTCATAGCTTGGTTTTTAAAAAAATATATTTTATTGATTATGCTATTACAGTAGTCCCATTTTTTCTCCCTTTTATTCCCCTCAACTCTGTACTGCCCCCACCCCCGCCACCAGCATTTCCCTCCCTTAGTTCATGTCCATGGGTCGTACATATAAGTTCTTTGGCTTCTCCCTTTCCTATATTATTCTTAACCTCCTCTGGTCTATTTTGTGACTATCACTTATGCTTCTTATTCCCTGTACCTTTTCCCCCATTCTCTACCCTCTCCCTCCCTGCTGATAACCCTCCACGTGATCTCCATTTCTGTGATTCTGTTCCTGTTCTAGTTGTTTGCTTAGTTTGTTTTTGTTTTTATTTTTTTAGGTTCAGCTGTTGATAGTTGTGAGCTTGTTGTCATTTTGCTGTTCATATTTTTGATCATCTTCTTTTTCTTAGAGTAATCTTGGATGTAGGCCCTTGCCTTTCATGACTTTGAATACTTCTTTCCAGCCCCTTCTTGCCTGTA
>PVJD01002610.1:0-39817 GCA_004026545.1 Mormoops blainvillei | reverse complement strand
TTTGAGAAATCAGCTGATAGTCTTATGGGAACTCCTTTGTAGGTAACTGTCTCCTTTTCTCTTGCTGCTTTGAAGAGTCTTTCCTTATCTGTAATCTTGGGTAATGCAATGATGATGTGCCTTGGTGTGTGCTTCCTTGGGTCCAACTTCTTTGGGACTCTCTGAGCTTCCTGGACTTCCTGGAAGTCTATTTCCTTTGTCAGATTGGGCAATTTCTCCTTCATTATTTTGTCAAATAAGTTTTCCATGTCTTGCTCTTCCTCTTCTCCTTCTGGAATCTCTATGATTCAGAGGTTGGAGCATTTAAAGTTGTCCCATAGGTTCCTAAGCCTCTCCTCATTTTTTTGAGTTGTTGTTTCTTCATTCTGTTCTGGTTGAACATTTATTTCTTCTTTCTGCTCCAGTTCATTGATTTGAGTCTCAGTTTCCTTTCCTTCCCTGTCGGTTCCCCGTATATTTTGCTTTATTTCACTTTGCATAACCTTCACTTTTTCCCCCATTTTGTGACCATACTCTGCCAATTCTGTGAGCATTCAGGTTACCATTGTTTTGAACTTGCATCTGTTAGTTTGGCTATCTCTTCATCACTTAGTTCTTTTTTGGAATAGAACTTTTGTTTGGGCCATGTTTTTTCGTGTTGGTGCACCTGTTATGTTGTGGGGGCGGAGCCTTAGGTATTTGCCAGGGTGGGGCAACCCACATCACTGCCTTGTGGCGCTGTCTGTGGGTCTGTGGGGAAGGGATCTGAGAGGGAACAGTGCATCTTGCTTGGCTCTTGGCCAACTCTCAGTCGCTTCCCCTGCTACCCACTAGCAGATTGGGCCCTTTTGGTGGTGCTGATTCCCAGGTGGGTGGGTTTGTGTACGTTCTAGGGCCCTGTGGGTCTCTCCAGCGAGCTCTCCTGTGACACCAGCAGTTTCTCCTGCCACTGCATACCCCACAGGTATTGACTGGTAGAGGTTTTGAGACTTTCTTTTCCCACACTGGAACCCTGGGTTGCATGGTCTCTCTCCCTCCCCAGTGGTTCCTCCTGGTTCATCCGCGTGCAGATGTGGGACCGCCCAGCCTGCCAGCTGCTACCTTGCCAGCCCTGGTCCTCCTGCTGCCTCCTTGCCGCACATCCTCTCCGCCCCGGCTGCCTGTCTCCGCCCCTCCTTCCAGTCTGGATGAATGTTTCTTCTTTAACTCCTTGGTTGTTGGATTTCCATGCAGTTTGATTTTCCGGTAGTTCTGGTTATTTTTTGTTTTTAAATTTGTTGTTGTCCTTCTTTTGGTTGTGTGAGGAGACAAAGTGTACCTTCCTACACCTCCATCTTGGCCGGAAGTGGAACAGCTAAATTGAGATCCATAGCTTGGCTTTTTAAAAGAATGCTGCAGTGAACAAAGGGGTGCATAATATAGTTTGAAAGCAGGGAGAGTGATACCTCCAGATTCATTCTTCTTTATCAAGTTTGTTCTGGCTACTTGGGATCTTTTATGGTTCCATATGGATTTTAGAATTGTTGTAGTTCTGTGAAAAGTGCCTTTGGAATTTTGATAGGGATTGAATTTTTGTGGTATTAGTTTTCTGATATGTGAGCATGGCATATCTTTTCATTTATTTATGTCTTCAGTGTTCTTCATTGTCTTACAGCTTTCAATGTATAATCCTTTCACTTCCTTGGTAAAATTTATTCCTAGATATTTTTTTATGCTGTTGTAAATGGGATTATTTTCTTAATTTCTCTTTCTGATAGTTTGTTGGTAATATAAATAAAAACAAAAGATTTTTGTACTTGTATATTAGTTTAATACCCTGAAACTTTACTGAATTTGTTTATTAGTTTTAACTTTTTTGGAGTCTTTAGAATTTTATGTGTATATATAAGATCATGTGGTCTGAAAAACAGTGACAGTTTTATTTCTTCCTTTCTAATTTGGATGCATTTTATTTTGTTTTTCTGCCTAATTGCTCTGGCCAGGACTTCCAGTACTATGTCGAATAGAAGTGGCAAGAGTGGGCCTCCTTGTCTTGTTCCTGAGCTAAGGGGAAAGCTTTCAGCTTTTTGTCGTTGAGTATGATGTTATCTGTGGGCTTGTCATATATGGCATTTAGAATGTTAATGTGTATCCCACTATACCCACTTGGCTGAGAGTTTTTTAAAATAAAAAGCGGTGTTGATTTTTATCAGATGCCTTTTCTGCATCTAATGAGAAACTCATAGGCTTTTTAACCCTCATTGTGTTAATGCAGTGTGTCGCGGTGATTGGTTTGCAAATGTTGAGCCCTACATGCATCTCTAGAATAAATCCTATTTGATTGCAGTATATTATCCATTTAATGTATTGTTATATTTGGTTTGATTGCATTTTATTGAGAAATTTTTCATTTATGTTTATCACTGTTATTGGCTCGTATTTATGTTTTGTGAAGTCTTTACTATCAGGATAATGGTGATCTCATAAAATGCATTTGTGAGTGTTTTCTCCTCTTCAATTTTTGAGAAGAGTTTGAGCAGGACAGTATTTCATTTCTTTGACTATTTGGTAGAATTTGTCAGTGAAGCCATCTGGCAAAACTACATACATATACCTATCAGTAATTTCTTTAAAGGTAAATGGACTAAATTATCCAATCAAAAGACATCGAGTGGCTGAATGGATAAAAACCAAGACCCATATATACAGGGTCTGGCACAAATAATGCCCATTTTTTATTAAAAAATCTTTTATTACAAAATCATATGCACGTAATTCTGTAACATAACAATATCACACTCAAGCACACCATACGACATTTCAGGGGGAACATTCAAATTGCTGTCCATCTTGTGCTAGATGTTCCCATTCCCCACCAATCACACCCAAGCTGCCTCACTTCTGCCGGACCCTGTACATTGCCTACAAGACACTCGCCTCAAATGCAAGGACACACGCGGGCCAAAAGTGAAAGAATGGGAAAAGGTGTTTCATGCAAAGGGAAAACAAAGGAAAGCTGGAGTATCTATATCAGACAAAGCAGATTTTAAAATAAGGACTGTAATAAAAGAAGGACATTACATAATGATAAAGAGGTCAACCCAACAAGAGATATAACATTGTAAATATCTATGCACCAAACATAGGAGCACCTAAATATATAAAATATATAAAGCAATCCAGTTTTTTTACTATACATTTACATTTTAAAAAAGTGAGTTTTTTAAACTTTCATACTTAGTACTCTGTCTTAGTACTCTGTCTTTCCAGCTTAAAGAAGTCCTTTTAACATTTGTAAGGCCAGTTTAATGGTGATGAACTCCTTTAGCTTTTGTTTACCTGTAAAACCCTTTATCCCTCCGTAGATTCTAAACGATAACCTGTTGGTTAGAGTATTCTTGGTTGGAAGATTTTTCTTTTAAGCACTCTGAATATATTATACCACTCCTTTCTGGCCTGCCAAGTTTCTGCTGAGAAATCTGCTGTCTTAGGAGGGTTCCCTTGAAAGTAATAAGTTGTTTTTCTCTTGCCGCTTGTAAGGGTCTCTCTTTAACTTTTGACATTTTAAGTATAGTGGGTCTCCTTGCTTTTATCTTGTTTGGAGGTTTCTAGGCTTCCTGGATCTGGAGGTCTGCCTCTTTCCTGAGATTAGGGAAGTTTTCGGTCATTATTTTTTCTAAATAACTTTTCTGCGTCTTTCTCTTTTATTTTTATGAGGCCTCTACAATGCAAATCATAGTCAATTTGCTATGTCTGTTAATTTCCTTAAGTTAGCATCATTTTAAAAATTATTTTTCTTTTTCTGATGCTCTGTGTGAGTGAGTTCCACTGCCCTGTGTGCCCTTTCACTGGGTCTTTCTTCCCTGTTTCATCTATTCTGCTGTTGAACCCCTTTAGTGTATTTTTCAGTGCAGGTATTGTGTTATTCGTCTCTGCGACCTCTGTTTCATACTTTTGTATTTTCTGTTTCTTTATTGAAGTCCATCTGTTCTTCTCTTGAGTGTGCTGAGCGCCTTTGCGACCATCATTTTGAACTTTTTATCTGGTAAATTGCTTGTCTCCATTTCATTAAGGTCTTTTTTCCCCCCTGAGGTTTTTATCTTGTTCTTTTGTTTGGAATGTATTCCTCTGTTTTCTCATTTTGCTTGACTCTCTGTTTTTGTTTCCGTGTTGTGCAAAATAGTTCATTCTTCCAGTCTTGCAGGAATGGCCCAATGCAGGAGATGAGTCTTACTGTTTAAGTTTGCCTTAGTTCTTGGTTTTCTGTTGAACTATTTCTCTGATTGTTTCAGGCCTGTGGGGACGACCAACACAGTTTCCTCTGGCTACCAGAGCCTGGTGCCCCAGGGACATTCCTTCTGTGGGCTGCACACGCCCACTGCCTTGGTGGCGCTGTGGGCGCGGCCAGGCCTGCTTGCTGACCGCCTCTTATTCATGCTGTGGTAGGGCTGCTCTAAGGAGCGTACGCATAGACTGTTGGGGGCACTACTTTGTGCAAGATCTTGGTGCTGACTTTTGTCATTAAATATATAACTTATATTTCTTGTTTTGGGGAGAAAAGTAATATACATATTTTGGTTAAAAGCATATAGTTAGCCTCTGAAGAAATAAAATCATATGGCAGCACATGTTTTGCATTCTAGGTCTTATACTTGATTTTCATAAACTTAATAAAGACTTTTCAGAGTACTACAATGAAACATGACTTTCATATCCACAGTGTTTGATCTACCTGTAGGTCTCAAAATTTTATCTAATTAAGCTACAAGTCAGTTTGGATCATCACTGTTTTCAAGGCTGAAAGGAATCTATAAGGGAACAGAAATGCAGTGGTAACTGATTTGACGCCTCAACTTCCCCCTTGCTAAGGACATTCACAGAAACTCCTTATTGACAATAAGGTAGGATGCTTTGCATAAAGCCAAGCTTGCAGATTGAATTTGGGAATAAACAAGGATATAAAAATTGACCAGTCTATCAAAGATTCACTGATTTTCTCTGTCTTTCTGATCACAACTCACTTGTACTCACTACCACTATACCTTTATCTCTTGAACATTTTTACCTATTATTTTTAACGTACGAAGGGGGAGAGAGGTTCTCCTAATTCAGTACAACAGAAAGCAAACTGGACTGGGGAATCACGAGTTAAGAACTTATCCCTGGCACTGCCACACTAGGCGTGTGATCCAGGATGATAAGCAATCTGGGAGTTTCCACAACTTCAAAAGGAGGGCATTGCATCAGGTGATCTCTTAGGGTGCCTTCTAGTACTAAACAAGCGTTTTCTCTTTCACTTTTTTTTTCTGTTACAACCTTCTACTCAGTAACCTTTAGAAGTATGTAGGTGAAAATGAAAAGCTGTTTGTGTGACTTCAATGTCACTTCGCCCATCTGGCAGATTGTTTCAGAGGATTTAGGTCATTAATGATATTAATGGCATCTGTTTCAATTTCTGTGTTTTAGATTAATAGATAAAATATTTAAATATTTTCACCTGTGAAATGGAATATTTTATAGCCTTTGAATGCATAGGAAGTTAGTATGTTGGTTTGTAGAGCTCACAGGTAGTACTCCTGATTTAACACTTGGTTCATTCATTACTTAGCACAGCACTTCCGGACGCCATTGTGATTTTAACAGTTCTTAGAGTGTCACTTGTTTTTAGTCTTACTCACACTTAATTTAGACTGTAGTGTACTGATGTTGAGATACAGTGGTGTTGAGGGGCCCCTAGAAAGAGCACTTATGAAATTATCTCAGAGGATCATCAACAGACCTGCAAGTTCCCTCCATCTGATCAGACTTCTTATACCAACACATCAGTATCTGTAGTGTTTCAAATCTAGTGTAAAATGGGAAAATTTTTTATGTTTATTCAAATCGACTGTTCATTTATTGAAAATTGGGACGTATGATGTGGAGTTTGAGAGATGTCCTAGACCGGAACTAGCAGCTTGAAGCTCTGTCTCCTACCAGTCATTTAGAAATAAAATGCATACATATTATATAAAATAAACAAATTCATTTTTAAGCACAAAATTGCAAAGACATTATAAGATTGCCAGCTATACTATTTCTAGAGTTACCAATTTGTTATTTTGATTATTTTTTAAAAACTGAAATTAGTAAAACTTAGTACCAGGCTCTTTATCGCACAAGCCTTTATATATGCTGATTCCTTTGCTTGGAATACTATTTTCTACCCTTTGCATAGTTGCTTTTCCTCCCAAGCTTTACATCACAAGTCTCTCCCAAACACCTTATTATATTATTATACCTTATAACAATTGATTATTAATTGACTAATCCTATTAGATTAGAAGTACCATGTGACTAGGAGATTGTTCTATTCCTAGGTGTTAACAGAATACCTGAGGCATAAAGAATTAGTCTAAAAGTCCCATTACAAATTCCAAATTATGTAGCCTAACTTAAAGTTCATTAGCCTGATTAAAAGTCCGGTTATCAAAAAGCCAAGCTTGTGGCTGTAATTATTTCTCTCTCTCTGTCGGTTCAAATTTCTCTATCATTAAGATCGTCTGTTACATCAGATTATTACTGAAAATGTCCTGTCTGTGGTCTCCCCTCACTCCCTTTTGCTTAATGGAAGGAAAACAGAAAAGGACAGAAATTTCCGACGTGTAAGTTGTATTTGAATTGTTCGCCTGAGATCAGGGATTGTGTCTTTGTGTATAGTTTATTCAAAGCTTAGCACACTAATGGAGTGCAATAAATAAGTAATAACGGTGATGGTGAAGTATATACTATTAGACCATCTGTAGTCTTCAAAAATAATACAAAAAATTAAAACACTATTCTTTTAAGTTCTAAGTTCAAGTCAAGAGAGTGTTGTAGGATACATTTTTGAAATTCATGGCAATCATGAATCTCAACAAATAATCCCGTGTTGACATTTCATATCCTTAAGAAACGAAACTTATTTATTTTTCTTTACCATAAGAAATATAGACATAGGGCATTATCAAAATTTTAAACTATGATCAAGAGCTCCTACAACATTAATAGCAATGTAAAACAGCAATAAATAAATAAATAAAACATAATAAAAGGAAGAAAGAAAGAAGGAAAAAGAAAAAGAAACAAGGTAGTTTAAAAATCCAGTGGTAGGCGTGGCAGTCCACCTGAGATTAGCCCCAAACCCTGACCTTGGAGCTGCTGAACCCAAACACAACTGAGTAAGCAGATGTAAAGCTGCTGGCTGTCTTGTCAGCCCTATGTGATGTTAGTTTTCCCTTTGAAGATTCCTTTTTCCTATCAAGTTCATGGCAGCATAGTAATGATGCCATACTACATGTGTGTTTCTCAGCATTGTTAACAGCTTTGTCACTACTGTCATCGATGCATTTAATTCAGTGACCTTAGAATTGATTAGTACAATGGCAGTTGGGCAGTTTCATCAGTTTGAGGATGAAAAGAGTAGAAATATTTAAAAGGAAATGTAAAAAGACCTTTTTAGATCTGTGCCAGAAACAAACAATTATTTATGGATTCAGAACTTCAGAAATGCATATGGAGTACATTGTATCAAGCAGCGATTTTCTACTGGCGCACTGCAAGAGTTTTAAAAACATGCAATACCTGACTATGTAGTCAGGGGCACTGACCTCTTAACACTGAGACTGTGAAATAAAACAATGGCAGTGACCAACACAACAATAGCCATCCAATGTGAATGCCCTGTCCTGAGCCATAAATATATAGGTCATATAATAGAGTTGCATCTTATTGGTCATGTTGCATAATCAGGTTGCATCTGATTGGTTAATTCTTGGTACCAGAAATTCTTACATACAAGTATAGGCAACCTGATTTTTTAAAAAGTCACTTAGGAGCAAAAAGGGTAGGTTTAATTACTATTATTATTATTATTATTTTTTGTAACTCAGTCAAAGTTACACCTGTTTTTTGATGTGCCACAGAATTTTAGTAATTACTTTATGTGTGCCATGAGATGGAAAAGGTTGAAAATCACTGCTATAGAGGATGCTAAGAAATTGTGCTTGCTTTTATTTCTGTAAATGCTGAGAGCACTATATATTAAAAAAGAACATGTTCATTTATATGAAATTAAGTGATAATTAAGCATGTAGTAGCAATGAGTTAATATTTATTAAGTGAATAAACCTCAGCTTAAAAAACAATGTATTTATTTTGGGATCCTGTAGGAGAATTGAGATATATTCCCCAAATTATTTATGATGTGATTTATTATGTACTTGGGGTGATAAATTTATTTTTGAGTTATTGAGCTATTCCATTCCCACTTCAGCTCCCTCCAAGGTTCCGTTTTGGTCCAGGGATGGTCTTTTGTTTTGAAGGGATCCTGGGGACATTGGTAAACTCTCTCCTTTGTGATTCTTAACAGTTCAGGAAAAGTGATAAAAAGGGTCAGTTCCCAAGAATCAGCTAGTGTCTCAGGGAGTGTACCGATCACTGCTGCCCGTCAGACCTGACCTGCTCTCTAGGGCTAGACCAAGATCGAGGCCTTCAGGCCTATGTACATTGTTGATTTTGCTGAACCCGATTCATTGCCAGCTGCTTAACAGAAGTTTGTTGCATCAATGAACTTTGAAAACTTTCAAGAGTCTTAAAATCTTCTAGAGCTCTTTAACTTCTCGTATTTTATGTAAGAAAGATGGTTGTATCTGCACGTGGACTGAATACAAAAAAGAATAATAAAGAGTCACTGATATGATGGAATTTATAATCTGGTGAATTAGGATGGACTCCCATAAAGCAATAACATGGTAAATGCTCATGGAGCTTGAAAGGATAGGTTTATTTGGGCTAGGATGGTTAGGAAGTGTTTTTGAGATTTTGTGTTTGAGTTTGCTTCTGAAGGAATGGCAGGATTTGAGTGAGCAGTTCCGGGCAGAGAGCATTGACAGCAGGAAGAGGATGCTACTGGTCTTTGTACAATCAATGTCGGACTGTGAGGTTTTTTTTTAAATGATATTAATTTCTTATGTTAATGTAATTCTTTATAATTTTCAAAATACACCCATGTACATGGCCTTCTACCTTTGTGTGTGTGTGTGTGTGTGTGTGTGTGTGTGTGTGTGTGTGTGATAAAGGGATTATTTATGAGGTTCCGAAAGGCTGGGCTGTTTGCTTAGCATCACCCAACCAGTTCGCTGAAGAGCCGAGGCTACCGCAGGCTCTTTGTAAACCCTCGTGGCCACCACTTTTCTTCTTGGCCTCAGTCATCTGTATTTTCTTACTGAAGCCACTTCGTGAGCAAGGGAAAGTGTCTTCCAGGTAAGGCACAGGCTATGAACATGAAATAGGACAAGGCTTGTTTATATATCTGGTTTTCGAGCCAGATGGTCAATATGGAGCAGGAAGAGGAGGAAGGGGAAGATTAGTTAGTATTTGCCCAGGATTTCCCATGTGTAAGACAACATCCTCAGAACCTAATGTGTTAACGTATTTAACACTTACAACACCCTTATGGGTGTACATTATTTTTCTGGTACTATTATTATCTCCATATCGTGGGGCTTACCAGCTGCTGAAGCAAAGATTTGAACACAGGCAGCCCAATTCAAAAACCCTTGACAGTGGCTGGTGTATAGGATCTGGAATAGGCTCATTCAAATCCTGGCCACACCTCTTGCTAAAAATGCGATTCTGGTTCAGTTAACAGCTTCCTCAAGAATGCTTCCGTTTCCTCCTGTGTAAAAATGAGGATAATAATAGCCCTCTCTCTAGTCGTGTATGAAGATGAAAGGAAAGAATACATGTCAAGCCCCTGCTATTATTATTAGTGCTGTTTCTATTATGTTCTAGTCAGTCGAACATAGATTATAATTTTTACTCATTCTCCAAATAGGAAGGAACTACTTAAGGCCTCAAAATGACACCCTCTCCCAGACAGGGCATCGTCGTTAGCCTTAGAATGCCTTCTGATGGGCATGGGTAGGTTTCCAGATCTGTTGTTAAATGCCTGACTTATCGTGGACAGAAGGAGATAGTACTTTTATAGGATAATATTTTTTTTGAATACAGGGCTTTTTTTCTTAGGTTGTAAAATTAACATTTGAATCTGCCTTATTTTTTGCATGTAATATCCCGTTATAATAAAATTATGTTGATTTAAAAAGTGAAAATCATAATACCAACAAATCAGGCTACTCTGGGACTTGAGAGAGACAGCAGATTGCGACAGCATGAGTTTGGGTAATGCAGCAACAAGCTGTGTGTGTCACCATTGCTACAACGTCTCTTCATGCACTTACTAGAAAATGATAGTTGCACACATATGATAGAAATTCTGAGACCTTCACATTTATCGACATTAAAATTTTTTCATAGGCTGTCAATGAAAAATTTTTGGATGAAAGCTTATGTTTATCATGGCATCATTTAATACACTTTAAAACCACCCTTTCTGAACATACTTGGTTTATAATGGAAGTAAAATATTCAACAGTTGGAAATTAAGGAAAAAAAGGTTAGTTCACTTTAAGATATAATTAGGGCTCATAGAATATGTGCTGCATTTGCTTGGTAACATTTGAAGACTAAACATATAGTTTCACCAGAAATGGTATTTATGAACAATGATCTTTAGAAGTTAATATGGGCTTAGGAAGTCTATAAGGCTTTGATGAATTAATATTTAACCTATTATTTAAAATAGGCAGATGTAGAGCTATATAGGTGTCCTGAGCCCAAAATTATTATAATAATAACAACACTAACTCATTCCTTTTTATGTAACTCGTTGGGGCGGTAGGTGGAGTAGACCCCTGGAAAGCTCACACTGCCCAGAGCCTCAGAATGTGACGTTATTTGGAAGTAGTGTCCCGCGGCTATAATCAGGTAAATTAAGATGAGCTCATTATGGATTACAGTGGGCCCTACATCCAATGACCAATAGCCATTTTAGGAGGGACACACAGACACACAAAGAGACTGAGAGGGAAGCTGGCCACGTGAAGACAGAGGTGATGCAGCTACAAGCCGGGGAAGGCCAGCAACCCCAGAAGCTACGAGAGAGAAGGAAGGATTCTTCCCTGGAGCCTTGAGAGGATCGTGCATGGCCCTTGCTTCACCTTGATTTCAGACTTCTGACCTCTAAACCTGTTAGGAAATAAACTGTTTTCAGTCACCAGTTTGGTAATTTGTTACAGCAGCCTTCGGAGACTAATACAGCTGGTAAGTTTCATGTGGGGTTAGTTTTACAAAAGGCATTATTCAGGGTAGCTATGAACAAATGAAATTGGACAGTTTGTCAAATTTTTGCTTATATACAAAATACTAGTAATTATTTTTAATTGCAAAGAATAAATCTATCTTCCGGTCTGTCTTGACTTAAAGGACATCCAACACGTTAACAAAACACTGTCATTTTGGGTGTATTTCAGCCCAGGAAATACTCCTCTATTTCATCAATCCAAATTCCTGGCCTGGTTAAGATGTTTAGTAGCTTTGGGATAGAAAAATGTAAAGCTATTTTCAGGGGGAAAAAAAGAATTAAAAACATTTTAAAAATGGTCTCCAAGTAGAACCTTCATTTCAGATAAACCACTTATTCACATTCCTTAAAAGTTTTGTACATAATGATGTCTTCCTCAAAATAGATTAATGAAGCCATTGAATCCTTAAAATAGGAGGGTAAATAAAAAATATCTATGGAACAATAAAGAGTTTTTTGTCTTTATGCTATTTCTGTTATCAGTTCAGAAATAAATATCCAAGAAACTTCCAAAATTCTTACTGATTTTTAAAAATTTTGGTATTTTAAATTTTTATTTATTTCTAGAAAATGATACCGTCAGAACTCAAAGTTTTAAATCCATCTCTCATATTCTTCATGGGCAAATTTTATTCTTTACATTAGCTGAAATGAAGCAGTAACCACAGGAATATCTAATTATTCCTTCACCAAGCATTTATTGAGTACTTGCTATGTGCTACATCCTTACCAAGGGCTAAGGATGTGATAGTAGGAATAAAACAACAACCAGTGTTTATAATGCTTACTCCGTGCCAGCCACTGTGCCAAGCATTTATGCATAGTAACTAACTTAATCCACATTATCCTACCGAAACTAGGTTATTATCTTCTCCTTTCAGAAGAAGAAGCTGTCATGTGAAGAGTTCAAGGTTTGGACCTAGGCAGTGTGAACCCAAAGTCCTCACTTAAGCATTATATTTTATTACATCCTTACTAAGATGAGATGAGGGACTTTCTCTCAGGGATGTGATGGTTTTTTGTGAGAGGACAGACATATGTATGAATACTTGTAATGAATTGTGATAAGTCACATTAAAGGAGTCTAAGTGAGAAGTGAGAATTACCTGTGTGAGGGTAGTAAGAGTGGAAATAGAGGAGGATTAGATTCTAGATGGATATAGATGGAAAAATTGACTGGACTTAATTCATGAAATGGATACCGGATGGTTTCCTAATTGCTGAGGAATTCAATCAAGATTTACCCCCGCCTTCAAGTTTCTGGTACAAAATGAGTGGTGTTCAAAACAACAGATATGCATTTTTTCATTTTGGTAGAGATTTCCATCAATCCAAAGGCATGTTACAGAAGCATCGCTGCTTGAAGACCTGATTCCAAAAGACATAGAATGGCAAGGCACTTGGTCTGGTGTAGGTCCTGCCAAATCTCTCCGAAGATTAGTTCACGGTGATGGAGGCTAAACGTTCCCATTTCGATAATTAGTTTTTCAGCTTTGATTACTGATAGGATTTTTGAAGTTGAAATAACTCTCTCTTCATAATAGCTATAAGGATCTGCATTTAGATGCCAATAACAGAGTCCCATCATAAAGTAACTTTTTTGGTGACCTCTTTATCATATAGCTTTAGAAATGTAGGTTTTTAAAGGTAGTACAGTTTATATTACTTATTTGCTTATATAACATTGTTTTCTCATAATTTTCAGATTTTAGAGTGCAGATTAATGAAAATTGATTATATGCTTAGGTTTGAACATAGTGGGAGATGAGAGAAAATGTGTAAATTACTCAGGTCATTTTCAAAATAAGTATAAAAAATTTTATTTCTTACCCACACACATTTTAAAGTGTGGTGTATTTCATCTGAAAGCTGAGTAGCATGACAAAAAGTTATAGTAAAATTGTTTTTGAGTGTGTAAAAAAAAGTGCATTTTTATGATCAAAGGCTGAATTCCATACTCACTTTGCCTGTTCTTGTCAGATACTTTTTCTATGCCCAGTCATCCTTATGTGACACTTATATTAAAGATATAGTGGAAAAACTAACTATAAATTGCTTGCTAGTTGATACTAAATTTTGATAAAAATCAAATCTGCCTCTCAGAAGGGCTTAAAGAACTTACTTGAAGTTTAACTTTAGTCTCCAGAAGCCTGCTTTTTGAGCAGTTTAATGCATCACTGTAATATTTCCTAGATTCCTGTCCAATTCAATATATGGAATGACTAACTTGTAGTCATACTAGTTGTGAGCACACAGGCAAGAAGTAGTGAAACATCTTGCTCTGTATGAGCAGTTCGAGGGCAGGCAGATACCATGCACCTTGACCACCTATTATGAAGCTTTTTGCTGCCATGTCAAGTGAAAGCGAGTTAATTGGGTGAAGCTGTGGAGCATGTTAGGGGCCTGGTAAAGGGTTGCTGTCTGACAGCTGCATGTCAGCAAAAGCCAGTCAAGTGTAGCAGAGAGACAGAGACCTGTCACAAAGTTCCCGCAGACTGGAGCTCAGTTCGGAAGGCGAAATACGGCTCCGTCTCACTTTCTCCCTCATTGCTTCCGAGCACCTTAAAAGATTTCACACCGCCTGTGTCAGCTCTTGTTCTCTAAGCAGTTTCCCCCTCACTGTCCTGCATTCAAATGACTGAACAAAAGATGCTAATGTTTAGCAAAGTGAATGTAAATTCCCTCTTTTCCCCATTTCTTCCCAAGCAGATAGACATTCAACATGAAGCTTACTTGGAAGGTTTACATCAAACACCTGGATTGTCTCCAAATGTAGCTTATAGAAAAAAGATTCTATTTTTCTTGAGAGTATAAAAATTGAAAATTGAAATAGTAGAATGAGCACTGTATTTTTCCTCTGATAAAGAAAATGTAGCTTAAGGGAGCAAGGATTCCTTGACAGTGGATACTTGCCAAAGTAACTTTTCCTCGACTTATGTCACAGGTTCCTTTCCTGCTTTTCAGAGAGGTCCAAGGTAAAATGCTGTAAATGACACTCACCAGAATGTCAAGAAAGATAAGCAAAGGAAAGAACAGTGAGGTTCCTTCTGAAATTTTAGGCACTCTGGAAAGGAGGGATTGGAGAAAGTTAGAATTAAAGAAAATTCTAATGGACAGCCAGCCCTATCTATTAGAACCTGCTCTAAAGGTGCAGGTGTGGCCACTGGGCACTGGCAGTGTGGCTGGTGCAACCGAGGAATGGAATTTGAAGTTTTGATTTAACTTGACATTAAATTAAATATAAATCAATTTAAAATGAAATGATAACATATTGAACAGCTGAGCTTTAAGCACACAGCAGATTGTGATGTTGTATTGTTATAAAAATGTGTGTGTTGTTATGATGACACAGAAAAGGGGCATCTGACCCTAATGTGAGGTGATAGACGGAAAGGAAAGTTTGGGGAAAAGTTGATGTCTGAGTCTTGGGAAACTGTAAAAACCGATGAAGAAGCCTCCTTTTAAAAAGAAAGAACCGCGTGAAAAAGAGACTTCAAGATAGGAGAAAGGAGGGCATGCTTCAGGACCTGCGTTTCAATTAGTGCTAGGGAGCAAAGGTGTTTTATGCGAAATTACCTCGATGCGACGGTAGCCCCCAAGTACGCTAGCAAGCAAGTTATCCCAGGGGCCTCACAGACCAAAGTAAGCTACACCCTTGAATCATATGCTTTGTCAAATCAGCTGAAAACACAGTGAGAAGCGGAGGGGATGTGGTCGGGAGCCAGCAGGGGGGCCCATACTACCTGGCTCCTTGGTTACACCGTGTGTATGTGACCGTCTCTGTTGGCTGCGTCGGCCCATTAGCCGTCTACTCTCTCTGTGACTGTGAGGACCAGCGTGGTGATTTGAAACAAGAGGCTTGGGAGACAGGAGGTTCCTGGGACCGCCTGCCCACACTTGCCTCCCAGGAGAGATGCAGGACAAATACTCGTGGCCAATAGCCAGACCTTGCCACTTAGGCTGCTGGACAGCTTTGGGTTTTATCCGCGGTCCTGTGCCAGTTTAAGGACGACATTAGTCTAGAGGTGGCATAGCTCTGTGTTACATGGTCTTTCCCTCTCTTCCTGTCTATGAGTAACCTGTCTTCCTGGGTACTTGCTTACTGTCAATTCTTAACATAGGGATTCCGTCCATGAATACTGGCTGATTCGTTTTCTGTGCTTAACACTTATGTTTCATCTATATTTTTCCTATCTGCCATTGCAAATTTGAGTATTCTCAAATAATAAGTAAATATATGTTAAAGAGGAGATGAAATAAAAAATAGGTATAAGTCTGAAAGGATGGCTCATTTACAAATATTGGAAGTGTATTTAGGCCAGCAAAAGTGAAGAGACACTTTAATAACTGATGAAAAATTAAGTAAAGAGCTTTCCTTTATCATTATCTTATGGATACTCTGTCTACCCTGAGTCTGAAAGGCATTTAACGAAGCGTAAGCCGCTTTGAAAGCCAGCTCTTAAGGGGCGCATGTGACTGAGGGCTTTGGCGGTTGTTGAAGGGCTGGTGGAGGTTTTGCAGGCAGGTACCCAGTGGAGGAGATGGGAAATGGAGACGGCGGCCTGGTGCTGGTCCTCCATGTGGCCCAGGGACTGGCACCTGGACCCTTAGGAAGGATGTAAGCTGAAAGAAATACTTATTACAGACATTGTGGGACCCTGGTTTCCAGTCAGAGTGGCCACAGTTTTTAGGTGACAGGGAGGAAAGGGTAGGTGTATGGCTGGTTCCGTGTAGAGCCATTACACATGTGGCACCGTGAGCCCTCTGACACATTGGAGGCAGGACCTGGCGGAGGGGTTGCAGCCACCCAGCAACTCTTGAAGGGGACTGTACAAGGGCACTTGAGGGCTTGTGTGAACATGTCAGGGAGGAATCAGGGAAATGGGACTCATTACCGGGACCTTGTCTGTATCCACAAAACAAAGACGCTGGCAAGCTCCGCGCCATTGTACATGGAAACTTAACACTGGGAAAACAACACTTTTGTGGTTAATAATTTTCAGCAAATTATAATTTAAGGAGAACTAGCTCTGGATGCCGACAGTTAAGGACAGTGTGAGCTGCCTGAGGGTGGAGAATTCATGTGTGTGTAATTTACTGCTGTATCCCAGTCCTTGGAACAGTATCTGGCACATTGTAGGCGCTTGATAGATATCTATTAAAAGAATTAATGAATGGGACTAATTTAGGATACTAATGGTGGATGTGGGTTTAGATATGCTTTATGCATATGCAACCACAGGAAAAAAGTCTATCATATGAAATTGATCGTGTAAGGCAGTGATTTTCAACCCTTTTTATCTCATGGCACACAGAAGCTAAATCCTGAAATTCTGTGGCATGGCAAAAAATAAATCGTTTGCCGATCTGACAGAAAGTGGTATAATTTTGATTGATTTACAAAAAATAATGATAATAGTAATTACCTACCCTTTTTACTCCTAAGTGACTTTTTAAAAAATCAGGCGTCTATGCTTGTATATAAGTATTTCTGGTGCCAAGAATTAACCAATCAGACACAACATTATTATACAATGTAACCAATAAGATGTAAGTCTATTATAGGACCTATATACTTACCATTCAAGACAGGATATTCACACCAGATGGCTATTGTTGCGTTGGCTGTTGTCATTGTTTTGTTTGACAGTCTAAGTGTTAAGAGATCAGTGTCCCTGACTTAATAGTCAGATACCGCATGTTTTACAGACTCTTGTGGCACACCTGTTGAAAATTGCTGATGTAAGGAATAGACTCCTGAAATGTAACCTATCGGTATATTATTTTGGAGTTTTGAGTTGCTGTATTATTCTCACTCTTCTATAGGATGTTCTCCCTAGAGATGGTTTCGGTTTGACACTGCTGGAAATGGTCCAGTTCTATCAGAAATAACATTCCTATCATGTAAAGGAAACGTCACTGCCTGCTAAGCTATTCGTTTTGGAACATACTCCCAAGTGCTTGTCGTGTTTTAAAGGCATTCCATTGATGTGAACCCCAGATCACATGATGTGGCTTACACCTGAAGTGCCTCTCTCTCACTGAGAAAAACAGAGACCACATTCTTTTAACTACAGGTAGCCAGTTCCTCCAGAAAGGCCCAGCTGTGACACTGGTCGAAGGGTCAGAAGCCCCGGAGGAATATAGGACTGACTTCTTGGATGATCCCTCAGGAAATAAAGACTGTTTGCAACATCCTGTAAAGAACTGCTAGGGATTTTAGGTGTGATATCATGGAATAATGAGGGAACATGGTTTAAAACAGCAGTGGGAAGGAAGGGAATAGAAAAAAATGGTTTTAAATGTTATGATATTTTGCTAATTTTATTGAGATATGCGACTGACAGGTACTTACAATATTAGTAAGATTTAGGAAAGTCATCTCTTTCAAATAACTTAAAATTTTAGATAGTTCTTCCCTTCTTCTGCTCTCTTTACCTGAATATAGGTTAGTTATTCCCCTCAGGAAAAAAAAAAAAACCTACTGCTTAAAAGTCTAAGTTTATAGCTTCCAGATTATTACCAAATTTTTGACATTGAATTAAAAAGGTTTATAACTTTAAGAAGAAATTCTTCAGTAATGAAAAAGTGGTCAGAAAACCCTTACCTAATAGTTCCCAGAGAGAGGGTGATATACGTATGTTTTGACCACAAAAGCTGTAATTTGGCAGCTGGTAGAGCTGCCTGGAATAAAACGAGGGTGCACAGACCGGAAGCAACCACTGTACATGAGGAGTTACATTTGTACAGAGTAGAGGCACAAGTTACTCCATAAAATTATTTGTTTATGTATTTACTTAATGTCAGATTTTAGACATGGGTTTGATAACTGAAAGTGTTCAGAGAAGAATGAATTGTTAGCTAAATTAATATTTTGTCAAAACTTGCTAAACACTTGGTTAAACACCTGCCCTCTGAGACCTTTAACAAACCAATTATTTTTCATTCTGACCACACAGTTCAGAGTCTTAACTATATTAAAATACAGGTTTCGGTATATATAACATTAGTCTTTTTTAAATAAGGTGTTTTTAGTTATAAAAGTAAGGCATATTATTATAGATAATTGGGAAATACAGCAGTTTAGGGGAAAAAAATTCAGCAGTTCCAGTATCTCAAAACAAATGTCATCTGTAATTCTGTGTGTTTCCTTTTCACCTACATAGCCCAGCTCAGAGGTGAGCCAAGTACAGCCCGTGGGTCGCACCTGCGTGCGGCCTGTTTTTGCCTGCGAGCTCAGCATGGCTTTTATATTTTTAAATGATTGAAAAAAGAATACTATCTCATGATGTGGAAATTACGTGAAATTCAAATTTCAGTGTTCATAAACACAGTTTTATTAGAGCACGGCCGCACTCATGTAGTGACATGCTGTCTGTGACAGCTTAGCTGGGCGCGGCGGTGTGGTTTAGTGGTTGCAACAGAGAACACGTGTCCTGCAAAGCATAAAATATTTATTACCCAATCCTTTACAGAAAAAGGTTGCTGATCCCTGGTCAGACCTAAGAATTTGTCCATGTTATTCAAAAGTTTATAACCATAAATTTTAGAGCCACATAATATTCCAACAAGTGGCAATAGCTTACTTAACCCTACTCCCATGGTTGAATATGGGATTATTTTCTATTTTTGCCTGTTGTTATTAATATAAAGAACCTAACCATAAATGGAATTGTTGGATCAATCCTATAAACCATTTAAGACAGTTGCAAAATTATAGACCAACTGGTTCTGTTCAATTTATACAGTCGTTAGCAATTTAGGAATGCCTGTTTCATAATATTTCACTAACATTTATATCATAATTTTTAAATTCAATTTTGATTGGCAATAAACATCTCATTTTACTTTTTATTTTTGATTATTATTGGGGGTTATCATTTTTCCCATTTATTTTTAATCAGCTATATTTTTAATTTTGTGACCTACCAGCCAGTTCATAGATTTTGTTACATTCAAATAGTTTTAAAGATAAAAAACCATGGGGGTAAAAATTTGAACTTTCAAAGCTTTTTCCTGTTAACCCACACTCCAGTTTATTCCCCTCTCCTAAAGATAATTTTCAGTTTCTTGTGGTTTTTTTTTCAGCTAGAAAAATAGGCATGTGTGCATATATGTGTGTTCATGTTTATTTTTCAATACGAATGAGTTTTCTGTCTTTATAAACACACACACTGTCTTTTCACTTGGACTTCTGTGTCAGTACTAACATATTGGCCTCAATTGTAAAAAATTGTTGTATTCTATAGTTGTGTAATACTTCACTTAAATAGCACTCTGTTGATTAACTCTTTCATTTCATTAAAATAATACTTTTTTATTCAAAAATGCTTCAGTAAACACATCTGTATGCTCATCTGGTGTACTTTCGTGAATTAAGCCAGAGAAGAAATGTCTAGCAGTGGAGTTGCTGGATTCCCGGGCAGGTACAGTTTAAATGGTGTCTTCCTAAAAGGTCGTGCCAGCTTACACCCTGCCTCTGTGGTCTGAGCTGATCTGTATCCTTATCTTTTCTCAATGGAGGTATCATCAGACATCTAAATTTTTGCCTGTCTTTTAGGTGAAGAGTCATCTTTCATTCTCATGTTTTGTGTTACACTTCGGTAGGTAGGAATGAGGTTCTGCACCTTTTCACGTGTTCGTTGGTTTTTATATTCCTCCCTCCCCACCAAATAGTCAGTTTGTATCTGAGCAGAGGCCACCGGTGGCTTCCTGATCTCTCTTTTCTCTTTCTTAGTACTAGAAACTAAATATTACCTGGGCCACCCGGAAGAAAGTAAAATAAAATAAAGCTACATTTCTCCAACTCCCTTGAAGCTAAGTCAGCCAGGTGACAAAGTTCTGTCCAATGGGATGTAAGCACCAGTAGGGTGATTTTAGGATGTGACTTTGAATGTAAGGGTGCCGCCCCCTTTGCTCCATGGATGAGGGTTAGCACTTCTTCATGGATTTATTGGTTATTGTATTCCTCTGGTCAGAATGCAGACGTAATGGCTGGAACATGACAAAGCATTTCGGACCCTGAGTTGGAAGCCACATACTTAGGCTGAGGAGCCCAAGGTCGAGGCAGCTGGAATCCCTGACAGCTTCGTATAGCCATGGCAGAGGGAAATAAATTTTTATCTCGTTTAAGCCACTGATGTTTTGAGTTTTCTATTATAGCTGAGCCCAATCTAAGTAAAACGCACTCTCCTTAGCCTGTTTTCTAATTAGGTTCTTCTTTTCTTGATTAGCATGAGCCTTTTGAAGCTAAGGAAGTCATCCTGTGGCTGTCCTGTGTTGCATTTGTTTTTTTATCAGCTTGTCTCTTCAGTTTTTCAACAGCATTTTTATAGGTGAGGCAAAGGTAGGTTTACAGTTGTGAGCATGTGAAATACAGTTTGTTCTTGTATTATTCATTAATTATTGTATTATTTTCCATGTGAACAACTATAAACCCACTTTTGCCACACCCTGTATATTAAGTGCATATATTAAAAATATAGTTTTATTAATTCAGTTTCTGTAACTTTTTACACTTTTTGAGTGTATGGATATATTTACATTTCAAATTCTGAGTTGTTTGGGAATAAATATGTTTGACACACACGTGAAAAATTGCCTCCTATGCATTTTCTGGCATTTTTGGCACTCTATACCATTAAATGTAGCAAAACTGCCACGGCAGGAACAGCTGGGAACACAGGGCTGTGAAGGAAAGTAGGAAAAGAAAGAACAAAAGCCATCTGGGAAAATTCTTTGACTCTTTTTCCAGCTTCAGTCATGTCAGGAAATCGAAACATCCAAGAAAATGGGAATTGTTATCTTGTCAGGCACAAGACGTCTTTAAAGTAAATTAAAATTAAAGTTTAAATGCCTGATTGTAATTTAAAACTTCAGTGCCGAGTTTTTCCTCTGAATATTACAACGTAGAAGCTCCTGTGATGGAAGAGCTAGAACTTGTGTTTTATGTAAATACTGCAAAAGCTGTTTATTCCAGTACCATGGATATTCAAATTTTGGACTGTCATAAAATATCTTATCAAAAGTATAAACATTGATTTTTTAGCCTCTCGTACGCTGTGCTTATACTTTCATTGGCTTAGTTTCACAGAGGCTCGTTGAGCGCCTGCTATGTTTGTGCAACAGCTCTGGCTGTGAAATAGGCGGGGGCTGTGTCTTCGGGGGGCGTGGTAAAGCGGTAGTGGAGGATCCGGGGAGGAGAAGCAGAGGGATCCAGACTCACATTCGTTTCTACCACTTACCACGCTGTGCAAAGTGGAGCAATTCTACTCTTCTGGGCCCCAGTTTCTTCAAGTGTAAAGTGAGGGCAGCGGGAGTGCGCTCTCTCTGGGGGTTTGAACGGCGATAGTGCCCCGTAAAGCTGAACTCGACACAGTGCCTGACACATGCGCAATACACGTTAGTTATAATTATAAATTTGGAATTTATTATCACATGAGAAGAGCATAAAGAGGTGAGGAAGGGGAGCTACTGTGTGCTATGAATTTTTGTGTGCATTGTTCCATTTAACCCTTGTAACAACCCTATGAGGGTCAGCCTTCCTACTTCACAGATAAGGATGCAGGCTCATGCAGGTCAAGTAGCTTGTCAAAGACCATTTACTTAATGAATGACAGAATCAAGTTTGGAACCCCAAGTTCTCTTCAGCTTCAAAGCCTCTATTTTTTCCACTTTACTGTGCTACTTTTAATTGGGACAAAACTGTATGTACATAAAGTAACCAAATAGTAATATAAGACTAAAACCATGAAGTAATAACTTGAGTGATTTGTTCATTCAGTCACTCATCAATTAGAAATCTTATTTAGTCCCAGATACTCTGCTAAGTGCTAGGAATACAAAGTCAAGAATCAATCACACTAGATACTCATAGTTTCATAGGTGGGATGTAAGTGCATATAAATAAGTAAAAATAAAAAAGTAAATGCTCATAAAGAAATATAAAAGTGTGATTGGATATTGTAGCTAATTGTAGTTGGAGAAGGGTGGGGCAGAGATCTGGAGAGGCATTACAAAGAGGGATACCTTAAGCAGAGTTTAAGGACTGAAGGGCATCTCGGACAGCAGGCAGACAGGAGGTGGGTACAAACCATGGAACATCATATTTGCGGACTCACGAGTCACATGTAACGGGACTGCAGAGTAGAGGTGAGGAAATGTAGATGGGGCTGGGTGGGGAGTCAAAGAGCGTGTGAACCACGCTGCACAAAGCTGGGCTGTCCCATGGCAAAGGACACACCAATCAGGAAGCATGAAGAATGGAGGCTGTTAATCCCGCTCATCTATCACATAGCCAAGGACTTGGGGCTGAAAGTTGAACCAGACAGGTTCACTTTCGAGCTCTGGCTTTTGAACCCATTCCCAGTGTCTTCTTGAGGACAAACCGTTGTGATGTAAATCAAGCTTGTTATCATCATCTACCTCTTTCCTAATTTGTTTCTACCTCTGTGATTGCCCTTCCTTCTTAATCTGTAGGTAACCAGCACTCTTAGGTTTCCTGTTTATCCGGAAACTCCTTTACAGTGCTCCATTGGCGCACATGTCCCCACATGTCTTGATGTCCCTGAGCTGAAGAGTCAAACTGGCTGTAATGACTCATGGGGAGAAGAATGCATAACATATTCCTATAGTTTTGGTATTGGTAACCAAACGTTAGACTTGAGAAATACAAGGAATAAACATTTCAGGATGTGAGAGTAAATGTATATATATGAATATATATTTATATAAACATACATGTATGTATGTGAATGCCTTATAGCAAGTGTATATACTTATATGGGTGTATATATATTTATCAGGTGCGTGTGTGTGTATACATATACACATGCAAGCATATACACGTGTACCTATGTCTATGCGCATATATGCTTGTATCCTAGGTATATAAATTACATATATAAATTATACATGTGTGTATATATATATTAGATATATAACTGAGCATTCCACAAGGGAAGACTACATATGTGATTATTGCCAGCTCCGACTATTTGTGTGAACTGCAGTGCCCTATGATGCCAGCATGGCAGAGCTGGAAAATAGGTATAGCTTGGTAAACTCATGTGAAGTGTATGGAAAGAAAAAACCTACGAAACTGCGTACTGAGACTAGTGATAAGAACACATTAGGAGCGAAAGCAGAAATGGCGAGGGAGCCTCCCTATAAGGCCCTCCTGTGGGTGCTTTGATCCCCTCATCAGTTTGTGTTGCGCCACACACTCTACTTAAAACCAGTCAATAATTTACAGAACTTAAAACATCATCGTGGAGATCGAAGTAATAAAAAATGTACTATAGAATTTAATCGAATGCAGCCACATCATCTAAACTGTGGCTGATCTTGTTATCTATTTGGCTTTTTCATTTTTTTTTTTTTTAGAACCATGAGCAACATGTATTCCTTCCCCTTGAGAATGGCCTATCTATATCCTATCAAAATCTTAAATGTTATATTTGGGAAATTCTGATTTCTGAGTTAATGTCATCCTCAAAAATTGTTGTTAACATTATATCATGTGCCATCACATGTGGAATTCTCATAAACCTGTAGAACTTTGGAGTTGCAAGTAGTCTGGCTCCTCATGTTATGAGAAGTGAGACCTAGAAGACTGACCCGCTCCGAAATGACCAGGTTAGATTGTAACAGAGCTGGGAGGAAAAACTATAGTCTTCTGGTCTCCAGTCTGATATTCTTTACACCACACTATGTGCCTAGCATAATCTCCATGCAAGACTACTCCAGCTTACTAAATCGTATCGCTCCTCACTTTTTACAGTATTAGGCTCTAGAACACCAAAGTTGATCATAAATGCCACACAGGAGACAAATAGCTTAGTGTCATTGTTTCAGAAGCCTTGGTCTGCAAATTGCTTTGATTTATAGATAATCTGTTGAGTGATTATCTTATTATTAGACTAATGCTTTATTTACTTTTTTATTGGGAAAACAGTCTTAGAAAACTAAGATATTAAAGACTTGAAAAATGGCTATTGGACATGTCCAATTACTATGTTTCATAAAATTCTTAAAATGCAGAAATTTAGTGCATACATTTTGTATTGTGAATATATATTTAGCTGACGGAATATAACAGTTCGAATAGAATCATTTACAGCTTATTGAGTAAATAAAAGTGCTTCCATAAAGATTCACATGACACCTAGCTTTTATTTCCGGTAACTAATTCCTTTTTGAAAAATTGCTTAAATGTAGATTTATAGGAGAGACTACCAGAATACCTCAGCAGTTTAAAAAGTAGTTTAAATGAACATAGACTTTACAGATTTAAAATATAAAATCAGGTGGTGAATATTAACTTTTAATGGTCTCTGATAAAAAGTTATTTAACTGTCTTTTACACTCTGTGTTACATTAAAAGCATTATGACATATTTCATAACAAAAGTGTTATGAACAAGAAAAATAGTTCATATTTATTTGTTTTTTTAATATCACATTCTGAAATAAAAATTTCACTAGAATTTTTGCTGGCTCGTTTTTAAGCTATTAAGTGACTTAAAATCAGATTGGAGCATAACAACTGACCCTAGTAACAAAAAATAAGTTTGTTTTCATTTACACAAAAGTAAATGTGTTTACTTGGTATACACATTTACCAAGGACATACCTTGGTAATGAGGGCATACCTTTTTGGGATTGCAGATCTTTAAGAAAATACCTTTTTGAAGTGATTTTTTATGTTCAGGACATAAGGTCAGAAGACAGTATGTAGAAAATGAGTCACCGATTTGAAATACTAGAGGAATACTCAACACCCTATTTCAAGCTTATTTAGTACAAAAAAATGTTAAATTAGATTAAAAGATTTCAGACAACATGGGGAAAGTAGACATATTAAAAAGTAAGATGAGAAAAGACAAAAGAGGGGCCCTTTGTAGACAGAGTGCCTAGATCCACAGAATATTAAGGAGACGGGAGCAGTCAGAGACCTCCCCGAAGGACTGCCTTCCTAATGTGTAATGTGCTAGGTTGGTGGAGTCACAAGAACAAAAAGGGAAACTTCAAGAACGGAATATAGATTTGAGTAAATTATATCTTTAACATTGCAAAACAGGAGTGATTGGTCAGTTTGGCACAACTATCTTTCTCTAGTCTGAGGCATCAAGAAGAAAAAACCCTCCGAGAATACCTGACCTTCCTTCGCCTGACTCTGCACGCTGCTCACTGTTCATATATCGTTTTCTTAGACCCGTACTTGAAGTATAAAGATGTAACAACAAACTTTTGAAGCCTTGCCTAACAGTATTCTTTTATCATAATAAAGAATACTATTGCTATAACTGAGGTTGTTTAAGGCAGAAAATCGGGCCCCGCCATCTCCTGCTCTGCCAGCATTTCCCTTCCCCCAGGTTTGGCAGGGTAAGCTGGTGGATGGCATCGTCGTCTCTACAGCAGCAACGCCAGGTAATGGTGCTGCCTATCCAGACACACAGCAGAAAAAAGAAAATCTGAAAAGGTGGTTCTCGTGGCATTACAGCAGTAAAGGTGAAAAAAAAAGCACCCCTTCAGCCTCTGGTGTGATGAGATGCCTCTGTTCTGGTTTCTTTCTTTTACTTTTTTTTTTTTTTAGTATATTTTATTGATTATGCTATTACAGTTGGCCCATTTTTTTCCTCCCCTTTATCCCCTTCCCCCCTGCACTCCCTTCCATCCAGCATCCACCCCTACCCCCACCTTAGTTCATGTTCATGGGTCGTACATACAAGTTCTTTGGCTTCTCCAATTTCCTGTGCTGTTAACTTCCCCCTGACCGTTTTGTACTGTTCCGGTTCTGAACTGACATGCTCGGCGCTGTATTAAGGTTGTGTAAGTAAAATCTCATCAGTGCTGCTAATCAGGTTTAACCTGGGATCCCGGGAGTTCTGTCCTTTCATGGGGATAAGCTAAACCCTCTCCTTCATAAAGCCATCCAAGTGGCCATTTCAGGTGTTTTTTAACTTCCAGCGTAAAGAGAGATGATTTCTGTCAGCTGTAGGCTTGCAGTGGAGTATCAAGAAATCAAAAGAACTGAGATCAAAGAAAATTGCTGAACTAGGTGTTAGATGCAACCATTGATTTTTCTCCAGTTGTAGTTTTAAAAAAAATCCACAAAAAATGGTAACATATACAACAGTTGAATTTCTAATACTTTTCTAGGGCTAGTGATAGCTTCCTTCTTGTTTTCACATGTAGAAATGATTTTGTATAACATGATATAATAAAGCAGATACATGGAGTTCACACTATTTTGTTGTCGAAATGGTGAGAGGATCTACCAAAAAAGATGTTTATTTGAAAAATTCTGCAATATAAAATGGGGTTTTAGACTAGACTTATAGACAACATTTATTTGCTGGGAATCTGGAAAATTCTGACATACAATTGATCACTATTTTCCTATCTATAAATGTTGTAAAACAATACCTGTCTGCTTTACAAGTAAGACTTTGTTCTTGTTAAATATTAACTACTGAGTACTGATATTACTTAAGGCTTAAATATATAGTTTCATCAAAATATTAATTCTGTTTTTAAGTATTTCATGAGTGTGTGGATATCTTAAGTTTGATTTCCAATAGTTTCTGCATACCAGTAATGTTTTAAAATCTGAGACAAATTGTTTTCATGTTACAATCCCGTATTTTGATACATGATTTCCAAATGCTTATAACAGTATTTATTAAAACAGATGGTGGCGTTATTATTAAAGGTAAAGGCAAAAAGCTTATCTCACCAGCATTTTATGTCTCATTGTGCTATTTTTTAGAAGTCACTAGAATTGACTTTTTTTTTCTTTGTATTATGGTTTTCAATTAAATAAGTCAGGCTGATGGATTTGAAAAATGTAAACATCCATAGTTCATTTTCTAAGCAGTGTAATTTTCCATACTATATAGCATATGTATTATACAGCACAAGGAAATAAACACTATTAACATTGATTTCTGTAAACTACTAGCGGATGGAAGCAGAGGTAAAAGTGCCTGATTGTATTCACTCTGATTCAATAACTTTAAAAAGTTTTATACAAAGTTTTAGTGTTTATGACATAGAATGAACGAGAGATGCAATCACGATTGGAAACTAATTTAATATTTGTGTATTATCATATGGATTGTACCAGTGATTCTCAACTGGGGTTCTGCAAAAATTTTTAAAACATGCACTACCTGACTATTTAGTCAGAGGCACTGACCTCTTTCCCCTTAGATTGTCAAATTAAAAAAATGACAACAGCCAACACAATAGCCATGTTTTTTTCTTTGTCAGACCAGAAAAAAATATACCTTTTTTGGTGTGCTACAGAATTTTAACAGTTTATGTGTGTCATGAGATAAAAAAAGATTGAAAATCACTGGATTATACAAATGGCATTTCATACTACAGTGATTATTAGTCTACTTCTTCTTTGTTTATGATTTTAGATTTTAAGAGTTTTCAATTTATGTTTACTTTTTTTTTTTTTTTCCATTTCACAGGCAGGATCACGAGACCATTCAAATCTCTCTCTTCCTTCAAGAACTGCTCTTCAGGCTGACACAGTTGGTGTTGGGGATTTTTTGCCATTGAAAGCAGAACTTGATACAACATACACTTTCTTAAAGGAGACATTTGTAAATTCCGTGCCCCTGACATCATCCCGCTCCTCTCCAGTAACTATGCCTGCTAATGCCAAGAGACCAACTCAGATTGGATTGTGACTTTGTGGAATAAAAAACAAAACAAAACGCAAGAAGAGTTAACAGTACAATTAAAATTGTTTTGAAGGGGGATTTTCTTATCAGTTAAATTTTCTTTCAAGGCCAGTGGCAGTGGGTTTTTAACAATTGTGTGGTATCTTGATGTGTACGGGTATCTGTGTCTCCTTGAATAATGAAATAGCCAACTTTTTTCCCCTCTAAGTTTTATTTATTATCACAGTTGCTCATTTTTATGTAACATAATTTTAAATGTTAAGGAATGACACATTTTGGGTAATTTCCTTCAGACTTAAAAAAAATCAATAAGCCATTTTAGTCTCTATCTATCAAAGTTGTTTCATACTTGTCTATTTTAAAGCAGGACGGCAATACTTTAATAGGATTGAGAGAGCTATTTGAAATGTATGCCAATGATTCCTGTCATTTCATGGCAGCCCTGCCATGGTTCACTGAACCCCCTCTTCTCTCTTGTCAGCTCAACTGAAGACAAGCATTTAGTTGCAAACTTTAAGCAGGTTGTGCAAAACAGAAATGATGTGACTGCTTTTCCTCCCCCACAATAATGTCACTCCTGGTCAATGTGAGAAGGTCAGGTTGCTCCTTGTAAAGCTACATGATACCACTTGCCCATTTGAACAAGTTAAGTTAACTGCTGAATCTGGTCCCTGCAGGCGTTGAAAACTCATCCTTTTATCACGTCTGCGTTTGATAAGAAAGTAGAGCAATTGCACTGGGAAGATTTCTGTGGTGTGGTTAGGCACTTTTTAAGGACAGTGTCCACACCAGTACAGCAGGTAATATATTTAGTATAAGCTGAAAAACTTCAAGGTAATGGCTGTTTTGACCTTCAAAATAGACTCCTTTTTTGTTTTTGTTGTTGGTAGGACCCAGGAGTGACGCCCATCTTTGATGCTGACAGAATTTAAAACAAGGCCATCGCCCTGCATTTTCTGCCTTGTAGCACACAAAAGTAAAATTGTATGTCAGGCCGAGATGTCGGGGAGCTGACAAGATGCCCCAGTGACATTTCAGCTAGAAAGAGCAAGTGTCTTGCAACCAAGTGGTCAAATATCAAATAATAGGTCAGGCAGGAAGGAGCTGAGTTCTAACCACAAAGAGGTTTCTGGGAACTTACTTGACAAGCTTTTGGGCGCTTTGTGGCTTGACAAAGTGATGTTCTGTTGAGTATCGCTAGACAGACTGTTCTTTATCGCCTTCAGAAGATCAGACATTGACATTGATTAAACTCTTTAACCCTTAAAGGTTAAATCCTAGCAGTTTGCATCATGGTAAGTGAAGAACAAAGGAATATTTGTAATATGTATTTGTTTTTGTATTAATCATTTAACTCCCAGTGATATTAACTTCTGCTGTGAACTGTAGTTTTTGACAAAGAGTTTTGGTACAAAATCCATATTTTATATTATTTTTCATTATGGAGTTTGTTATTGATACATTAGAAAGTAATAGTGTGTATTATGAAATCTGTATTGTCTTAACTTTACAGTGGCATTTGATTAAAATATACCCAACTTCTGAGAACTTTTTTAATTGGCCTTGGCAAATAAAATTTGTCTACTTACTATTTATGTGGTGAGCCAGATTGGCCAAGGGGTTTTGGCGTCTGAAGTAACACGGTGCTGTTACCGTCATGCTGTGCGGCACAGTGCTGTCCCTCCCAGTGCAGAGTCAGTGTGACCAGCATTATCGAACTTCCTAGAAAGCTGTTTATGTTGAGTAAAATGACATCCTTAACCAAATTTCTCTTAATTCCTTCCCTGGAATTCCTTTTAACCATTCTGGATTTGAGTTTTACAGAATATGCCCTGTAATATATTTCACAGTAACATGTGAAATTCTTACAAATTCATTGTAACACAGAAAATGGTATTGTTTTTATGTAGATCATAGAATAATTTCTCCACATTCAAAACATGTTTTCTCTGCCAGTCCATACAATGATTAAAATATTGTCTATATAGAAACTGATATACAGCATTTTGGTTCATGTAACATCATTCAGCTTTCAATTCTCACACTATAAAGTGTTACTGTATATCACATATATGTCTCTCTGTGTATATATGTGGGTGTTGTATCTGTTTTTAGATCCTACTAATTTAAGAGGAATGACAACTTTTGTAAACTTTTCCTTGGACAGACTTTTTAGTCTTCTTGCCTTAATTTTACAATCTGTTAATGGGCTAACACAAAAAAATAAATGTATTTGTCTCCTCAGATGTGTGGATATCCAATTTTCCAGATACATTTTATACAGTAAATTCTGGGCTATAAATTCAAAAAGATTATTAAATCAAATAAAAACATGTCACATTTATAACTAGTTAGATGGTTAAGGCCACAGAGAGAGAGAATGAGCCTTCTGAGAGATCATTAGTATTCATTTTCAAATATAATAATTTTTACACCATATGCTTTCCCCCCCAGAAGTCAGACCCAGCAGGAGGAGAAGATTTAATAACATATCCTAGGGAGACCTGAGAAATTCTAGACTGTTCCTGAGCACCGTAGTGACCAGTTGCTGCGTGTGGGAGAGCTGTGTTGGGCTGGTAAGGACAGCTGCTCTATCAGCTTGTTTGCGTCCTTAAGAATGATGCAAAAAATAGACACCTCTCAGGAGAATGACTTCAAATACTTCTGTAGGGGAAAGGAAGTTTTACTTTACACCTTAGTATGTGGATTTTCTTACTAACCTTCTGTGATCTAGAAAAATACCTGTATCACACATCACTATGAAAAGGATTCTTGAAGTTACTCTTTTGATACCTAAGTCACACTTAGTTATTGAGGCTTTGCCAGTATTTTTGATATAAATATTTTGCAATGAAATAATAAATACAAAGAAGTATAGGAAATTGCAAGAATTGCCAGTTCAATAATATAGATAACATTTTAAGTAGTAGAAGAACGATAACTTTACCAACTGTCTGACTCAAACTTAGCTACAGTATGTTTCACATTTATAATATATGCTGTTATCAAGTACTTAACGAGATCATTACTATTTTCCCATTACTGTATTTACCAGTTAGATCTGAATTCATTCTATAGACTATACTGAACAACGGTAAATTGACCCAATTTCACTTTGTACTTTTTATAGATGTGTTTTCTAATATAAAATGTGGAAAGTAAATAATATTTATTGAGCACCTATTCTGTACCAGTCATTATAACAAAGCTCTGACGTTCTCACAGTAAGCCTCTGGAGTAGGAATTTGCACCCCCATTTTACAGGCAAGTAACCGAGCATCTAAGATGTTAAGCATGTGACCACCTAACATTACATGGAACCTAGTAACTAGCAAGCCCAGAGCTGTAACTCCAAAGCCCACCCAGTTTCTATTTTGCCAGGCCTGTTTTCCGGTAAGAGTTAGCATATTTAAAAAGGAGAAAACCTTTTTAAATTGTCCCCCAGTTAGGAATTGTTTTGAGGAGTATGTTTTGGTGTGAAATTTAGATCACTTATCCATTAATTAGACAAAATGAAACAAAACGCCGCCGTTCATCCATAATGGATGACTAGTCATCCATTATGATTAGTAATGAGAATGGTGAAGTTTGTACCCAGCTTTCAACAGAACCAACAGCCTTCATTATGTTGCCCAGTGTCTTTAGCATAGGCTGAGAGACTGTGTATTCGCTCAGGGACAGACCCTCCGCCGGAAGATATTGGTGGTAAGCCAGCCTGAATAAGCCCTCCCTTCCTGGTGGAAAGTAATGACATATGCTGAGTAAAGCCGATTGAGAAAGCATGAACTTGTTCAACTCCCAGGTTGGAGATGGGGATGTTAAAATATATTTTTTGGACCAGTGTGGTAGATTGAGTTACGGCCCCAAAGATTTTTCGTGCCCTGATCCTGGGAACCTGAGAATGTTGCCTTACATGGCAAAAAGGACTTTAAAGATGGGATTAAGTTAAGGATCTTGAGGTGGGGAAATTAATAATCTGGGGGGACCCTAAATGAAATCACAAGTGTCCTTATAAGAAGGGAGGCAGAGGGTGACTTGACTACAGAGGAGAAGGCAACGTGACAGTGGCACCAGAGATTGGAGCCATGCGCTTTGAGGATGGAGGAAGGGGCCCCAAGCTGAGGGAGGCCAGTGCTGCTGGAAGCTAAAAGAGGCCAGGAAAGTCTCCCCTGGGAGGCTCCAGAATGACAAGAGAATAAATTTGTATTAAGCCACAATATTGTGGTAGCTTGTTACAGCAGCCAAGGAAACTAATGCAACCAGTAGACTTTTAGTGTTTTTTAAAAAAGATTAATACATTTCTTTCAATATTTTCAAATAGGAAAATCATTCCTTCTTTTAAATTATCCTCATCGGTTGCCTTCATCATTTGAATTTCCAAATAATTTTTAGGTTTCTATTTTATATTCCTGGCTTCTGAATATAGCAAACAGTGATTGTCCACATAGGGATATTTAGTCACTCTCTATTGCCATCATTATTTATAATTTTCAGCTAACCTGTGATTTCAATATGTATTTTAATTTCTATAGTTTTAAAAATGTTATTATGCTTGAAATGTATTAAATTTATTTTTAAGGTCAACTTTAAATGATTGTGTTTATTTGATTCCACTTTTGTTGGCATAGTTTGTAGCTTTCTCATAAAAGAAATTCAATCTTGAAAGAATTTATATTAATCATAGCTTAGAATAATGATTTGGGATGTATAAATCTTATCTTAAATGTGCCAGAGCATTTTCTTTTACTGTTTACCCGTGAGTTCAACATTCGTCCCTGGTCATTTATCCATGCCTTTTATTACAATTAAAGTGAAAGAATTTTAATAATTTCTCAAACGATAAAATCTTTGAAAATTTTTATTGTATAATATTTTCATCTATTTTATCTTTCCTTCAGTAAAAGCATGTAGTTTTCTTTTTTCCTAATGGCTTAGTTCAATGAGAGCACTTTTAACTGAGATGATTATGTTCAATATAATGAAACCTAAAATAGCGAAGATTTAAACCTACAGCGTTAAATATTTCAAGTGCAACAAAAACAAAACAAAAACCTCCAGCTCTCTAAGGAAAATGTTCAGTCCTCGTGGTTAAGTGAGGCATAAACGTGTACATTTACGAGTTGGTAGAAGAGCACTGTCTTTTCTCTTAAACCTTGGCAATTTTGTTATATTTAAAAAAAATTTCTTGGCACTTTTATTGTAAGACTCTTTCCTGGCTGTCGATGGGTCAACAGGCAAACCCAAATAATCAGATGTCCTGGGAGCTCACACTGTGGGCGCTTACATATTTTCCCTGAACCACTCCCTCCATAATCTTTTTTTTGTTTGTTGGCTTTAAGCAGGTCTGACTCTAAAGGTCTCCCAAACTGTATCTTCTTTGCAAGTTAAATTTCCACTGATGTTTCAGAGGGAAAACTTGTTTTTAATCTTTGCAGTAGTGAGACTGAGTTGATATTGCGTACTAGAAGTTATAAAATATCTGGATACAGTATGGGAAGGAGATAAATCAAAACAGAGTTTTGCTTTTTCCTCTAAATCTTGTGGTGGTTTTGTTAGGTGCTTAGACATATGTTTTCAAAGCACTGACCTTAATGCTAGTCATGCAACAGAAGCCCCATGTAGGTTTGGAAAACTACTTGGTTCGTGTTATCTAAAGACAGTTTTTTTGCGGTTTAATTGAGTCATGCTTCATTGTCTTTTATTGCATGTTAATGCCAGTGAGATGCTGATTGCTGACAGACTCCTCCCAGGGAAGCGGCTCCAGAAATGTTGTGCTGCTGTGGAAACTACATAAAATACAAAGTCTTAGATCTGAAGGAGACACAGCTGACAGTGTAAGAGCCATCAGATATCCATAAATATTCACTGATGATGAGAATGAAAGAGGAGCTAACTATCTGCAATAGATCCCGTCTATGTTTTGAGGTATCTGCGTAAGGGGGAGATCTGAAGTGCAGTCTGGAGTGCATGGAATTGTAGTGGCTGCCTAGTAAAAAGCACCTTACAAGAAATAAACATAGGATGTATAATAGGACATCTAGTTTTTGTCCTTTTTCTTCCAACAATAGCAAAATATATTTTTCTATAGTTTTCTAAACTCACTTCTGGCCTTAAAGTAAGAGGCTTGTGCAGTAAAACTGTATGGAAAGCTCTGGAACTTGGACACTCCCTGCAGTTCATTAAGGACCTGAGGTTTAAAGGCAACAGTTCACTTTCAGTGACCTTGATGGGCAGCTGACCATTGAACTCATTGTAAGGCTTCTGCAGTTACAGAAGCACCGCCTTAAGTGAATGCATTTAAGTTTTCCTGTGGGCCGAGGACTATAGAAAGATTACTATGAAATGGACTGCACATTCACAGTCACAATTAAAACTGTGCTTTCAGATGACGGTAGTGACGCCCTGACTGAGTGTGCTTCGGTTGGACATAGCGGGGCTGCCAGCAGGCACAGCGTCAGACGGCCTCACCCACGTCATCGTCTGCTGTTATGCACAACCTGCAGGGCTGCACATGCATGCCATTATCGGCTACAAGGCCATTTTCTAAGTAACCTGCGGGGCTTCTTACTCTCTCTGATCTGTGCGGAGGCAGAATCCCTGTCCTGCATAAGAGAAACTCTTGAGGAAGGCCAACACAGCATTCCCAGAGTGTCAGCTTAATCAGAGGACAGTCCCTGTGTCACTTTCCAGCAAAAAACTTTCCAACTGACGATTACTCATTGACTAGGTTTATCTACTTTGTAACAGTGTGTGTTCAGATAGGAGCACATGCTTATTTTTTTAATATTACAACTTTATGGAGATAGACTTCGCACATCATACGTTCATCCACAGTTTTTAGTGCAGTCCAGGGATGTGCAACCATCACCACTTTCTAATTCCAGAGCATTTTCATTACCCCAAAGGAAACTCCATACCCACTCACCCCATTGGCAGTCACTCTCCATTCCTCAGTCCCCACGGACCCTGGCAAACAGAACCCCCTTCCTGTCTGCATGGATTACCTGTTCTGTGTATCTCGTGCAAATAGGACCACATGTATTTCCATTTTTTACCTGACTTTTTTCATGTAGCATGATGTTTTCAAGTTTTATTCATTTTGTAGCATATTATCATCACTTCATTCCTTTTTATGTGGAGTAATATTCCATTGTATGAATATGCCACATTTTCTTTATTCATCACATTGACTGACAGTTGGCTTGTTTCTACTTTGGGTTCATTATGAAGAATACGGCTCTGTGCATTCTTTGTCAAGTTACTGTGTGAGCATACTATGTGTTCACTTCTCATGTATAGACCTAGAAGGGAAATTGCTGGGTCATATTGTAGCTCTGCGTTTAAGTTATCGAGGAGTATTTAAACAGTTTTCCAAAGGGACTACACCATTTCACTTTCCCACCAGCAGTGCAGGAGTTTTCCAAGTTCTCCACTTCCTTGCCAGCACTTGTTATTGTTCATTTTTGTTTGTTTTGTTTTTGGAGTTTTTTTTGTTGTTGTTGTTGTTCATCTTTTTGGCGATAGCCTTTCTAGTGGGTGCGAAGTGGTACCTCCTTGTAGTTTTGATTTGCATTTTACTAATGAGTAAATGGTGTTGAGCATCTTCGCATATGCTTTTTGGAAACCTATATCTTTTTCAAAGAAATGTCTATTCAATTGCCTGTTTTTTAATTGGTCTATTTGTCTTTTTATTCTTGAGTTGTGAGGTTACCTTATATATTCTGGATACAAGAATATGAAAATGCATATTCTCCCATTCTGTGAGCTGTCTTTTCACTTATTTAACAGTGTCCTTTGAAGCACGGAAGTCTATAATTTTGGTTAAGTTCAGTTTACATATTTTCTTCCTCTGTCACTTATGGCTTTGTTTTTATATCTAAGAAACCATTGTTTAGCCCAAGTCCACAAAGATTCACTCTGTGTTTTCTTCTAAGAGTTTTAAAGTTTCAGCCCTTACATGGAGAGCAAGGAGGGGTCCTGCGTTAATGTCTGTGTGTGGCGAGGTGGGGACCGGCTCACTCGTTTTCGTGTGGGTGCCCAGCGTCTCCAGCACCGTTTGTTAATAGACTACATTCTTTCTTCATGGAATGAAGAAAGTGGTCTTGGCCCTTTTTCAAAAATTATTTGACCATAAGTATAAGGGCTTTTCTCTGGACTCTTATTTCTGTTCCGTTGATCTATAGATGCCTATTCTTAACCAGAGCCACAACGCCTTGATTACTATAGCTTTGAAGTTAAGTTGTGAATTGAGAAGTGTGTGTCTTGCAACTTTATTTTTTTCTTTTCAAGATTGTTTTGACTATTCCGTATCTCTTGCATTTCCATCTGAATTTTAGGATCGATTTTTATGTCAAACAATTTTTGTACATCTATTGAGATGATCATGTGGTTTTGTCCTTTATTCTATTAATATGATGTATTCCATTGATTGGTTTTCACATGTTAAACCAGTGTTGCATTCCTGGGATAATCCCACTTGGTCATAGTGTGGTGCATAATCCTTTTTAAAAAAAAAATTAATGTTTATTGTACTTTTTTCCATTATGATTTAGTCCCCTTACACCCCCGGCCCCCAGCAGTCACCACCCTGTTGTCTGTGTCCAGGAGTCCTTTTCCCTTTTTGCTCAATCTCTCCACCCCCAAACCTTCCCCCCCAACCAGCTGTCATCCTGCTCTCCATCTATGAGTCTGTCCCCATTTTCCTTGTTAATTTAGCTTGTTCATTAGATTTCACGTATGAGTGTAACCTTATGGTATTTGTCTTTCTCTGACTGGCTGATTTTAGTTAGTATGATGTTCTCCAGGTTCATCCATACTGTCTCAAAAGGTAAACTTTTCTTTTATGGCCGAGTAGTATTCCACTGTGTAAATGTCCCATAGTTGTTTTATCCACTCATCTACTGATGGACGCTTGGGCTGCTTCCATATCTTGGCGATTGTAAATAACACTGCAGTGAACATAGGGGTGCTTATGTTCTTTCAGATTAGTGTTTTGGGTTCCTTTGGGTGTATTCCCAGAAGTGGGATCATTGGATCAAAAGGCAGATCCATTTTTAATTTTTTGAGGTCTCTCCATACTACTTTCCACAGTGGCTGCACCAGTCTGCATTCCCACCAGCAGTGCACGAGGGTTCCCCTTTCTCCACATCCTGGCCAGCACTTGTTGTTTGTTGGTTTATTGATGATAGTCATTCTGACAGATGTGAAATGATATCTCATTGTGGCTTTAATTTGCATTTCTCTGATGATCGGTGACATTGAACATCCTTTTTTATGTTGACTGGCCATCTCTCTGTCCTCTTTGGATATATGGGTCTTTTGCCCATTTTTTAAAAATTGGGTTGTTTGTTTTTTTTGGTGTTGAGTTTTGTAAGGTTTTTATAAATTTTGGATATTAATCCTTTATCAGATGTATTGGAGAATATGTTCTCCCATTCAGTGGGTTGTCTTTTTATTTTGTTGATGGTTTCCTTTGCTGTGCAAAACCTTTTTAGTTTGATGTAGTCCCATTTATTTATTTTTTCTCTTTCCCCCTTGTCTGGGGAGATATATCCAATAAAACATTTCCATGAGCAATGTCTGAGATTTTGCTGCCTATGTTTTCTTCTAGGAGTTTTATGGTTTCAGGTCTAACATTTAAGTCTTTAATCCATTTTGAGTTTATTCTTGTGTGTGGTGTAAGAAGGTGGTCTAGCTTCATTTTTCTGCATGTGTCTATCCAATTTTCCCAATGCCATTTATGGAATAAACTATCTTTAGTCTATTGTATGTGCTTGCTTCCTCTGTTGAATATTAATTGACTATAAAGGTGTGGGTTTATTTCTGGGCTCTCTCTTCTGTTCCATTGATCTATGTGTTGGTTTTTAAGCCAGTACCAGACTGTTGGGATTACTTTGGCCTTATAGTGCAATGCGATATTAGGTAGCGTGATTCCTCCAACTTTGTTCTTCTTTCTCAGGTTGCTGTTGCTATGTGGGACCTTTTGTGGTTCCATATAAATTTTTGAAATACTTGTTCTAGCTCTGTGAAATATAGTACATCTTTGGCATCTTGGTAGAAATTGCATTGAATTTATAGATTGCTTTGGAGAGTATGGACATTTTAATGATGTTAATTCTTCCTCTCCATGAACACAGGATGTGTTTCCACTTAGTTGTATCTTCTTCATTTTCTTCAGTGTCTTAAAATTTTCTGAGTACAGGTCTTTTACATCCTTGGTTAGGTTTATTCATAGGTATTTTGTTCTTTTTGTAGCAATTGTGAATGGGATTGTTTTCTTAATTTCCCTTTCTGTTTGTTTGTTCTTGGAATATAAAAATACAACTGACTTCTGGATACTAATTTTGTATCCTACTGCTTCTTTGAATTCATGTATCGGTTTTAGTAGTTTCTCGGTGGAACTTTGGGTTTCTCTATGTACAGTATCATGTCATCTGCAAATAATGACTGTTTTACTTCTTCCTTTCTAATTTGGATGCCTTTCATTTCTTGTCTGAAATGCTGTGGTTAGAACTTCCAGTATTATGTTGAATAAGAGAGTTGAAAGCAGACATCCCTGTCTTGTATCTGATCTTAAGGGGAACGCTTATAGTTTCTACCCATTGAGTATGACGTCGGCAGTGGGTTTGTCATATATGGCCTTTATCATGTTCAGGTATGTTCTCTCTATTCCCATTCTTCTGAGAGTTTTGATCATAATTAGATGCTGGATTTTATCAAAAGGTTTTTCTGCATCTACTGATATAATCATGTGGTTTTTATCCTTCACTTTGTTTATGTGGTGAATCACATTTATTGATTTGTAAATGTTGTACCATCCTTGCATTCCTGGAGTAAATCTCACTTGATCGTAGCATATGATCTTTCTGATGCATCGTTGTATTCAGTTGGCAAATAGTTTGTTGAGGATTTTAGCATCTATGTTCATCAGCGATATTGGCCTATAATTTTCTTTCTTTGTAGTGTCTTTATTTGGTTTTGTAATTAGGATAATGCTGGCCTTATACATGAGTTGGGAACCTTCCCTCCTCTTGAATTTAATGAAATAGTTTGAGAAGGACAGGTGTTAGTTCTTCTCAGAATGTTTGGTAAAAGTTACCTCTGAAGCCATCTGGTCCAGGGCTTTTGTTTGTTGGGGAGTTTTTGATTACTGCTTCAGTGTCACTAGGTGTAATCTGTCTATTCAGATTCTCTGATTCTTCCTGATTTAGTTTTGGAAGATTATATGTTTCTAGGAATATATCCATTTCATCCAGGTTGTCCAGTTTGTTGTCATATTGCTGTTCATAATTTTTTCTCACAATCTTTTGTGTTTCTTTGGTGTCAGTTGTTATTTCTTCTCTTTCATTTCTGATTTTATTTATTTGGGTTCTCACTTTTTTCTTGATGAGTCTGGTTAACGGTTTGTTAATCTTGTTTGTCTTTTCAAAGAATGAATTCTTGTATTCATTGATATTTTGTATCTATTTTTAGAATCTATTTCATTTATTTCTGATCTGATCTTTATTATTTCCTTCCTTCTACTCACTTCGGGCTTTGTTTGTTGTTCTTTTTTGAGTTCTTTTAAATGTAAAGTTAGACAGTTTATTTGAGCTTTTTCTTGTTTTTTTGAGATAGGCTTGTAATGCTATGAATTTCCTTCTTAGGATTGCTGTCCCAGTGTCCCACGGATTTCGGATTGTTGTGTCCTCATTTTCATTAGTTTCAAGGCGTCTTTTGATTTCTTCCTTGATCTCATTGTTCACCCATTCATTGTTTAATAACATGTCATTTAGCTTCCATGTCTTTGCATGTTTTTCAGTATTATTCTTGTGACTGATTTCTAGTTCCATAACATTGTGATCAGAGAAGATACTTAATATGATTTCAATATTCTTAAATTTATTAAGCCTTGTATGTGTCCTAATATGTGTACATGTGTTCTATCCTAGAGAACG
>PVJD01002609.1:0-195581 GCA_004026545.1 Mormoops blainvillei | reverse complement strand
TTCATCTCCATAGAGGCAGAAAAAGCATTTGACAAAATCCAACATTCTTTCATAAGAATAACTCAACAAATTAGCTATAGAAAGACTGTATCTCAACATAAGAAAGACGGTATATGACAAGCCTACAGGTAACATCATACTCAATGGTGCAAAGCTAAAGGCTCTGCTTCTGCAAGTAGAAATAGAGCTTTTCTGATCACTCACCCCCTGATCACGTCTGTTCAACAGAGCACTGGAAGTCCCAGCCAGAGTAACACATAGGAAAAAGGTAATGAAAGGCATCCAGATGAGAAAGGAAGAAGTAAGAGTTTCTGCTGGCAGGCAGTAATATTAAATATAGAAAACCCCAAGACTCCACACAAAAATAAATAAATAAAATAAAAACTGATGGAACTACTAAACAAAGTTCATAAAGTCGCAGGATTCAAAATCAGCTACAAAAATCAGTAGTATTTCTATACATTAACAATGAACTATCTGAAAAAGAAATTAAGGAAATAATCCTGCTTATAATAGCATCAAAAATAAACATTAGGTATATATTTAGCAAAGGAGGTGAAAAATCTGTACACTGTAAACTATAAACTACTGATGAAAAAACTGAGGAAGACACATAATAAGTAGAAACATTCATGTTTAAGGATTGATATAATTATTGGTAAAATGGCCATACTGACCAAAACAATATACAAATGCAAGGCAGTCTCTATCAACATTGTAATCACAGTTTTCATAAATAGAAAAAATATCTAAAATTCATATGAAACTGCAAGAGACTCCAAAAGCCAAAGCAACCTTGAACAAACAAAAACAAAGAAACTAAGGGCATTGTACTACCTAATTTCAAAATATACCACAAAACTATGGTAGTCAAAAGAGCATGGCCCTGGCATAAAAGCAGACATATATGCCAACGGGACAGAAGAGAGAGCCCAGAAATAAATCCACACATTTGCCATCACTTGGTACTCAACAAAGTTGCCATGAACATAGCGTAGAGAAAGAACGGTCTCTTCTGTGACTGTTTTTGGGAAGGCTACATTTCCACATGCAGAAACATGAATTTGCTAAGAATATGACCTCATAAATTTTTTCACTACACAACTACAAGGCAATAACTTTGTGAAGGGATAGATAGGTTAATTAGATTCATCGAGGTACTTATTCCACAACATATACATAATATTAAAACATCACATTGTATTCCATAAATATATACAATTTTTATCTGTTAGTTCTACTCCCATAAATTGGGAGGAAAGAAAAAAAAATTAATGGGATCTTTCCATTTGGAGCTTTTCTCCTCAGAGTATCTTTCTCAATCAGCTTGCAGCATGTGAAAACACTCTCGTCTGTCCAATACCATGTATCAGTTGCAACCAGTCTTCAGAGCAGAGGTTTAAACAGAGGGTGGTGGAATCTCACGAATCTTAAAGTGAAAAAAGAAGGCAGTGGTGCTCGCTGTCTGCCGTGTCCCTCTCTCACCTTGAACATGTTTGAAGTTCAGTCCAGTTCATGGCAGAGTTCAGACCTGGACAGAACATCCCCTGCCGCACCTTCATTTGCCCGCCGTTACTTCTCTATCAGAAAAAGGGTAGTTTTTTCAGGGTCTGGACCTTCTGTCCTCAGCGTTTTATATCACATGAAGCTTTCCTCTAATTGGCTGTTTACTCCTTCAACCCAGTCCTATGCAGGAATATTGAAATTACCTTTGGTTACAATATTTTATCTTACTTAGAGAGACAGGTATCATAAATCAGGCATTCTTCTCACTAAATTATGATAATCTGAGTAAAATTACCTGTGCTGCACAATGCTTCTTATGCTGAAACTCACTCCCTATCTAAACTGTAAATATGCCAAGTGGTCGTTGTTTTGTTTTTCAAAACACAGATCATAATCATTTATATAAAGTTATTTTTCTAGGAGACTATTTCCTGTAGCTGTCTAGTCTGCCTGTCGACTTCATCACAAACAAAATGTCTTAAAAATACCAAAAAATAGCAATGCGGTATTCAGCTTGGACACCGTCAAAGGGAAAACAATCCCACTTGATGACCATTTACTTTGATCAGCTACTTCCTCATTTCTATCTTAAAGCGGAGACTGAAGTAGGTTTAGCTATTTCTTTGTCACAGATGAAAAGTTGAAGAGCAGCGTGACTCATTTAGTCAACCCCTTGAGGCATGATCTCCCCCGAGGGGCAGTACAAAATCACCATCCAAGTCTGCGAGGCGCCACAGCCAGTGCCTCCACAGGATGCCGTGTGAAACTATCCGACGTGCTGATAATGAACTCTAACCCTGGGCTCAGACCACTTCAGCTTTACCCTGGCACCACCGTATAGTTACAAGCATTTTGAGAAGTTACTGAATCACCTTGTGGGCCAGTTTCCATGAAACGTGAGAGCAGCAATGCCTGTCTCAAAGAGTTGTGAAAATTAAATGAGATAATACAGGTAGGCTGTAGCACATGGCACGCCACAGTTTAGTTAGGCTTAATATGTGTGAACTTTTCAAGTCTTAGTGATTAAAACCATGCAGAGTTAATGGATGCATTTTTATAACTAAAGCAGCAACATGTTGATGATTCAGTGTTTTGGGGAAGTTTTAGAATATTCGTGAAAATTAGAAATCATGACACTTCAGGCCATTTCAGGCTAATTTTATTTTCTTAAGAATAAAAATGAAGCCCTGGCCAGGTGGCTCGGTTGGTCAGGGTGTTGTCTTGTTCACCAAAAGTTTGCAGGTTCCACCCCTGGCCAGAGTGCGTCTGGGTGGTAGCCTATGGATGGATGTCTCTCTCTCTCTCCGTCTCTCTCTGTCTCTCTCTCACTCTCTCAAATAAATAAATATATCCCCTGGCGAGGATTAAAAAAATGAAAATTAACAATAGGGAAAGAAATTTGAGGTAGCCATATTAATAATTTCCCTTTCAAATCCCGCACCCAACTCTTCATCAAGAGGTCTAAATTTCCTAGTTTTCATGCTAGAATCCTGGATTCAATCTTCATTTTTCTTCATCCTACATTTCCCACAAGCATCAGCATATTTCACTGATTCTGCTTTCAAAGCACCTGTTAGAGCTACCCACTTCTCCCACCCTCACTGCCAAGCCACAAGTCTCTGCTGCCATATGGTGCAAATGGACAATTTCGAAGACTTTCTAACCCTTCTTCCTCCTACATGTTCTCTGCTCCTTAGTGCTTCAGACACAGTAGCATTTGGAAACAGAAACCTAATGACATCAAAGCACTTTTAATATTTTTCAACATGTTACCATTCCATTTGATCATAAATCCCACATTTTTAATTATACTATTAGATACAAACTTTGTGTGCTTTCTTCTGAGTCCCTCCATATTGCTTCTTCTTCTCTCTCCCTCTCTTTCTCTTTCTTATTTAAAAGACAGATGGAGTAAAAGATCTAATTTATATGTGTGTCAAAGCCTTCCTGAAAAGACAGGAAGGCAAGAAGCAAGGTGTGTATGTGAAGGAAGAGCGTCTTCGAAAAAGGAGGGACTTTTGCTGTGGGCCTGCGCAAGGAAGAGCCTGACATAGTCTAGGATAGGATAGTGTTTCGAGCGTAGTATTTCCAGTGCAGAAAAGAGGAGCCCTGTCCACAGCCCAGTTTCTAGGGCGCAGAAGATCAGGTGACAGTGTGGTGGTGTTGGACCCGCACATATCTTTCCAGGGACCTAATCTGTATCAATCCCTTCTGTGTTTTATTACCCAAAGGCCTCGCTCATATCTCTCCACTTTCAGGTTTTGTCATTATGCTCTGACATTCTCATGATTTTCAGTTTCATTCTAAGCATAGAAGGGAAGGAATGCTATGAAAATGGGAGGGTATTCAACAATGGAAGAAAGAGAGAGAACTGGGAGTGAGAGAGAGACAGACAGACAGACAGGGCGAAGCAATATTGAGAGACTCTTAACAGGCACACCAGGTTCATATCTAATAATATTAAAAATGTGGGGTTTATGCTCAATGTAGTTATAAATATGTTTGCTTTGAAATTATTGTTAATTTTTACCCACTGTAAGATCCACGAGGGTAGGAACTATGTCCTTATTTCACAGGTGAAATCTCAACTATGGTTTTCATTAAGTATAATAATTTTTAAAATATTCCTATAATTAGTGGTAAAGAGAAGAAATATATAATTACATGGCCCAAGACAAATAATGAGTCATACCGACCAGGAAAATCTATGGACCTACCAGAGTCGTATTATTTGAGAAGATGCAAATTGCCATGGTGAGTACTGACAGCTTTCAAATCCTTCACGGTTAGAAATTTTGAATTGGGAGTGTTGATTTTTTAAAAGTCACATGCTCAGAGATACATGCTTAATAAAAGAAACGAAATTTGTAAGAATTAAAAAGAACTTTGTCAAATACTTAATAAGACAAAGTTAATGTCATGTAATAGATATTCACACTTGGACTGTCCTTATACCTAAACAAAACTCACTATTATTAATTATTTAAAAACATCAAACTTCAAGTAAATTTTTAAGCAAAATTTAATTATTTCTCCCTTGACTCACTTTATCTGCTCAGCAATACTTTCCTGTGTCTTATCATTTCCATAACTGAAATGATAAATTTGATGAATAAGGAGATAAGGCAATATATTTAGAAATTTATATAGTGAAGTAAACTTGGGAAATTCTGAGGTGAAATTATAAAGAAATATTTCTAAAGATTTACTCTCAAAATGCATTATATACAAGGTGGGTATGTCAGTTTGGCCTCAGATTTAACTGCAAAATGAAATTTGAGCAGATAATGAAGTATTTACTACTGAATAGTTGAAGAAAAATAATGTGATTAAAAAGGATTAAAACCTATCAATTGTCTTTCAGTTGTGAATGTTTAAGTCCTGGAAAAATATACCACTAAGGTAACCTTCTAGGAAAAAATACATAAATATACAAGGTCTGCCCAGAAGGTATCCAGCCATGTAATATGAAAAAAATAGAGACATTTATTGAAGAGATACTAGATACAAGAACCATTGTACACAGAACAATGAGGCCTCAGTCCCCTTCAAAGTAGGCACCTCGGCACCTCACACAGTTTTCCCAGTCACCATCATCTCTTCCTTTTCAAAGGTGGTTTAAGTTTTGGGACAAGTCAGAAGTCACAGGATGCAAAATCTGGGCTCTAGTGGGTGATTTAATGTTTTGTCGAAAACACTCTGCATGAGACCTGATGCATGAGTGGGTGCATTGTCATGATGAAGCTGCCAGTCACTAGTTGCCTGTAGCTGCGGCCTCTGAATCATCCAAAAATAGTTCCCTCAGAAGAATGTTCACGCTTAATGCAAAATTTGATGCAGATTCATTGTTCAGCTAGCTGTCATTTTTACTGTGGTGGTATGCATGCTCAAGGGCACACAGTCCACGTGCTCACTCAATGGCACCTGCTGCCTCCACTGACCAGTACAGTGAAGTCATCATTGTTCACACGTGTGCATTCCAGCCCACTCTCCTTGGCTGCCAGGTGAGAATGAAGTCATGCAATCTGTTCTCATTATATTAACAATGGTTGGCTTTTCCTATATGTATGTACATATATTTCAAAGATGTTCTAAAAAATAAGTACTCAAGAATGGGAAGTCATGGGTAAAGAACTTGTGTTGAGCTTGGAAATTACTAAATATTTCCATATTACCAGTTTGAAGCTCTTTTGATAACCTAACTGCCAAAAACTCAACTCAAACTAGCTAAAGTAAAACAAAACAAAACACAATAAAAGGCACAGAGGATGAACAAGTGTACAACAGCCTCCCTCTTCCCCACTATTTATGGTTTTGTTTTCAACAATTTCATTTTCCAGTTCTCAATCACAGTCCAAAAATATTACATGGAAAGTTCTAGAAATGAACAACTTATAGCTTTGAATTGTGCTGTCCTGAATTGCATGATGAAACCTCACACTGTCTGACCTGGAAGGTGGGTTCTCCCCTTGTCTGGCATCTCCATGCTGTAGACACATGTCACCTTGCCTGCTCAGTCACTAGCCGTCTTGGTGATGGGATTGACTGTTGAGGTGTCACACTGCTTGTGTTCAAGTCACCCTTCCGGGAGCCTCATGCTACGTTACAGGGCTCACATCATTCAGCTCCCCTCACCTCATCCCAGAGGCTTTATGTCATCTCACACCATTACAGGAAGGGCAGTATACGGTATAACAAGCTATTGGAGACAGAGGAGGTTCGTGTGACTTTTGTTACAGGATATTGTTATAATTGTTCTATTTCACTAGTTTAGTATTAGTAATCTCTCACTGTGCCTACATTATAAATTAAGCTTTATCGTAGGTGTGTATGCATAGGAAAAACATAGTATACATAGGGTTGGGTGCTACCCTCAGTTTCAGACATCCACAGGGGCCTTGGGAAATATCCCTCATGCATAAGGGGGGGCTACTGTAAATGAAATGTTTATAAAAGTTTAGGGAAAACCTACTGCAAGTTATATCTGAATTTCACATATGTTTCAGGGCCATCCCTTTATAACTTTCAGCAAAAAAATTTATATTATTTTCAGTATACATAAAATACTTAGCAAAATTGATCATGTATTGGATCATAAACAAGCCTTGATATAATTTTCCAGATTCAATCATTAAGGATTTATTACCTCAACACAGTAGAATTAAACAAAAAAAAAATCAATAACAGAAATCAAAGAGTGAAGTCACCAAGAAAGCAGAATAAAGAAATCTTATTGAAACTATTCAAGAAATTATTACTGATTGGATAAAATATGGATAAAATAGGCAGTACAATAAAGTGGAGCTCTTGCTCTAATCAAGTTTGGATATGAAGATTAAACAAACTTTAAATAATTTTTCTAGAGAAAGAATTATTGGAATATTTAATAGGCAAATATAAATTGTAAATGTCCAAGTATGAATCATATGAAAATATACTCAAAATTATTTGACCCGGGAGCCTTTCTTCCAGGAATAATCATTATCACTCTTTACATTAGTGTTCATGGACTATAGCCAGGGCCATTTTATTCTAGAACTATTATTTCTAAACATTTTCTTTATATCTCTGCAGTATTGTGATATGATCTGCAATGATTAGATGAGAGAAAATAATAGGGAAGATGCTTTTTAGATGTCCAAAACCCTGTGATTCAAAACTTGACTTTTATCAGTGTAAATGAGAAGTATAACAGGGAGGACGCATTGATACAATTCAAACATTCAAACACAACGGTGAACTCCTGACTGATGTCCTCATTGCAAGAAAATAACCCTATGATCTCATTCTGAAAGTAACCATATGGACTTGACAAGTCAGCTGACTCTTAACATATTTTTAAATTTCCTGGAAGCTTGTTAATCAGAGGCATGATTTCCAAATTGCTCTTATAAGCTGGCTGGTCAAATCTCATGAGGCTGTAAAGACATTTTGGCAAGAGTTTACTTTTAGGTGAATGAATTGTGTTATTTAAACCTCTGTATAAAATGCAAAATGTTAAAATGAATTAAATGTTACCCCATCTCTCAAATGTCCTAATTACATGAATTACATTTTTGTTCGGTTTGCCTTAATAGCAGTATCTATAGAAGTATGCAACAATTTTCCTCCAGTGGGAAAACTGAATTGATATTTCCCACAAAACACTGTTCCCTACACCATTCAGTTGAGGCGTCGCCTCCTTTGTCATTCTAGTCCTGTATACATGGACATTTGCTCCTTCCATTGCCCTCAGAACGTGCCCCTATGTCACAGTGCTGCCTGTCTGTACATGACTATTGATGGATCGATTAACTTAATATTTAAAGGATTTAGGCAATGCGTGTATTAGAATATTTATGAACAAATTCTATTGATTGAACGTCATTAACATTTACCTTCAGAGACGATGGACTTGTCTGAGTTGCCTGCAACAGGATAGACTCCTTTAAACATAACTGCTCTATACATAGGCCCACGGCTAAGGGGGAGGTTTTCAATAACACGGATTTCACTTATACTTGTCAAATGGGCAGCCTTGCCCTCTGCAATGCCATGAATTCCTACCTAGAAAAGAAGTTGATTCCTGTCAGGAATGCTTTGACTGGAATGCTTACATATATGTGTAAAATCTGCCAGCATTTACATATATAAGCATGAGAGTATACTAGCAAAGTCATATTTATCACAAGGTGGTTAAGGGCATAGGCTCTGGACTTATCTGAAACTATTTTACCATGAAGTTTCCTCACCTGAAAATGCAGGCAATCGGTTTCTTACTCACAGGACTTACAGTTAATGAGGAATGAATCCTATCTTTTGAATGCTCAGGGAAGTTCTTTCTGAAGTTTCGTCTGCCCTCTAGAGGAGAACGAGGGAGCTCCCGTGTCTAGATCCTTAGAGGCCCTGGGAGCGCAGGTTTGGTCGTAGCTCTCCAGATGCTGTTGCCAGCTGGCCGTTAGGCAGTAGGTGAAGAAGCATTTTCCAGGTGAGCCCTTGAGAGCCATCCACTTCCTCTTGCAAACCAAGGTAGGTGGAGGAAGTGCCGCTGAGGTTCTGGGTCCAGGGGAGAGCTGTGGAAGGCTGTCCACGCTACGCTGCTCTGAACGTCATTGCTCTAGACTTCCGACGGTGGGGGGAAGGGGCTCTTATTCTCTGCATTGCGCCCTTCACATTTGGAATGCATGGCATAAATTAATAATTATTAATGTTTCTCATTGCCTCAGTACAATGACACATTGTTTCCAGCAGTGGGATTTGATATATTTATTCATCCATCCATGCAATGTTAAATAAATATGTCTACAATGTATTATATAATAAATACATGAATTTGGCAAGAAGATATATGTCATATGGAACTGGAATGAAGGATGACATCAGAACTTTGCTTATAACCTCTATTCCTGAGAGAATGCAGAGGTAGTTTTACTAAAATAGAGAGGACATTTTGTCAACTCAGCTAAAAACTCCAAGAGAGATGGACCATGACAAAGTTATTGAATTCTCTGTAAGACAATTAAATATCCTCCTGAAAGGGTTAGTTCATGTAATTGAAAAAAATAAAGAAAATAAATATAGACGTATATATTTAAGTACCAGTATATGCAAGGGACATAATGAATAACTGAAAAAAAATTAAAATCAGTCACTTATTGGAATGATGTAAACCACCAGAGTGCTTATTATAAAATAATCGGAAACAACTGGTACCTTAAATAATTATGAGTTAGAAATTATAGCGGGGCAAAGATTTTATTCATATTGTGTAGGACACTCTCTGTGAAATATAGGCAGCCAATACAGAAGCTAATATATTTATATATTATTTTGTATATGTTTCATAGATGCAAGACTATTCACGCAGGACCCCCTCATAGCCAGTAAAGTATTACCTGACATAATATGGGTGAACAGGACATATTTCCTCAGGGATATTGTTATTAAACCAGACAGGTGGGGGCCGGCTCCCACCAGCTCGTTGAGAGAGCAGAGACAGCCGCACCAGGGGCGTGGGCGCCCCCCCAGGGCGGTGCCCTGAAGGGCTGTTCCCATTGCAGGGCGCGGCTTCCGAGCTTCCCTTGCTGCCAGGCTGTTGCCCAGGGCTGATATTCCAGGTTTCCTGTGGCTGTGTGGGCTAGAGAAAAGTCCTTCCCAAACCTTTCTGTTCAGGTCAGCCTCAGCAGGCCTCTGCCCGACATAGTCAAGGGCCCTAAGTGGCAAATCAGCGCCGGCACCAGCGCAATTCAGAAGTCAGTGTGTGTGTGCGCGCGTGCGTGTGTGCGCGCTGTGCACGTACTCCTGGAAAAGATGCACCCGTGGATTCCTCCTCTACCGAGTTTGTTTTAATAAGAATAAGCATGCACATGGAATGTATCTTCCTTGTGATATTATAACGGAATGCTCTTTCTCTTGCTGAATTGAAGTTTAATATGCTGTTAAATTCCTCTTCTAATTTCTTTATCATATTTGCATTATTTCTGAGCGGAATTTGATTATAATCGTTTGTAAGTAATGATTTTTAAAAAATAAAACAAGAAATGAATTCATTTTTCTATTAAACAAAATTTATTTTGCAAATCTGTGACCCTCATACATTATTTAGGTTATGATTTATTAGTCTCTCGCAGGGAGCAGATGTTTGAGTCATACTCGGGGACTAAATATTTTAAGATATATATTTTTTCTAAAATAATATTTTATTTCTGTATTATATACTTCTTATATATTATGTATAGTTCTTATAGGTTTTATGTAGTTGTTTTCCATAGTTCTTATATATTTTATTTAGGTTTTAATACAATTTTCCAGGACAAATCAACAGAGTATAGAAATAATATAAAGTATAATAACGTTTTTCTGATTAAGATAGCACACACACAAACATGTTTGGCAGAACATCTTCAAAAACCAACTCCGAATCTTTAGCATTATTTTCAACAGTAAAGGTGGCCATGAGTATATTTCAGTGTTCATCTATTGTAAAATTACAGCTTTAGTGTTGAAATGTGAAAATCAGTCATAATAACAGGTGAAAAATGTTATTGTGTGTTTATTAGGATTGCAATTGTAAAAACAGTCAAGTTGAGATATAATAATTTAACATGATCAGTGAATCATTGATATCAGTAAGGAAATGTTTACTTCTTTTTGAGTGAGCCTGTTATATCCTGGGAGCATTTACTAATTGTCACCTGTAAAGAGGCTGGGTCCAGATACAAAATTATATAATACACTCCTCCGGATATATTGGGTAGCAATTAGTTCAATAATTTGTAGCATGAATTTGACACAGCCCAAATATCCCTACTCCAATTGCAAATAGTAATAATAAATGTGCAGAAAACTTTAAATGTCTGTTTAAAAATATTTGACCAGATCTTATCAACACATAAAATATATTCAAGGAAAAATTTATAATCAGTCTTTTATAAATCATCACATCGGTTTACCAATGATACATAGTTATATCATTCAACTCTTTCTACAAGAAAGGACTGCAAATCTCCATGCTTTTTGTCCTAGTTACCACATTGATATTTTATTTCTGTCATGAAGAAACTTTCAGAATGGTAATGTGCACATCGGTTAGCAGGGCCAGAAACCATTTTAGTACTTGTAGAATAAAAGCCCCTGACAGTGGGTTTTTAAAGAATTGATAACCAATCACAACAAACTTAAATTATGAATACTTGGTCCAAATTTTAAGATAGGGACAAATCTTTAGTCGTAACACTGAAAAAGCCCTGTTATATCAATATGTTAAGTATTTTGTTCAAAACTAAGTGGCAATCCCATTTTTTTTCTTGTTTATGTAGTGCTCATTCCAATAATGAACTCCCAGCCAATGCCAATGCAATAAACTCCTAAATGAGACACCAGAGTGAATACTTTGCAAGTTATTTTTGCCTTGCCTCATGTTCCCTTATTTTCTAATAGTTATATGATCTACACATAGAAATAAAGATGAACAATAATGATTTTCTTGCAACATGTCCTAATTTTAATTAAAATAACCTTGAAATATTTTGAGGAACATCATTCGACAGTCTGTTCCACATTCTGGAAACATTCTATGGCATGTAGTACAGTTTTATACATATTTGATATAGAAACTCTACAAAAGGTGTCTCTTCTTTCTACACATTCTGAACTATTCAGAGAGAAGCTATTGCTCTGATTTAAGCAAACCAAAGCCATAGAGATTCTCTAATAGATCTTGGAAAACTGTGGCAATAGTGCAGAACATTGTGGGTACGTGGTCCCAAATGTCATTGTTTTACGCTAAATTCTCAACCATATTGTTTTTTTTTCTTCACGTATTAAAGTATGTACGCTGCATGGCCTGCTAACCGCCCCAGTGACAAAGAAAGGCCACTTTATGACAAAGCATTGTGCAAATAGAGCTTTGGATGTGCTACTTCTTGGAAAAGCAGTGTCAAGTAACGCTGACATTCGCTGGCCAGGCAACAACAAACCCTTAAATTTACTCCTTTAAATTCAGACTATGTGTTCCTTACAGTGCCAGTGCAAGCTAGATTGGCCCAGGTGTCACCTTCGAGTATCTCTGTCCCACGGAGTGGATCCGACCGCAAAGGGGTTTCAGTCGCCACTGCAGCGGAAGAACCTGCTGTCACGGGTGGCGAGCAGGCCCAGCAGGGGGCCTCAGGGCCTGTCAGAAGAGAGAAGACAAGCAACTGTCCAGTGACAGCCTCTATGATACACAGGGAGGTGACAGGGGAATGACCTGGTGGCCCCTCCTTGGTTAAACTTGCCCTAATCTGCATTCTCGGACCGCCATAGGGCATTCTGCCACCTCGGAACCCAGCTGCCCTTGAGCCTAGCCTGCATGCCCCCCAGGAAGCCTCGTGTGAATCAACGGTTAGGAACACGCTATCAAGTCTTCTCTAAGTTATTTACGTGTGGACACACACACACACACACACACACACACACACCCTCATTAGCAAACACAACACCCAACATCAGCTACTGAGGTAACTGTCGAAAGTGCATCATAATTAGACAAGTGACTTTGTGGATTCACCTCTGTCTAGAATGGGAGCGGCAATAAACTACTGTTTGAATGTCCCTGTAACATCAAAAAGAGTAATAATGCAAAATATCTACCTTTTATTTAATACCTAATTTTACTACAAACTTGGAGAAAGCACAGAGGAGCAGACTGAGACCTCTCAAATCTCTGCACGGCTCACCCAGACACCACACGTGGTCTGGTCTTATGAGACTCAAAACATGTTTAATCTAGAGGTTGAAGAGAGGGCTTGGTTGTATATCATTTTACTTCAGATTAAGTTTTGACGTTAAAATAAAATCAAAGCCCACCTGATAAAATACAATGGTTGAGAAGGTCTAAAATGACTCAGTGAAAATTTACCTCAGAATTCAACTGTTACCAGATTTCATATATGAGACACTTCCTATTTTTTCACATGTTAATTTTTCATAAATCAATATGTATAATGTTATTAAGAGCTATACTGCATCTTTTGATACTTCTTTGTTGATACTTCTTGCTTATTTTGCTGTTCTGTTATTTTAACTTCCTAAAGTCATGCTTTGCAATTTTTCTGTTATCTTTTTATCTTATTTTTAATATGTTATATATTGTGATAACATGATTACCTTACCAAAAATCTATTTTTATTTCTACTTTGTAAAATATGTTCAAACTGATAGCTAGTAGATAGCTTTGTGTTTGTCTGTATGTGTGTGTGTGTGAGTGTGTGTGAATTGGTGTGTGTGTGTTCCCATTCAATCTCTCTCCTCTGATCAAATTTCCTATTTTTCTCTATATCTAATTTATTCACATTCCGTCTGTCTATTATGTCTATTCTATTTCTTGTTTATGGTTGTCTTCAATATAGTAAGCTGATAGCTTGAGATTTCTTACACATAAAATTGACAATTTTGTTCCCATTGTGTTTCAATTTACTGATAAACTTATCTTTAGTTTTGCTGTAAGTCGAATTGAAACCGAGAGTAGTTTCTAAAATAACAGAACAATTTTTCGGTCAACAGTATAGTCTATAACAGTAGGGGGTGTCGCTAGAGTTGAACAGGTATAATAGTTGGTTGATACAAGATTCGACACTAATAGAAAAATTTTGCTTGTGTAGGGCATTTGATTTGAGTGTCAGTGTTTTTCTTTCATGTCTACTGTATTTCCCTAATGGAGGCAGGGAATTCCAATGGAAAGAGCATTAGACAAAGAGAGTGAACTATATTCTACATCAGTTCTACAAAAGACTGCCTGTGTTTAAATGTGCTGGCTATGTTAGCAATTTAAATCTTAGTTACTCTTCTTGAAAATGCAAAAATAAATAAGACACAGTACAAGGTAAAATACTAAAATAATGGAACATTTTGAGACAATCGGTAGGAAGAAAAAATTTTTCTTACATTTGATTATTATGTATGAAAGGCTGCCCAACATCATAATATTAAATTTAGTGATAGGTGCTTATTTTATCTTGAAAGTTCATAAAAATAATGAGTGTTAAGTGACTTATTTAATAATAAATAATATCTTTTTATATCCCATACTATTATAACATTATATAAAAATCTTTTTTATCTTTAAAATACTAACCAATTAAGAAATATAAGCTATAAGTTTTGTAGTGTGACATACTACAGCTAAATTCATTTTTCTTTTAATTTTGTTAGCTTATAATTAAACTTTCAAAGAATAAGGGTAAAATAAAACTTTATACTTATTTAAGGAGGTGATCACCCTGTATATTTTTTAATAAGACAAAATGGGAGAATGAAGATCAGCAATTACAAGGGTTACTTTTCATAAACAGCTACATTTTTCATATTATTTAGCAATATGTAACTAAGGGTAGATTCTTATATTGTTATTACTTGCCTTTTTAAGAAAGAAGTGTTCTTGTTTTTGTTTTTTTTCAAGGAAGATAATTTTTTATTACATTATAATGAGTTAGGCACAATATCAATATATTCTGAATTATTAAACTATTATAACATTAATCAGTACTTTCTTGTGGTCAGAGAAGTATATTCAAAATGTCTATAATTACTGTACTTAATTACAAAATATTTATGCCATTCATGGTGGAAAGCAGCAGGTACAATTATCAGATAACAACACCCAGGGGTGCTTAAAGGCACATGGCTGCATTGGGCCCAGATATTTTCTTCAGGGGTGATATTAGGTCATGATAACTATTATGCCCTAATGGCCTATTATTACTTAAGCGTATTTATAAGCTCTAAAATCTACTACTGCTAAGTCTATGCTATGGGAAGCCATATTTGACATGCAATTTTCCTTGATCGATTATATTTAAAGCTATCTAAAGATGTTTAGGGGGAGTTTGTCACTAATAAGTAAATTTGAATCAATATGAAATCATAATTTTAAAATAATGACATTTATTATAATAATCTTAAAATCATTGGCGGTGAAAGACAAATACCATATGATCTCACCTATTAAGTGGAATCTAATCAACAAGATGAACACATGAGCAACATAGAACCAGAGACTTGGAAATAAAGAATAAACTGGCAGTGAACGCGGTGCTGAGGCCGGTAAAGGGGTAACAGGCACAGAAGGGGAGTGGGTGAGCAAAGGGACAGGAATAGAGGACTCACGGCGCTGACGATGGGGGCGCTGACTGTAGGAGTGGGGGCGACGGGGTTGGGGTGAGAAAAGGAATAAAGGCAGGACAGCTGTACCTGAACAATAAATTTAAATAAAAGAAGGGAAAAAACCAATTAACGAAGCAAAAGCAGTGTGTACTGTACATTGTTTTGTTGTAGTAAATGTGTATACATAAAAATGTGTTCCAGTCACATGGCTGAATGAATTCTCAAGACTGAATCCTAACCATGTCACTGAGGCGAATTAAGAGGCAGCCCCCGTCATCAGCTCCCTGGAAGTCCCTTTCATAATCCTTTGTGTCACACCTCACCACGGGCAGCCACCCTCTCAGTGTCTGACACTATAGTGTAGTTTTGCTTTGTTTGCTTTATTTTTGCTCAGTTGTGTTTTTTTTTTAATTTCATGCAGTGGAATCCTCTATATGCTTTTTTTGGGGGGGGGTTATGGCCTCTTTCGATAGTATTGAAGTTAAGTTTGTAAAAGTCGTTCCTTTCATCAACTGTGATTTTAGTTTCTTCATTGCCATCGCTGTGTATGATCCCCACGTATGAATATACTCTGTGCATTGATCCTTTTGCGGTGCATTGAGAAGGTTTGGGCTTATAAACGCTGCAGGTACAAATAACTTTGGACGTGCTTTTTGGTGAACTTGTGTTCATTTATTTTGGTTACATACCTGTGGAAGGAATTGTTAGAGCACAGGGCAGGCCCATATTTAACTACAATAGATATTGCCAAATAATTTTCAGAAGTTATTCTTGTCAATTTACACTTCCACCAGCAACGTTTAGAAGTTTGGTCGTGCCCACATAATCTCTAAAGCGAGACCATTCCTGTTCTTTTAATTTTAACTGTTCATGTGAGAAATTAGTTTCTCATTTTTCTATTCAGATTTTTGTCAATTTGTTTTTTATTTATAATAGTTGTTTATATTCTGAATGTAACAACTTCACATATTATGTATTTGGAATACTTCCCTAATCTTTTGGTTGCTTTTTTATTGTCATAGCAATTTATTTTACAAACATAACATTTTAACCTTAACATAGTATATTTTTTATTTGCATCATGTAAGGTATTTCATTGCTGTCACGATTTTGTTCTGTTTGGAAAATATTTGTTTCATCCAAGTGCATGTAAATGTTGTACTCTCTGTTTATTGAAAAATTCAAATGTTGAATTTTTATTTTAATTAAGTTAAAATCTTTTCTAACACTTGCTTTTATATGGTTTTTGATCTATTTAATATTTTGCTATGTACTATTTCCCAGGCAGGTTGGGGATTTGGGGATTTGTTATTGTTTTTATTTTTAAGTTATCTAGTTTAATTCCATCCATATGATTGAAGTACAATTTTGAAAAGTTTTAGTCCTTCATAATGTTTTTATCATGTTAAGAATTCTTATTGTATAAAGTTCATACTGCTGTGTATCTTCACTTGTTGTGCAGCAAATCTCCAGAACTTTTTCATTTTGAAAAATCAAAACTCTACACCCATTAAACAGCTACTTGTCCCTCCCCCCTCTTCCTCACCTCCTCTCCCTCCTGACCCTGCAACCCTGTTCCACTTTCTGTTTCTACGAACTGGACTCCTTTAGGTACCTCACGCAGAAGCAGTCTCTTACAATATTTGTCTTTTAGTGAGTGGCTTATTTCACTCAGTGTAATGTCCTCAAGGTGTGTTCACATTTTAAGATATAACAATTCCTTTTATCAGGTAGAATAAAATTCCACTGTTGCAAGTACTACATTTTGTTTAGCCCTTCATCCATTGATGTTGCTTCCACCACTTAGCTCGTTCGGTAACACTGCTAAAACGTGTGTGTGCAGGTATCTCCCTTTCTATTCAATTCAAATATATGGAACAATTACACCTCCCACTCTATAGTGCGTTTTTGTCCACTTTCTCACTCTTGTCATTTTTGTTAAGGGTATACTGGTGTTAGGTTCCAGCTGCTTACACATTTGGTACTGCAATATCTTCCTATAGAATTGTCCCATTATCGTTATGAAATATTCTCTATTTGTATGCCTGATTTTGCCTCAAGGTCGACATTGGTAGAACCATGAACACGTCACTTTCTTTTTGTTTTTGTAAAACTGCAACATCATAAAAAACAGTCATCCACATCACATCCTTCTCAGTGTCTGAACTCTTAAATCAACAAGTGGAGCAACTATTGTTCCTAAATGCCTTGACTTTTATCTGTGCCATATGCCAATTCAAAATGTTGAAAGTCTTAACAAAGGCTTATTTTATGGCCTGTCATACTACCCTACTTTAAGAAGGCCAATGGGTCCTCGTTGACTCCATAGGTGCTGTAGCCAATCTAAATGCCCAATGGGAATATTTTGCTTTCAGGGCCATTCTTGATGCTGCCTTACTTTGGGTTCCCTAGAAACCAGAACAATAGAAAAATCCATGTTTTATGTCTTTGAATACAATCCCAGGTCAACAAAAGTGAGAGAAAAGAGAGTACGTCAGGGAGAGAGGAGAAATAAATGCAAGGAGGTGCCCAAGTGCATAGGTCACGGCCTGTCAAAATGGTGCAGGGTTTTTTATTTGTTTGTTTTCTTTTTTGTTGGTTTTTGATCCATAGAAGAACCTTATGAAACTCTTAGGAAACTTCTGCACCCTATAATCACCAGGTGGGGAAAGAAGTACATGAATTCTCCTTCTGGATTCTTCATTTCTTTTCTCCTGACGAAGTTCACTGCATCGTGCATTAACTTTCTTTCACTTCTGTATTGAATTAGTTATAAGGCCCTGCCAGGCAGATTCTGGGGGAAAAGAGAAACTCTGTTGTGAAAATTTTGGCACTATAGGACATAAGTGTTGGTACTACCTGGGCTTCAATCACAGTGGCCGTAAACGAGCCTCGGACGAAGGCGAGCCCCTCTCCCGGGGGGAAGACTAAAATAGTCAACATCGGTAAATACGGAATCACAACATCAACCTTCCACATGCAGTCACTTCTTATATTGAACGAAGTTACTTTCAGTTATACTAAGCACAATAATTATACTAAGGACACAGACATAAACTATGTTATCTTGGTCAAATTGGGACACTTGGTCCTCCTCAGAAGATGAGACAACACCCTTGATAGCTAGGTCTCTTATAAAAGAAGTAGCTAAGCCGAGGGGCCCGCCGAGCCATCTGAATTTCTTAGGTGCGTACGTTGGGTTCAGCAGACTCTGAGGTAGGTCCTTCTGTTATGCACATCTGTAGGTAAGGAAACCGATTTGCAGTATTCTGTTGAATATGGCGAATTTGTTGGAAGCACAATAAAGATACTCCTCCTTCTTTAGCCTGTTTAAAATCAATTGGTAAGACTAGAAGCGTGAGTACAGGACATGAAGAATAGGAATATAACAGATATTAATGAAATGTGACATGTGAAAATTTAGCTTAGATGTAGAATACTCTTGCGTTTTAAATCCTTGGTATCAGAGTAAGATTCACCTGACTAGGTGCAAGTTCCATCGGGGGCAGTGTCTTTATCACTTAGCCTTTCTGCCCATTAGGGAGCAGTTGAGTGTTTTGTTTGGGCTTGTTTTTCCTAGAGGCGGTCCCACATGAGAATGGTGGATGGATATGACTGACAAATCTTGTCAGCTGCTTCATCTCAAAGCTACCAATCAGAAGAAAGCAGGGAACATGAGCACACTGATGGGGTCCCCGAGAGTTGGCCCGAGGGGCTTCCTCTACAAAGAAAGAAATAGGATGAACGAGATCCTTTGAGAGGAGATGTGCAAATTGTAAACAAAATCATCTTATCACAAATAATGCTGCAATAACTCTTAGGGTGTAAACCCTTTTTGCATATTACAGGTGGTGGTGAATTCCTGTCATGTTTGCACTCACATGCACTCATCTTTTAAAATCTGGATACACGATACTAAGTGTGCTATTGAGGGGTGTGCTGACTTATACGCCCATTCAAACAAGGGAGATATTAGGAATATTATACAATTGCTAGAACACAGGCCCTGCCCAATTAGAAAGGAGGCTGGTAACAATCAGAACAGGTGGCCACCCCAGGCATTCGGTCGGAATATCAGCTCTGCACAAACAGAACATGGAAACGATGGATTCCCCACTCAATTATGAGGATGCAAAGTATTTACTGTTTTCATTAGTTGCCAATCCAATGCAGGAAGAATGTCATATCATTGTTATTTCATTCGCACTTATTAGGAATAAATGTGGGTATAACATGTAACTTGCTCTATTCACTTGTTATTGAACCATATTTGCATAATTTGTCCATTTTTCTTTTTGTACATTTTATATTTTTAATTAATTTATAAGTTTGTGGCAAACTAAGGAACTTAGGCTAATACTCTTGATATATGTTTAAATGTTCTTCATATAAATATATATATATTTTTAGTTTTTACGATATCTTTTCCACAGTGGATTTTCAAAACTTTTATTTTACTTAATCACATTTTTAGCGTGTTCTTCATTGCTTCTTGGATTTCATTCTTACTTGCAATGCCTACTAAACCTCATGATTAAAAGTAAACCCACATATTTTTCTTAGTACTTACATTTATGGGCTAATCCCTATGGAATTCATTCTAGGGCAAAGATTAAATTAGTGATCCAATGCTATGAAAAAAGTGCATTTTAGGTCGCATTATTGTCTACTGAATAACTCATCCATTGTATCACTAGAGTATGTCTTATTATTTACTCACAACTCACAAAATGAGCCCTATTTAGGACTCATTTTATCTGTATTTACCAAATTCCTACAGTGATAATTATGGCCCCCGACAATGACAAAGCATTTACTCATTTGATCTTCCCTACAACAAAAAAGAAAATTGTTTAACTCCCTCACCAATAGGACTACTCACATATACCAAATCAATTTCAAGATTTCTTTGCAGTTATTTCTGTCCCAAGAGTAAACATCCCATTGAGAGTGAATTACCACAGTGCTGTGTTTTGAGGTTACCAATGTTAATGCTTGGTGTCTGTGGCTCTGTTGCTGAATTTGTTATTGAATTATTTTGTGTGAAGTTGCATTAAGGGCCATTTGTATGTACTGTCAGTTATGTTCTTCACAAATGTTCCATATTTTTCTTTGTGATTCTGAAAAATTAGTTTCTAGATTAGGATGTTTTATTTGTTTAGTTTGACTCGTTTTATCAGATGTTGCTCTTGAATGGGATGATGCTGATTGGAATTATATAAATTTTTAGGTGATGTGTTATTTTTCTCTGGAAGCTCTACAAATGTGGTAATGCTCTCAAATTCAGCTAAAATGTGTCTGCTGGTGCTATTTGCTTTATAGTCTCTTATTTGATATTTTATGAGTCTTTTAAATGGAAATTTAATCCTTGTCAATTCTGGATAATTTATTACTATATTTGTTCAAGTACCATCTCATCTATTCAATACATTTGTGATATCTCCTTTCAAAACTCCTACTGTCTGGTCGCATTTATTTTATATTATCATTTTCTTTACCCTCTCCAGCTGCCTCCAAAAGTATTCCTGTCTCCCATCCTTCCATTGGCTGATTTTTATTTCTAAAAAATGCATGCCATTTATTTTGTCTACAGTTTACATCTCTCTTCAGTTAATTTTGTTTCTGCATAGAAATTTCATTTAAAAGCAACATATTCACCTTAAGATCATTAGGTTTAGGCTAAAATTATAACCCTTTGCACAAGGCGAGTGCTCCTCTCTCTGTGCTCCTGTCTTTATGAATGGAACCTGGGGCTAAGAACATCCGCAGTCCACAAACAGCTGTGACTTTCCCGCCTCCATATCCTTCATTTAAATCAATGCCTGTGCCGGCGCGTCTCCTCAACCTCTAGTACATTCCCCATACATATCACCTTTCCTCTACCTCTATTGTTATAGCCACATTGAAGTCATCATGACTTTTTTAATACAAAACTGTTGAAAAACAATGGATTCACATAAGATGAACACTGAGTGAATTAAAGCTCCTCTGTGGGAAGTGAAGGAAAGATTGAGAGGGAGGGCAGATGAGAAAGAAGGGGTGAAACACGTGACCATTATACATCCATTTCCCTCCGGGTGAACGTGACAGGATTTGGAGTCTGTGTTGCTTCCAATTTTAGCCCCCAAATGTCTCCCGTTATGCAAACATTTCTTCATCATACATCTTCCTAGTCTATAACAATATGCTTTTTCATACATATAGGTCCTAGCAGTAAACTAGCTACTTACATCTGACACTAAGCAGAACAAACAAGGGAATAACGCCTCTCTTTATCAGCACAGGAAGGCAACTTAGCCATTGTTAACTAATTTAACTATTCAACCTATGTTTACCGAGCATGTGATGGGGCATCATTATAGGCTCTAGAAATGAGGTAATGAATAAAGTAAGTAAAAATCCAACTAGAGAAGCTTTCATTTTGTATTTAAAGAGAGGGTATTTTTGGCTTCTAACGTGTCATATTTCTAACTAATTTTTCTGGGAAACATTGACTCTGTGTTACTTATACCTTCTGTTGTAAATTTAGAATCAAATCCTTTTGTGTAAACGACGCCATTGTAACCTACTTGCCCTTCTCCCTGCCCCAGCCTCTGATTGGCTTCACTCCCAATTCACTAACACTTCCAATAACTATCGGAGGGCTACGTTTAACAAATGGTATATTCCCTTACTTATATTCCCGAAGACTCTTCATTTATTTTGAAACAAGATACAGACTTTGTATTGCTTTCAGCCTCGCTTACGTTTCCAGTCTTGGTTCCAGATGACCACCCCTTTTCTGGGTCAAATTCTGGAATCACTGACGTGCCCTTCGCTCCAGCCACAGAGCGATCTTTCCGGATACAGTGTTTTCACACCCCATTCCCTTGCCTGAGGTGCTCAGCAACCGTGAGCCTTCCTGACAAAGCATGTCCAGGTTTCACTCAAACAGTTTCTTTTCTTCTGCCACCAGCCTGCACCCCCACTCCTTCTGGAAAATGGAGAGCTTTCTCCCCTTATTCCCAGGCCATTTACTATTTTCCTCAATTTAATCGGTAGTTTCAGATTGTAACTCTTGGCATGTTTTTCTTCGCTGTGGGCTATAATTTCTAAATACTTTATGTTTCAGAGCAGTTTTAAGTTCATAGCAAAAGGAACGAAAGGTACAGGGATTGCCCAGGCACCCCATTCCCCTACATGTCCATAGCTTCCCCTGCTATCAAACCCCCGCCAGAGCAGGACATTTGTTACGTTTGGTGTAACTATATTGACACGTTACCAAACAGAGATCATAGCTTGCGTTAGGTTCGCCCTTGGTATTGTGCATCCTCTGGGTTTGGACAAATGTACCATGAAATGCATCAACCATTGTAATAACACGTGGAGTATTTTCACTGTTCTAAAAACTTTCTGTTCTCCACCTTTTCATCTCTACTTCAAGAATCTGTGGCAGCCACTGGACCTTTCCTGTCTTTATAGTTACACAGGAGTTTTATTTTTATGACAAACACCAATTTTCCATATTCCTGTACTTCTCTCATCAAACTCAGTTCTTGGCATATGATACAATATGTGTGTGTGTGCGTGTGTGTGTGTGTGTGTGTTTATACATATAGTATAAATGCATAAACAGTGAAATCTATGGTATACTGGATATATCCATAGATACTGATACTGGGGAAGAAACAGCTTCTCTTTTGACAAGGAGTGTGGAATTTGTACCTAACCTATGCTTGAATTAATGGCTATGTGAACAGCTCATAAGAAAGCAGATAGAGAAAATAATATATTTTGAAATATACTGTGAGGGAGATGAATAGAAATGGGATATATAGAGATAAAAAAGATAGGAGAGGAGTAAGAAGAAAAGAGAAAGAAAAAGAAGGGATACAGCCAGAGAAAACATAGATTACATTGGTCAAAGATACAACTGAAAAAACTTACATCTTAACAATTATACTGCCAACACTTCCCAAGGGGATTATGCCTTCCCTTTCTAAAAGTCTTTGTGAACTGCTAGATTTTCACTGTAATATGTTTATTTTATGGGCATGGTGGATAACAAACAATTTGAATATACTTATGTTTTCATAAAACAGTAAATGTTTTAATTCTATAGTCAAATAATTCTTTCTATTTCTGAGATCATTTCAGAAAATTACACATAATTCTGCTCAACAAATCTGATAATTCTGATGTAAACAATAATGATCGATATTTTATAATGTATTATATACTCCAAAAAACCCTCCAGTACGCACTCTGTACATTAATTCTAATAAATTGTTCAGAGCACAGTATTAACTCCATTTTACAGACGAAGAAGTAGGCACAGAAGGTGCAGACTTGCATGAGGTCACTCAGTTGGTCAGCCCAGGTACCACACCTGGAGCACATCACTCCTTCCCATCATTCCTGTCTGGGTCAGTTCACCTCAGTTCCGTGACATCAGCTCTGGCCATGAAATAACCTCATTCAAACACCTTCACACAACAGTTCAGAGGAAGATCACACATGTAAGCCATTTCCTATTCAGAATTTCCCCAACGCTTGCCACCTGATAGTGGATTCTCGAGAGAAGGCATGACATGATTTGTTGTGTAAAATCTAACACTCGAAGTTGAGAGCATATATGATGCCACGTTTAATAAACACATTGATCACCTCCAAGCAAATTGCATTTGAGTTCAAAGTGTCAATTATTATCTGTCTGAGAACAAACGCTTAAACCAATATAATTTCAAACTATGATGGAAAACAGTACTTATTCTTGACATTTATAATTTATTTTCATATGGCTTATTTTTATTTTGAAGTGCCAATTTACTTGAAACAGTTTCGTGAGAGATGAGAAATCTTTTCTGAAATAATACTTTAATACTCTGTTGCTGCTAATACGGAAATGTAATAGTGTAATTTCTATTTTTCTAAGGTTCTACATTTTAACACATATATTACTGCATATGGAAATGTGATTGTAAACACTTATAATTGGCAAATGGCACTGATTTTGTAAGGAACATTTAAGGAAATATATTTTGTGTTATTTTCAGTTGTTTAGTAGCAGTATGAGGTCAGCGTACTTATGGCTAGTAATTAGATAGAAGGTTCAAAAACATATTCCCCAAATAGCACGTTTTTCATTTTAATTAAATTATACTTGCAGACACAGCAGGTATAGCTACCAAAAATTAAGTTAAATTTTCCTATATATGCAATATTGTTATTATCTTGGCTTTAATCCTTCATGGTGAAAGATAACTTTGTCTGCAGTATTATATTTATACCCAATGAATATACTCTTTTTTCTCATTTACTCCCCCACTGCCTATCTCAAGCAAAATATTCCCAAGCAAGAGCAAAGCAGACCTTGCTAAAATGAATGACGTGATTTAAATTCGATCTCTTCTTTAGATAATATTCCCCAAGTAGGGAGCTGGGGTTATTTGCATTAAAATCTTGTGGGGAATTTGTTGCTACTTCAGATTTCTTGACCAGATGAAAAATCTGAATCTTCATCTGTAGGTCCGGAATTCAAGTTTTCATATTTTTAGCGCAGTCCTGGGTACAGCTGGACAGCCAATGGTATCATGCATCAACTTAATCTCGAGCAACGTATCCCTCACAGTTCCTGCCTCGCCTAGAGAAGGGAGCTCAGCTATAAATGAGCCAGAGAGCTGGGGAGGCAGACAGGAATAAATTGGCACCCTCGTTCAGCCAAGCGAGCAACGGAAGCCCGGGAATTCGCGTTTGGCAAGGGTACAACCCGCAGGTTGAAACTGCCTAAAGAAGCCACGCTATGCGAGAAGGACGTTGTTAGGAGAATTCATTCCATTAGAAAGGGTGGGCTTAGTGAACTCAAAATAAAACCTCAGGGGAGTGGTCTACTTAACCACTCGGAGCGCCCGTCCTCCTCATCAGAAGAGGGCTGGGGTGGCCTCTGCCCCGCCAGGCTCCGGAGAAGACAGGTGGCAGGATGTGGCCTGGATTCCCTGGACCTCTTTTCTCTCCTGCCTCTCTCTCAATGTATGTACATATTCTAGGACATTTGCGCATGGGTATCACCATTTCCTAAGTACTTTTCTGTAGGAGTAAACCAGCAATGAACAAGCTTTTTCTGGAAGTAAAATAACTGGCTTTTGGTCAGGTTAATAAACAAAGCAATCTATTCTTTCCTTTAACAAAATGTGTTTTCCTTTAACAGTGAGCATTATTCTATCAGTCCCTTTGTCATGTATGTGCACACACTCTTCTTAAATTTCATAAAATAAATTACTGGCATGCCTGGCAGTATCTGACTTTGTTATTGAAACTTTGAGGCATTAAAACTGTTAATAGAAGTTTATTTTGGCTTATTTCACTGACATTTCAAGCTTATTTATCATTATTTTTGGCATGTTGTGTCCTCGAATGTTTTTTCTTCAGATAAGATATTTCACAATTAAGTGAGACAGAGAGCATTATTATGACAGATAAAATACATCTTAGCCCACTTTAATTGGAAATCATGTTTTCTATCTGGCCATTCTCTCTTGGCCTCAGAAAGAAGAACTGTGTGTGAAGGAACACCTACTCTTCACACTGCCTCACTGTTATTCTCCTCTTCCTTTACCGAGGCCGTTGGTATATATAAATACATGCCAGGATAGTCACCTGTCGCTTTCCCCCATCTGTCAGATATGGCCAATAGGGGGCCAGATTACACCGCGAATTGCAGAGGGTGGGAAGAACAGAGCCCCTGTATATGCAATCTGGCATATATAAGGAGTAGTTTTAGAGAAATTAAGCCTTGATTACATAAGGAAACCTGAAAGTTGCCATTGGGAGAGTTTCAATTCTCATTCTTAGAGACTCATCTCTTTTCTCTATTCTTTTCCCTGAAACCGGACAAATGTTAGAACAACACGGTCCATTACCTGTTACTAGTGGAAATCAAAGAGGCTGAGTACTGCTACCCTAATTTGCTTTTTATTGAATGTTTAATTAAATGGGCTCACTTGGTTGCAAAAAGGAGGGGACCATTGTATGAGCTCATTAAGCCACAACTTCAGGAATCTTTGGATATTGTTACTTTTTTCCCAAAACTCCACCTCATCCTCTTGCTTCCGTAGCTCGACTAGTGATGGCCCCTCTTCCAGTAATGGCTTCCTTCATATCTGCACCAAAAAAAGACTACAGAAAGAAAAAAGCCACTTCAGAGCCTTTCTCCAAGTTAAACATCATCATTAAACTGAGATTTGGAGGTAGAAAGAGAACTTGCTAGTCTCAAAAAAGGATAGAACGAGCTGGACAAACTCGGCTGTTAACTGTGTTTTTCCCATTCTCTTAACATTGCTCTGATGGAATAATATAATGAATATTGTTTTTTTCTTCTCAGTATTCTCATTTTCATTTTCATTTATCCCTACACGTAGTCTATTTCCGTGTCTATGTGGCTATTTGCCATCTAACCCTCTTTGCAGGAGCTTTAATCTGGCAACTCTGGGTTAAGTTGTTTTTCACCCACAAGCTCCACAGAATATCTGAATTTATTAAAATAAAATTTTCTGATGCTATAGGTAAGTGACCAAGGCAACAGGGTATTATTTGGCCCAACAGCACTATTTTTGCCACTGAGATAAGTAACTAAAGCTGTGATTAAAAGCTGAAAAGCTGAATAAAGTTGCCTTTTCGGGAACGCCCTTTCTCCACGTGGCCCTCTTTCACGGTCGGCGTGAAGCTCACCGGGCACTTCAGCCCCCTCCCCCGGTGGGCAAGCTGCCTTGCCTGGTCAAAGGGGATCCCTCAAATAGGCTTCTTTTAACTTTTGTTTTTAATTGAATTTATTGAGGTGACACTGGTTAACAAAATTATACCTTTTACCTTCTTTTTAAATGGAATAACGTCTAACTCTTTTCTAGCTCTTTAATGCAGATGGCTTTTAAAACTGTCCAGACTTTCTGCTTGTTTTCAAGCTGGAGCGTCGGCCTGGATTGTGTGGTTAAAAACAAACAGATTCTTTAAGTGGGTTTTTCTCTCTCAACCTCTTGAAGTGATTTTTATAGGGTCCATGTCGTTTCCTTCTTACTCATGCTAATTATGAGTAGCGCTAGTAAGTACCTCTAAATTGACAAACTCAGAGTGAATTACTGTGGATTGCTTTTGTAGGTGAATTTTGCATTTCTGTCCAACGTGTGAAGACTCCGTCCCCCTCTCAGGCACTGCCGCCATTAGAAAATTCTCTCCGAAATGAAAGAAAATGCGCGTGTCCAGGTTCATACACTTTAAACCTTTGCACTATTACTTGCACCAAAACACAGAGCCTGCTGCTCGATTACCAGCTGATAATAAGGTGGGATTTTTAAGTAGGTACACAAAATTGTTTTAGAGAATGAGATACATTTTTCTAGGTAGAAATGGCCTATTTCTATTTAAAAAGAAACGAACATATTTTTACAGCAGGTACATTTATAGCCTTGCACGAACCACTCAGCAAAATATGCCACCATTTCTCTCCACGACACAGAGAACTTGACCTGTGATGGACCAGGGTTGACATACTGTCATCGACAGTGTAGGGGTGAATGTATAATTTCAAAAAGGGCATTTTAGACCAGAAACATCTTTCTTTAGAAATAAGTGCTATTTTAATAGAGATGTTGAATGTATGTAAGAATAGATGGACATGCCTATTTTATACTATTTTCATATAATCTGCATTTATATAATGTTTTTTCTGTTTAAATGTGTGTCAACAACAATTCCAGGATCCCTTCTTGCCTCTCATTTGCCTGGCAATATTCACGTATAGTTTGCAAACCAGGGAGACCTAGTTTTGGGCATAAACTGAAATACCTTCGGAAGAGGCAGAGGTGGGCGGAGCTTCTAACAGCGAACACCAGGGGGAGCTGACCCTCCAGAGCGCGCAGGGACTGCGGGCAGGTGCGTGCAGGCAGGGCGGGGACTGGTCAGGCTACGCGCCCCTCCGCTTTCTGCCACTCGCGGTCAGCAGGCGGCCGTGAGAGAGGGACAACGGCTGGACTGATTAAGACATAGTCCGTAGGAGGTGTCACAAGACATGGACTAACACCTCAAGTTTCCCTTGGAGCCTGCAAAATAAACTGGAAAAACAACTTTTATGGTGAACCGGACAACGCAGGAGCGGGACTCATCGGAGAGACGGAGTCAGAGTTCAAACGGCGCCACTGCTTAGTCAGCAAACACAGCCAGCGATCCCACTGCAGAAAGGCCTAGATATTTGGTCACTTATTGTAATAACTATGCAAGATACCAGGTGGGTAGTGGACTTAAGGGGGGTAGATCACTTCGTAAATTATGTAAATGTCTAACCACTGTGCTGTATACCTAAAACTAATATAAAATGGTACTGAATGTCAACCGTAATTGGAAAACAAAAAAATAGATATTTGGTCACAAATTATGGTATTAGAATCCTCATGTAGTTAGAATATTTATAAGTATTTTAATATATATTGTAATATATACTAAGTTATATAATATGCATTTATATAATAAGGCATTTATGTTTAAATGTGCTCCATTTATAAACACTGACAGACGGCATTTAAGAGACCCAATAAATAAGTATGCTCTCTTCTGCCCTCAAGTATATATTGGGCTGAGAGACAGGTGTAGGGGTCAGGCAGATATAAATGAACGATTATTTTATGGATGGTTACAGCCTAGACTTGTCCACTGACTAATCACAACACTTTGAATTCACCTTCTATACCCCTGAAGGTCACAGACGTTATGAAGATAGTGATTAACGGCTGCCTGCCACCAGGGCCTTGGCCCACAGGCTCCTACGGGAGAGAGGACCTCACTGTCTTTGGGTAGAAGAAGAGACTGAAAAAGGGGGAGACGAGGCTGAGCCAAACATGCCAATCACTTCTGCCGACCCTGCTGACCAAACATGGCCCGGCTTTCAGCATGGGAATGACTGAGGCATCAACTAGGGCACTAGGGGAGCTTCGTACCACCATCATCCCCATCCTCATCATCGCCCTCATTGTACCATTCACTGCTATAATCATCCTATATCGTCACTGTACCAAAGACAATGTAACCAGGTGAAATGTGCTCCCGACCAAGAACTTTCACCCCTTTCCGTTGTATCACCCTCAGCCCCCATCCAACAGCTCTTGCCTCAAATGCTCACTTACTTTTCTGTTGGAAACCGTCACTGTTGAGTCCTTCTGCAAACGCTTCCGATGAAGCCCGATACGCCGGTGACTGTGATTAGTCCGCGGTCCCGAGCGCCCCTTGCCTCCCAAACTCTGCTTATGTTTGCTGTCTTCTCCTTCCTTGTTCTCTGCCTCTTGTCTTTGTCTACATCTCATTACACTCCCTAAGGATATAGACTGAACCCTCTGTGTCTTCTGTTCTTCCTGTTGGGCCACGCACAAGGGTGGATGTTGACATTCTCTAACTTCATGTTAAGTGAGGAATGCCTTCTAGTGGATTTTCTGGGGCACATAAGCAATTTTCTGTGGAGCGCGGGCCTCTCTCTGCACTGTTATCCCTCAGAGACTATGTAACTGCTGTCCCTCAAGAAGGACCGTGTGATGCCTTTTGTATTATTAGTGGCAAGTCACCTGGTCTCCCTCCGCAAGGACGTGTAGATTGACTTTCCGCTTGGTCATCTTAATCAACACCGAGAACCTTACAAAGAGAGCTACGCATTGTTACCAAGAGCAAACCCCATCGGTGTTCACCCGTCAGGCACTAAGCCAATAAAACCAAAGCCTCACGTTACACAGAAACATGCTCATTTTAAAGGAGTGTGATCTCGTGTGTGGGTGTGAGTGTCTGTGTGTATATCCAAACCCATTTTGATCCACTCTCAACTGTTTCCTGAATTCTTATTAAACTCTAACATTACTAAGCAAAAATATTTTGAAATTTCAGAAAAACACATTTAAAATACCTTATAAAGATCTTTTCCTGGGAGGAAGTTATAAGTAAATCAAATCATCATAATTTAATGCATTGGGCTTAGAAGGCTAATGTTTGTTATAGGAGAATAGAAAATTTATTTTTTCCACATTACACTATATTTTTAGAAATGTAATTATTTTATAAATAAGAATTCGAAATAAAACCACGACAACAGAGAGAAAAAGAATAAGAAAAATATACTTACCCTACACTCTAACAAGCTTACCAGGGCTTTAAATGAATATATATTTATAAAATTGCCTCTGACAATCCGTACGATCTGATTATGTGGCAGGGGGCTCGGACAAAGGATCTGATTACACGGTGCACTGGGCTGTGCTTGGGAAATAATAACCTCCCCTGCTCATGTTTCTACTTGCTATTGTTGGGGAAGAGGCAGAATATTGAGAATTAGTTTGTATCATAAACAAATCAATTACTGATGAAGGGCCTAAAATGGCATGACATTCATGTTATGCCACTGGATTTTATGCATGGATAATAAATTTTTCTCAAGTGGATGTTAATTTTGAGTAGGTCAACTGTGCTTATGGTAGCCGGTCCATGGCCCATATTTTCACCATCTGTGCTGAATGATTACATAGGCTTGCAAAGAAATTTCTTAGGAAGATGCACAAAAATCATTCATCATGCTTTTGTGTGGCGAGAATCGTCTAAGCCTCTGCCTCCAAGTCCTGCACAAGAATTAGGGTAAGTGAGCATTTAAATATTAGGGGAAGAGTTTGAATTTGAGGAAGAAGAATTTCAGGAAAAGGTGTAATGATAAGATGCATTTATATAAATTAATATATGAGGTAAAAAAACACATTTTTTTAACTTATAAGACAGACACACCAATAGAATAGAATTTGCAAGAGTTAGTGCTTAAAAACTGATTCTCTTCCTTTTCGTAAACTTAAATTTCTATGCTATAAAGGTATAATATATTACACATTTTCACTCTTTTCTCTGACTTTTACACTACTGGAACAATTATTTAAATAGAGCCGAACTAAAGGTGCAGGCGTTATCAATATTGTTTCTCACAAAATATGTTTATTTTCTAAAAGCAATGATATTTGGAAGACATTTAAAAAGAACACAGTCACACAATGTGTGTGTCTCTGTCTCAAAGTCATTGGAAATGTCTCAAAGAGCAGAGTATCCTAACACACACACACACACACACACGAAGCAAACCCACACATGTGCTCACACACATACTTGTCAGCCTTTTAGCTTCAGCTTCAGTGCAAATTTGATCATATTGTTGAATTTTCAATAAATAGAACTTTTCGAGAAGGCTAAGGAAACAGAATTATGAAATTTTCTTTGTTGTAGGAAAACACTTTTACACTTTAAATTATTCCTAAGTATTGAGACAGGGGTCCTACTGCATAAGATTTATTACATAGACACTATTATCAGTTGATAAATATTTCTGTACTATGCAGTTTTATAACACTGTAATATAAAAATTAGAAGCTACATCTAGGTTTATCAGTATGAAATGGTTATAAAAATTTAAAATTTTAAATAACAGAACATTAATAAGTTTAAAGAATGGTTAATGTATAATGTGCTTACGATATGAAGAATGTGACATACATAGGTGTAAGAAATCAATTTCATAATCCATAACTTTAAAAATTTTGCTAATGAAGTTAAAGGTGATTTTTACTTCTACTTCCATATATTTTCAAAATAAAAATAACATGATATAATAAAAATAAAATGAAGTTGTTCTTAAATTCACTAACTTTAGTGCAAGTCTCACCTCTTTTAATGTGTTTATTATAATGAAAAACAAACAAGCAAAGAAGTGATGCTAGTTAAATTCCCTTGCTCTGTCTTCTACTTGATATGTCAACTCAAGATTTTTAACTATAAAAAAGCCTTTTTAGGTATAACACAACCTCTTTAGGCATAGGCAATCTCTTCATTGGCAGAATTAGACCCATTCATGTTCATATATTACTGTTAGGGTGAACCACACCATATAAAGAATAAATAAATTGTGTATATAAATTTTTCATATAAAGAATCCTGATCTAGTGGTAGATAAACTTGGTTCCAACATTACTCTGTTTATGAAAACAACAGCCTTGAGCTAAGAACTTCATGTTGGTGGGAAGACATCAGTAACCTTATGCATAAATTGAGGATAAAAATGTTAGTGCTTATTAATAAACATAAGTGTTTCTTAGAGGGAATCTCTGAAAGTTGGGTAATATCTGATCCTGTGTGTTTTTCCTTAGGAAATACTCATGTTGTTTGCAATAAAAGATAAAAGAACATCATCCAATTTTTAGTATCAGCTGAAGAAGCCAACCATGTTTTTTAAGTAATTTCCTCCAAAAAAAAGAAAATAGTAATATTTTGAGATAATAGTAGAAATAGATCTGTATTTACATAATTGTTATTTTATCTCCTATATATATATACACATATAGGAATAATGATATAAAACAAAATTAGAGTTACACCAAATTATTAATGAATTCTAGGACAATAATTCTCTCTGGAGTGGGAGAGCGGGGCAAGCATTGCCGACGCCGCTGAGGGGCGCAGCCGGCACGGGGCTCCGCACCAACCCTGCGGGCCACGGGGGAGAAGTGCGGAGAATGGCAGGCACGGACTGAAACATCACCCAGACATCACGGGCAACGAAACAAAACAAAACATGTACCTTTTTTTACTCTATCTTCCATACATTTCACGGATAAAGTTCTGGGGATATTCTACCCCTTGAGGGCTGTAATCATCCATTGCACTTTTGAATGCTCTATGAAATTCATAAATTTATTTCTTGAAGTATATGTGTATACCATCTATGTCTTTAACTAAAATGATAAGAACTGGGTATTTTGAAATAATGTATTTTGGGTATTACATACAGAAAAATGTACTGTACACAGAATCACATAAGACTTAATGGAGGTGAATTGTTAAGAGTTTAAGAATCAATTATAACAGACTTTTTTTCCCCAGGAGCGCTCTGCTAATGAGAATGTTCTAGCACAATCTTATGTGGCCTTGGTGGGATATGGTATCACTTACTAACCCTTTGAGAATATGGGTACTAAGACATTATAGATGAAACCAGGTGAGGGAGTTGTATCCCCCCTCCTTGAGGTGCTACTGTATTAATTTCGTAAGTTCAATTTTTCCTTCTGTAATTTGTCGTTGGTCTCTTATATGCCATTGATTTCTAATTTAAATATGTAATAGGAATGATGTAGGTTTCCTCCACTCACTCACCCTGTCCAGGGCTCTGGTGGTGGCCCACAGGACACCACAGCATCTTCCATGCTGCATGAAGGGTCCCAGACCATACCCTCATCTTCCTCTGGGATACTCCCACAGACACGTGGGCCTGAGTGCTCGCGGGACCTGGAGGCAAGAGCCAGACCCCATGGATGGAGCCCCTGCAGGGGGCTGGCTACAACGACTGGCAAGCCCCCAGGCCCCAACGTGGACAGCGGTGGCAGCAGCATGATGGTAGTGCCGGCCATGCACGGACTCCGGGAACAAAACTGAGGCCCAACAACGACAGGAAAAGATGCGGGCAGCTTGGAGGGTGACTCAGCCACTGCCTGCAGTTCCCCAAAGATCACATTTTTAAATGGGAGAAGGAACTCTAGGTGCAGCCCCAGACGTGTCTGGCCGAGGGGTGGTGGGGTTATTTTCCCTGGGTGCTCTGGAGGGGAAACGCTTTGAGGCAGGGGCCTACGATTCTTCCAAAATCGCGTAGCCTTGGAATAACGACCTTTCTGTCTTTTTTACCAAACCTCTGCCTCTGGGGTTTGCCTACGGGCAGGGGGCAGTAGACCCCATTTCAGTTCGGTAACAATATTGCGATATAGTATGATATTATATCATGTAAACCACTGTAATTCTGTCTACTGCATACACGTAAAACAGCTTCCAGAACATCCCAAACAAGAAGAGATCAAATAATTCTTCAGACATATTACTTCTAAGTATTATACAGATTATATGGAAGTTACGAATTACTAGTCTGATTATCTTTTGAAATTTTTTATTATTATTATTATTATTATTATTAAGGAGAAGAAGAAGGAGGAGAGGAGAGACCTGGATAGCGATTACACAGCAAGATAATAATGTATTTACATACAGCATGACCACCACTGTCACCTAGAAGAATTTTCAGCTTTGAAATTATTTTAGAAAGTAAATAATAATTCTTCTAAAGGGCATATTTATTCAAACATTTATCTAAAATTACAAATATATAAATATTTGCAAAATTTTAAATTTACATATTATCCAAGTAAAATTCACAGAGGAACTGATAGGAGAATTCTAATATATTTATAAAAACAAATCAAGAATAGTCACATGTTATAGAAATTAATTAATTGAATGCAATATTTATTGTTATCCTTTAAGTAAACAAATTGTATAATTTTTATGAATAAAGATTCATTTAGGACAAGAGTTTCATGAGTGGGAAAACTTCTGTTTTCAAATGCAATTTTGTTTTTTATCCCAAAACAAGAACTGGGACACAACTCAATGAACACTACAAACAAAATCACTGAAAAAACTGTTTTTCTTTTGTTAAAATATATTCCAGTTTTCTGTATAAAACTTGGCTCTTTCCAGTATTGATTGTGTAGCAAAGAACTGGTAAAATTCTGCTACCCTTAAGCAGCATGGAAGTCAATGGAGGAAATGCAAATTTAAAGCAAACAACAGAACAAAATAAAATATGAAAACTTCTGTAGCGGAGTAGCTCCCAAGTATTACTCTAAACTGGAGATCTGAGAAATGAACAGATGATGCCAAAGGGTAGAAACACCTTTAGTGAATTCAAAGAGTGCATCCCAGGAAGAAGTTTGCAGGAAGAAAAGAGCCCAAGACCCAAGGCCTGGAGGAGTGAGAGAAGATGCCAGTCCAGGGAACTCCAAGTGTTTCGCTAAGTCACCAGGCAAATGGGGGAAGGCCATAAGGAGTGATGACAATGGAAAAGCCAGCGCCGGTCAGACCATAAAGATGTACGCCCTTCGGAAGGGTGCTCCTTTTTCTGAAAGAACCCAGGTACCCCTGAAGAGGTGGAAGCACAGGAATGGGGTGTTTTAGAAGTACGCGGGCTTTCTTTCACAACAGGGGCCAAGCAAGCTTTTAAATAAAGGACCACAGAGTAACAAACGTTGGCTTTCCTTGCAATCCTGTGTCTACAATAACTCAGTTCTAACTCTTTAGCTTGAATGCAGCCATTGAAAACGGATAAAAATGAAACCTAAGGGCATGTAATTTACACAAAAAAAAGGTGGAGTTGGATTTGGCCCACAGGCTGTGAGTTGCCAATTTCTAGCTCATAAAGATCTTGCTGGTAAACGAGGATGATGGATGCTGGTTGGATCGCAAACCAAATAACTGCTGGCTGCAGTGTAGGCTCTGGGCTTTGGGAATGAAGAGCTACATTCCAAAGTTACTGAGGGTATAAAGTACAGAGAACTCAGCAACAGATTAGATGCGAGGGTTACAGGAAAAGCTAAGTATGGGTTGACTCCCAAATTGTTGGCACAGACAGGCAGTGGTAGGGTGGTGATGTTCGGTGAGTAGAGCAGATTCCGGATTATAAGAGTGGCTAGAAGTTCAGTTTGCATATGTTTTGTCTTTGATGCTGCGAGACGTGCAGGGAAAGCATTCAGTTAAGGAGTTTTTAAATATACCTCTGTCTAATGAAGAGGTCTCATCTGGGCTTTAGCACCTGAGGGCTATCTGAAGACACCTGAATGAAATTACTCAGTGATAATACATAGTATGGAATGAAACTAGGGCTTAGGAGAATATCATTACATTGCCCACTTTAAAGTGACAAGCCTAGAAATTAGAGCATTCAAAGGAATTTTGGAAGAAATATCCAGACGAATACGGTCAGGTAAACAACGGTACATTAAAGGTTAAAGAGAGATCCTGGCTTTCAGGCTGTAAATACCTCAAAGAGCATCACTCTCACTCTCACAACAAAAAGCAAAAGAGCTTATAAGCTCCATGCATTTATTCAAATCCATTGGAGAGTAGATTTTTAAAGAAGGTATAACTAATATACTCACAGAGAAGATCAAATAGAATCAGAATTCATTTAACTAATAACATAGAAGGCAGACAGGGAGGGAAAATGAGACAAAGAACACTTGGAATAAACAGAAGACAGCCAGTGGTGTGGTAAATTATAATCCAATATATCACCTTCGATGTGAGTAATTGAACACACCAGTTAAAGGAGATTGCCAGATTGAATAAAATAGCAAATCGAAATATATGCCTCCTACAAGAAAATTATTTTAAATATAAAAATATTATCAAATCACATTTCTGACATATGACTGGAATTCTGTTTTTATAAAGAACTCTTAAAACAAAGAAAAAAACAAAACAGAAAGCAGCTAAGAGTGAAAAGCTCTTGGAACATGCCTGTTGTGCTCATCAGAATAAGAAATGCTGAGCAGTTTTGGATGTCAGACAAGCAATTTCTTACCTATCCATTGAGATTCTTCACGTGACCAAAACCCTATCTGCTTATCCTACTGCTGTGCACCAGCCCAAGAGATAAGAAAACTTATATTTACACCAAATCACCTAAACTTTAGTTCAGACATGGAGACAGGTGACTTTCCACGCTCATACCGAGAGACTATGACAAGGTTCATTGTCTATGTAATGGAAGCTCTTATGGAGGACAGACCTCTCCTGCAGCTCCGAAATGTCACAGCCATGATAAAACGAGCCTCGGCTGTGGTGGTGAGTAGGGGATGGGACTCCAGTGAGGGTTTCCTTGTGTGAGGGGGGTGTGCTTACCTACCCTGGATCTCCCGCCAGCGCCACAGCAGAGAGTCCTCTGGCTTTCTTATCTACATGCTCAGGTGAGGGAGGGGCACAGTGGAAAAAGGAGAGAGTGTCGAAAGATGTCGGAGTTTTCCTCTCAGGACATGGGTTAGTATTTCTGAAATAACTTCATTTGCGTATGAGGGTTGTATATGTAAGTAAAGATAGCATAGATAATGAGAGCTCAATGTATTGTTTGGAGTCAAATAAATCAATACACACTTATGATTTACACTGAAAAGTCACCATGGTCAATAGTGTTTAACTAGAAAGAGAAAGTAGATTCTGACTTGAGCTACAACGGAGGCAGACCTTGGGGACATTGTGCTCAGTGAAATAAACCAGTCCCCAAAAGACAAATGCTGTGTGATTCCACTCCGATGCAGTGCCTGGAGTAGCCAAGCTCACAGAGAAAGGCGAATGGAGGTGGGTAGATAGGCGTGTCTGCACGTACTTCTGCAGTGCATCCGCTGTAAGCACCAGTGTTGCTGTCACTGTAAACTCAGAGTAGCTGGAAGCAGTGACCGTCCAGTGGCAACGAATGGACCCAGCACCTAGATGTTTGTTTGTAAATATTACTCTTCAATACGAGGAAACGGGGCTCCTTGAGAACTGGTTGATTCCAGACCTGAGGAAGGAAAAATATAAGATGACTCTGGAGTATCTAGTGATATCAGAAAATAGCAAAGTATTCATGCTTTCTAACATTATTATTCATTTTAAAAGATGTAAAAGAAGGAGAGTGTGTTACTGAATATGAAAGAGTCAACAGCATCTCAGAGGACAAAACTGGTAAGAACTATAAGGGTCCATGGGTTTTATTATACACTTTAGCTATTTACATGTCAACATATTTTATTGATCAAAATATCTGGTTCAAATTATAAGCATTGGCTTAGAATTTCAACTCAATATCCAGATATATGATATTAAAAAAAAGACATAAAATTACAAGGTTTTTTAAAATATAATGGCTTCAAATATGTCAGTGTTGCTATAAGGCAAAACAAATAGGAAATAAATGGAAAAAATAACTTATAGTTATGCTGAGAAGAACTGCAAGAACATAGAGAGCAAAACCATTGTCCAAAATAATGTCTATGCATTAACCAGACAGTTGTATATAAAGAAACAGGAAAATGGTCATTAAACTTCTGAATTGTTCCTGTCATGTCATCTATCTTTCTGTGGCAGATACACACACACACTCACACACACTCACACACACACACACACACACACACCTTGGCTGGGTATCTACACGTTCAATTTTATTTCTGATCTCCCTCCTGCTTTTACTGTCATGTACAATTCCCATAGTTTGTCTTGAAGGTTGTTATTATTTTTTTGGATTTCTCTGCTTTACTGCTACCTTCTTCCTGTAAAGATAATACAAATATATAAGGCTCTGTCTATCCATGGATCTATCTCTGATGTTTCAGATTATTTAGACTAGAATATCTACAAATCAAACAGAGCTTTTATTTAATCAACAAATACTGTCGAGTTCCTGCCCAGTCCCAGTTTCTATTCTACATTCTAGAAAGAGAGAAATAAACCTACCAGAGCAAATCCTAAGCCACAGAGGATTTATATTCTAGTGGGGGCAGAGAAACTTAACATTAAAAAGTAAATAAATGCATTTTTAGATGGTGATAAATGATATGAGGGAAATATAATAGGATAATATTACAGCATTAGTAGAGGTGGGGGATGGTAAGGAAAGTCCTGCCTAAGAAGATGATATTTTAACTAAGACTCAAATAAGGAAGAGAGTAAGCCAACAGAAGACCTAGAGGAAGAGGGTCACAGAGAGAGGACCCTGTAGATGTAAGACTGCAAGCAGAAGCAAGCTCCCTTGTTCAAACACAAGAAAGAACAGTGCAAACATCAAGTTAACTCAGTGGAATTTCCTTGGCAATCTCATGGGAACAAAGGATGTTTGTAGCATGCGCATTCTGAAATGGTGTGATCTGTTAAATCTTCATAACTATTTTATAACTTACTCATGTTTCATATTTATCTGTATTTAAATCTACATATTGTGACTTTATTAAATAAATTTTACCCTTTGCGACAGCATCGATGGGCCTAGAGAACATTGTGTTAAGTGACATGAGCCAGGCAGAGAAAGACAAGTGCCGTACGATTTCGCGCGTATGTGGAATCTAAGGAACAAACTGAACTAACAGGCAAAATAGAAACCGACTCATAGATAGAGATCGGGATGACAGCTCTGGGGGAGATTTGGGTAGGGCGGAGGAATCAAGAAAAAAGGAAATAAAAAGAGAGAAAAGGCTCACGCACACGGACAACAGTGGCCTAACTGGTGGGAGGGGAGGTTGGGTGCGTGGAGGTAGAAGAGGTTATAGGGCAGATAAATGGTGATGGAAAAAATAAAAAATTAAAAAATAAATATTTATATATTCAGTAAAATATTAAAGACCAATACATACTATCTGCTGGATGAACATTTAGTATAAACTTAAAAATAAGACAAATGTTTGACAGTACACTGTTGTACAGCATATGAAGGCATCATTTTTCAACAAGTTTCCCAAGGGTTATTTAAGGAAATAATATTCTTTGTTCCACTTACACTTTCCTCTTGATAAAATCCTAGATTTAGTGAAGTTACAGAGTGACTTTAGCCCAAAGGTTATAGGTCTCTGCCCTGAAGGATATTAACCAGTTTTATACTTTTAACATAATAAACATTCCAATATTCTTTTAACTTTCCATGATTATCCACCTTTTTAAATGTTCTTGGAACAAGCCTTACCATCTTTCTGGTTAGATAAGGAGTCATTAATTAGTGAGTTAAATACAATAGTCAGTGCACATGCATTTTATATTTTTATAAGAATCATCTTTTTAATTTTTTGATAATTATATTTTAACAGACATATGAAGAGTTTTCGAGTCAGCATACAGAGGTAATGTAATAGGTAAGGAACAAAATGCAAGAATTCTACTGCATATTTTTCCCCTAGTTTTTGCTTTCCTTCCTGCCAAAAGTTGCTATATAAATATATGTTTTGGCTTGCCTGTTCCATACTGTATTATGTTGCTTATAATAATGTAAGACTTCTTGCCAAACAAAGATTATGTTTGTGACATATTGGTATACAAGTGTAGAATCCTGAAAGAGAAAATCTACTTTATTAAAAAAAAAATAGAACATCAGACTGTCTCTCCAACTCATATTTCTTTGTGAAAAACTCCAGCACGCACAAAGCAAGTACAAATTTACTTCTGTGTGCTTTACAGCAAATGTAGAAATTTGGGTATGCAAATTATGAGATACTTCAATTACTTTAAAATCGGTTTTTACATTTTTCTCAAGATCTGCATACAGGACAAAAATGGTGAGATTGACCATCAACCACCCCTCAGTACACACATCAGTTTTACAGAGTTTTTAAAAATGCCCAAACATGATCTGAGACTCTCCTCCTCGCCCAGCTCACCAGCAACTTTTGAAACTTTACTTTGGTGTCAGTAGCGGAGCACAGGAAAGGGGAGCATTTGATAGGAAAAGGGTCATAATTACATTGGCCAGAAGACTCACACAAAACTTGAAGGCAAGAGTGCAGAGCACATTTGAAACAACCATTTGAGCAAAGATTCAAAGGTAGATTTTGAAAAGAGGGAACATCACCGTAAACAATGTATAATAATGTACCTGAAAGCAAATTGCTGAAAGCGAGCCTGGGTATTTACTAAGAAGAACCAAGTGTCAAGTGGCAATGAGGACAGTTGTAGTTTTGTATTTCAGAACATGTGGTGTAAGATTGAGCTGATTTGAATGCTTTTTCTCACCAGAGAATAATATTAAAAGGAACAAATTGGTCAGTAAATATAGAAGGGAAAAAATAAACACATGCAATAAGGAAATTAAAGGCTTTTGAAGTAAAATATATAAAGGAGAAAAAAATCTAAGTAACCTCCAACACATCCATGCATCTCCTCATTCAGAGGACATGTATTACAGGGGACTCAGCAGAAATACACGTAAAATGAAACTTTCTGGTCACAGGTCCTCGTCATTAGTCGACTATGAGTAGACCAACAGTGTAACTCTGGTATTTGGGCTGGTTAAGGAAAAATAACGCTTTAATTTTTTTTCACCAGACAAGTTACCCTGCGTCCCTGGAAGCGGAGCTAGAAGCAGGATTCAGACACGCTCAAGAGCTGTCAGGCGGATGCTTTACAAATAATAACAATAATAATAACGCGCTTTTCAAAGGAGAAGCAAGGAATAAAGGAACGCCTTTGCGTGCAGGTTTTCTGACCCTAATTCAAGTGATTCCCTATATCCCTTGAGAATAAATAAGAACCTCAAAAAGTTCTCAGTCAAGCTCAGGAAAGTGACTGGCAAATGAGGTAGTAACCATTTATACAAATTTAGCCTGCTTAAATTGCCATTGTATTACACCACGGCTTGTGAGCTACTCTTAATAGTGTGTCCTCACTGCGGTTGGCCCTCGTCCACCTTCACGATTCAAGTGAGTTAGGTACTTTTTACACCAGGGATAAAAAGGGAGCGATAGCAGTTGACGAATACATAAACACAGTTGAGAATATAAATATGGAATCAGCCTTCCTGCCTGTATTCTTCTATTTAAACTCTAAGGAGGCACATGAAGGGAGAAGTCTTAGAAAAAGGAGGAGGTGGTTGCTAAGGCAGGCCAGGGAAACAAATACTGGGCCAGAGGAGGTCTTGTGAAAATGTCTAACCAACAGCTCTCTTTATCTGGCACATAACAGATACACACACTAAACATTTAACTACCTCACAGCAGACATCTTTGTGCAATTAGGAGTTTGCCAGGAAGCCAACAAAAAAGCAATCTACTCCACGTTAACTGAATGCTACTTGTATATATTGATATGTTGGTTCAAGATACCGACAGGGAGATTTGGTTGAGTTACCATTAACAAAAGTTGAGTAAAGAACCACAGAGAGGCTTGCAGAATGAATGGGACTGCAAATAACATATTCAAGCAAGGTTCCTTTATAGGCTTGCTATGGTCATTGTATCTGATGGCACCTTGTATACCGAAACCTTAATATAACTTTATGACATCACCATTAGTATTACAGTCACCTCGTTACTGTAACTGTCTATATTCCTTTTTATATTACTTTCAGTGAGGAGATACACTTTCAATATCCATCCATTTCCAGTTTTCATTATTCACTAAATAATAAAATAACAACCTGTACAGATGCAAACTCGCCCCCATCCGGCATAGGCCGAGAGAGGAAGGGAGCCACGGAAGACCCCTGGGCGTCACAGATGCTGCCTTGCGTGGCATGTGAATGCGTTCGTGTTCCCAGATGTCGAGAAGACTGTTTTCCGAGACTGAAGCATCATGAGCCACGTGCCACTGGCTGATGGGAGCACGTGAGAGAAGAGCTCAGATTAGGAAAGTTTAGACATGAATGCAAATCACCTGCTATGGAACGAGATTGGATTTCTTCTGGTATTTGATTTTAAGTGGGGACACTTTGGAGATGACTGCTGACGAGGTTGTGTCTTTCTTCAGACTTTCGCCACAGGAGCAAAATCACGTAACCTATATCATCACCTGTGAATATCTGTTAGCAATGGAAAACTACACACTGTTTTTCCTGTGTTACCAAAATATTAGAAGCACAGCCAAGTGCAGAAGGGGTTCGCTGCATCTGAAGAAGGCCGTGGAAGGCTTGACCATGTCCAAACTGAACTTACTGTTTCCCCAATGAGTCCTGTCTGACTGTGAACCAAGTAGATAGTCCAGAAAAAATCTTCAGTTTTTCACATACAAAATGATAATTTTGATTTAATAAATTCCATTTAGCCTGTCTTCTCAATGATTATAACATGATCTTTCATGTTTTTGTGGTCACCACCTTTATTCAAGTTCATTGTCTCTTTGTCCCATCTCTGCTGTTTTCTCATGTTGTCACCCCTCTCCATTCCTGCCATGGTGCCCTGTCTCTTATAGTCTCCTTTCTTCATCTTCCTTCACATCTCCCTCTCTGTCTCTCTGTCTCTCTGTCTCTGTCTGTCTCTGTCTCTGTCTCTGTCTCTCTCTCTCTCACAGTATCAAAATTTGAATAAGTAACAAGGACTTGGATTTTATCTTTAAGATACAAACAACTTGCTCATATCTTCTAAATACTTAACTTCTATTTATCAGTTTAAAATTCACTCAATTTTGTTTTCATACATTACAATTTATATTTAAGTGCATACTTTAATGGGCCTTCAGAGACATATCAGCAATTTAATCATTACCACCATAAAGACACAGGTTTTTTAACTTCAACATCTTAGCTAATAGCCTTGTTTCCTTATTTCTGTTCCAACAAGGTTTTTCTTTCCTTTTTCAGAACACCATATAAATTACATTATAAAGCATATGGTTTTTGTGTCTCTCTTCTTTTCCTTAACATAATGATTTTGAGATTTAGACATGTTCCAGATATTAGTGTTATGTCCTTTTTATTGTTAGTATTATTCCATATATGACTGCACCACAATGGGTCTTTCCTTTTTTTCCATTAACTAGTTGATAGAATTTGGGGTTGTCTCCACTTTTGGATAAATTTGAGTAAAGCTGCCAATAAACAGTTTTGTACAGAGCTTTGCGGGGACACGCATTGCATTTCTATCAGGTAATCACTTACTTAAATGTGGGACTGCGAGTCACGTAATAAAGAGACGCTCGCATGGTAAGAAGCGGCTTTCCCGCTTCCCACGGCAGCTGTGCCCTCGCCGGATTTCACCAGCAGCGCCTCCCCAGCCCAGTGTGGTTTCCTCCTCGCCCCTCCCCCCTCTTCGTCCCCTCCCCCTCCCCCTCCTGTCCCCACCACGGCGGGTGTCAAGCAGCCTTTCATTATGGCTGTTACTTGCCTTTGACTAAGGAGGAATGGTGTTGATCCTTTTTTTCACATGCTTACTTGCCTGAGATATTCTTTGGGGTTATGTCTTTCAAACAATTTGCCCATTTTTAAATTATATTTCCGGCTTTGCATTGTGGTTGCAGAGTTATTTATATATTATCAGTAGAAGCCTCTTGTTAGGTATGTGGTTTGCACATGTTTTCTCCCAATGAGGGGCTTATCTCTTTGATTTCTTAGTAAGGGCCTTTGAGTAAGAGACATAGTTATAATGTTGTAAGTTACAACATATCAATTAATTTTATTTTACAATCCGTGCTTTTTTTTTAGTCCGGTATGAGAATGGTTACTTAAGCCAAGGTTATGAGTACGTTCTTCTGTCTTCCTCTATAGTTTTATGTTTTGCTAATCTATCTAGAGTAGTTTTGGTGTGAATTTTCAGAGATTCAAGTCCCATTTTTGAGGTCCTTATTTCTCCATTTTATTATGTTGCTCCCTTTCTTGAAAAATAACAAACCTCATCTGTATAAATTTGTCTCCATATTCAATACTATCTTCAATTTATTTATATGCCTATCGCATTAGGCCAAGATCATATTGTTATGATTATCGCAGCTTAATAATAATTTTTGAAACTAAGTAGTATTAGTCCCTTGACTTACATAATCAGAATACATGAGCTCCCTCAGGATGCAGTAATAAAATGGGAAAACAACAGCGTGTGATGGTGCCGTGAGATACACTGATATTCACCTGCTACTCTTGGTTCCACTATGTAAGCCCAAGGGCTCTCTCTGTTGTTCCCGACTATATTTTCAGCTTCTGGCAAGATGTCTAAATAAAAAATACTCTGTCCAGAGAATTTTTGGTTGTTAGAAATAATACACCATTGGTTGAAGTCTGTGAAGTTTCTCAATACTTTCAGACTTTAGCAGTGTTTTGAGAGAGCTGCTTCCAAGCTAATGATTAAATCAATTTGCTACCTATTCACAAGTGAAATATCCCAGGCCAACCCTGCGCTTTTCTAACTTATGACTCTGGATATTTCCCGAACTCTCTTTATGCTTAATCTCCTTAATCAATAAGGTGTAGAAACAGTTGTACCTACTTCAGTGGTTTGTTTTAAGGATGAAATATGTTAGGATATACAAAAATGAAAACTCGAGACATGGACTGCCACAATGAATGCTGAGTAAATAACAGCAAGTATTTTTTCTTTTTTTTCTTTTTTCCCCCTTTATCTCCTCCACCCCGTACCCCTTCCCATCATCCCTGCACCTCTTAGTTCATTTTATGGGTTGTACATATCAGTTCTTTGATTTCTCAATTTTCTACACTATTCTTAGCCTCCCCTGTCTATTTTTTTTTTGCCAACATTTTCCCGCCAGCACTATCCCCAGCCCCGCGCCCCCATAACAGTAACTATTTTCAGTATCTCGATGAGCACTATCGCAACCTTTAGAGTCCATGAGGCTGCACCGTGGACGCACCGCTTCTCAGGGGAGGAAAGGGAGCAGAGGGGTAGCGGGGACAGTGCGGATGCATCTTCTCTGTGCAGTTTTGTGTCAGTGCCGCTCTGACACTGAGCTGCAGTTCATTTTCTCTCCCTCTGGAGCAATAACTGGGTGTCAGTAGGTTTTGTTTTCTCTTCTCTTCAAACATGCCTCTGTCCCGTTTATTGCTTGAATGTTCCTACCGCTGAGAAAGGCCGGCAGTAATAAGCCTTTCCAACCACCCCCTTTTTTATGCAACCCTTATGACAAGCAAATGAAGCTCACTTCCAGTGGTAATTCTGTGGTTAATTGGACCAAGTGTGTGTGAGCTACTGAACTAAGATATCTTTAAAAAGTTATGACGCTCGTCTGTAACTTCAACTTCCCTGGTCAGGTAGTAAGTAGAAAATACTGGAAATTTCAGTAACTCACTTACTGACTCTTCCTTTTTAAACCTCAGTCTAGAATGCTGGATAAGATAATGTGCCCTTTGCCTAAATAGGTTGGTCTACATTTCTGAAGTACCACAGACTAGTGTCACCCACTTAATGTGAATTGTACTGCAGAATCGACCAGTTCTTTACAGTGAGTCTTCTAAATGGCAGCTCCTCACTGCTGGGCACCAAGAAGCCACAGATCAGAAGGTATATTCTAAAAATAATGAGACCAGGAGCCATCTGAGGGAGAAGAGGAGGAATTTCTGACTTCGACATGCACCTAATAGATATTTGAACTCTTAAGTCATTGTCCAACTGTTAGAACCTTATATAAAATGTCTTCCTAATACAATACTCGTTTTCTAGGAAAGGGAATCAACTGAAGTGTTACCACCTTGCCCTCACCCAGATTATTCTACAAACAGCTTTGCAACTCTTTTATGATCCCAAAGGTATTGGGCATCTTCTGGGGCAACCACTGATGCATTTTCAATCAGAGGAAAACAAGAGGCAAAGGAATTTACACATATGTTTTTCCTTGGTATTCTCACAATGTGTTAAGCAAAAGATGTCTGTAGATGAAAGAGAAGTAGGAACAAGTAAATAAATATCAAAGAAATTAGCCATAAAACAGACAAAAAGCAACCTACGGAGAAGATAGTAATCACACTTGTGCCTCTTCAAGGGCATTTTTATATAGAAAATTATGCGTATGTACATATATAACTTCTATGTGAGCAATATAATTTCACAGGTTAATATACTTTTTATATTTTTTCTTAAAGTACTCAATGCTAAATGTTATCTTTCATATCTTATCATCTACATAACAAATGGGAAACCAATAACATATTCTTTCGTTTGTCCTATACTACCGAAAAGCAAGATTTTAGGTTTATTGCTTAATTTTCCTTCAAGTTCTATAGAAAATTTGCAGGGGGAAAAATAAGTCATCTTAGTTACCAGTGTGATTCCCACCTACAGTATATTTAGTGACTACTGCAATCTATAGAACAGTAACTCAGAAGTAGGAAAATATATTTTTAGCCTAGTACCAAGCATTATTTAGAAGTATTTACCTAATATCTACCTATTTATAAAGCACTTTAGAAAGTGATGCTTTATTTCTTAAAACAGAAGTACTGAACAATCATCTGTGAATTCAAATGTTGCTTTGGATGATCATTCCTCTCTTTTGTGTCCCAAGAGCACTGAAAATTATTACATTGGTTATTGAGATTCAGTCACTATTCTACTTAATGAGAGCTAAACTTCCGTTTCTTTCCTGCAGCCTCTTATAATTTTATCAGTAATTTGAGAGTTGCTTTAAAAACGGGAGAGGTTAAAAGTGCTAGTCGTAATGGAAAAAAGAATTCAGTTAATATTTTCAGCATTTTTTATAGGTACCATATACCTGTTAAAATTCTACATTAAGACCTTTATAAAAGTCTTTCAGAATATATTTAATGATGAGTCTACAATGTAGGTTTAAACGTATTTATGCACAAAAAAGCTTTTAGTAAAAGTACCTGTATTTAGCATAATAAGGGTGTTAGTCTCTACTCCACTCTTTCTGACTCTTACTTTGTTTCTCCAGTACATTTTTCTTAGGTTCTTTCTAAGGATTAAATTATCATATGGAAGACATATAACTGAGAATAAAGTTAGATATTAGAACAAATGAGAGCTATAATTACAGTGACAAATCTTTCCAGTTAGCATTTAGATCAATGTAAAATTAATAAATTTTATTTACATAAAATTTTTGAATGTTGAAATTATTTTAAAATATTGGAATGTAAAAATAAACATAGAAATGTATAGATTTTATTCATGCTGACTTCAGGGAATGGATGTAAATCTGACTGTCATGAGAAAAAAATGAATAAAACAACTAGCATTTGTGCATAACCCCCGAAAATGTCTATGCTTTTAACTCTAGGAAAAATAACAATTTAGGAAAATAACTCTAGGAAAAAATAGCACAGATCATGTAAACAGAATAATCTAATACATAACAGAAATTGTACCTGATTAAGCATCCATAAAAACACCTCCTGAAGTTTTCTATAAAAGCGTTAAAATCTTAATTGTAAACAAGGTACAAATTTCCTGATCGAATGTCCAATAAATGTGTATAATATTGTTAAAAACAAAATTTAACCAAGTAAATTGTGTCAGGCTCTGCTTTCAGGGGAACCCAGTTAACATGGATTGGCAGCTGAAGGGAGACCTAGAGCGAGTTTCAAGGAAGGTTTTGGTTCGCTTTGGTTCACACGACATTGATGTAACCTGGCAGCCAAGGAGAGTGGACATGTATGAACAATGATGACTTCAGTGTACTAGACTGGAGGGGTAGCAGACTTCGTTGAGTGAGCATGTATATTATGTGGCCCTCAAACTCAAAATGACTCAACGAGTAGAACAACGAATCTGCATCAAATTTTGTGTTAAACTCGAACATTCCTCCACAGAAACTATTCAGATGATTCAGAGGCCGCAGCTGCGGGCAACTGGTGATCAGCAGTTCATCACGACAACACACCTGCTCATGCCTCAACTCACATGCAAAGTGTTTTTGCAAAACATCAAATCACCCAGGTGACTCAGGTCCCCTACAGCCCAGATTTGATGCCCTGTGACTTCTGGCTTTTCCCAAAACTAAAATCACCTTTGAAAGGGAAGAGATTTCAGACTGTCAATGAGATTCAGGAAAATACAAACGGGTACCTGATGGCGACAGGAGAGCTGTGTGAGGTCCCAAGGTGCCTACTTTGAAGGGGACTGAGGTATCATTGCTCTTCATTGTTCTTCAAGGAACAACAGTGTTCCTTGTTGTATCATATATCTTCTTCAGTAAATGTCTCTATTTTTCATAGTACACGGCTGGATACTTTCTGGACAGACCTCATATGTCTTATCTTTGTTTAGTCACTCCCAACTCAGGTATTAGACTGCCGGCTCTCTGAACACAGGAGATTTTTCACTCATTTTCTATTCCATCCCCAGAGTTTGACAAATATTAGGCAAGAGTAAATATGTGCTTATTAACAACTGAATGAATGAACTGATTGTCACTTCCACCCTACTGTATATATTCAAATGTCGATGGTATTCTACATTTCTTAGTTATATTTAGAATCAGATTATACCTTATTGTTTCAATTGTGGTTAGATTATTACAAATACATAAGTATTTTGAAAAATAGAGAAAACTATATAATCCATTTTGCTCTTAAACTTGATATTTTATAATAAGTTTTTTTCATATTAGTGTTTATCAAAAGCATTACTCACATAAGCTGAAAGATATTAAAAACAGAGAAATGGTGTTTAAATTAAACGCTATTATTTGAACTTGTGTCATATTTTCTATAAATTGTGTAAAATTTAATTTTGTCAAGTTAAGTAAAAGACTAATAAACGTAGTATGTGACATTCCTTTTCATGATCCTACTGGGTTTCATGCAGTGCACATTTTTATATATATATAAATATATATATATATATTTCTTTGCAGGGTTAGCAAAACACATAGAGAGAACTTAATAGGTAATTCAAGTAATTTTCCAACTTTTTTACTGTCAGTAAATTTTTGTTAATGCACTACTTTTTCTGTAAAATCTAAACTTTATATAGATGTAGTTCTATTTTTTTTCTTAATTACATGAATTATAAAACCAAGGATTTGGCAAAGTTTAAAGAAAAATTGCTATAGAGTGGCTTGAGAAATGCAATTTTCTTAAAACAAAGCGTGCTTCTTTAAGAACAAAAATAAAGACATGGCATGCGGAATTTGAAACAGATAATACTATACAAATTGAAGATATTAAGTAAGAAAAAAATCAACCAGCGAATGCATAAATGAAAGGAACAACAACTCGGTGTTTCTCTCAAAATCAATAAATAATGTCTAAAGTAGTAACAATTTGAGTTACATATATATTAATGTTGGATCAAAATTAAAACAGTTTACAAGGTTATTTATATAGTGTTTATTCCATTTCAAATTATTCTTGTACAATAGACAATGAGCATAATTATACAGATGATACCCTCTATTTAAATATTATTCATAGTTCCTATTCTTTCATCGTTTTCTTGGGTCACTCTATTTCTTTCTAAAACATTTCAAAAAAAATTATTGTTTTTATTTTTCAATTACAGTTGACACATAGATGTCCTGCATAGTGATTAGACATTTACATAACTTATGAAGTGACCTCCCCAGTAAGTCTAGTACAGGCCTTATATTTACATAGTTAATACAGTATTACATAAATATTGACTATATTCCCTATGCTGTACTTCGTATCCCTGTGATTATTTCCTACCTGCCAACTGGTACTTTCTAATCCCTTCACCTTTTCCATTCATCCCCGTGTCCCCCCCTTTTACCTGTGACTATCAGTTTGTTCGCTGTGTCTATGAGCTATTTCTGTTCTGTTTGTTCACTTATTTTGTTTTTTCAGATTCCACATGGAAGTAAAATCATATGGTATTTGTCTATCTCCATATGATTTAATTCAGTTTAATATACTTTATCATCATATCCTTATCCTCCTATCTTTTTTACAAAAACTCTAATTCCTGCAACCAGAAAACAACTCTAACTCACTTACTTTCATATTAAGAATAAATTGTCTTTTCTTCTATCCCTCCAATTTTAGTCCATGTCCTATGGCATGTCACATTTCATGACCAAATATTTGTTTTAAGTAATTAATATAATCAAAACAAAAAGAACTTAATTTCTAAATGAATTCAACCAGCCTCTTCAGTAGCTTTCTGTTATTATTCGGAAACTACAGTAATAGGCTGCAGTGATAAATAGTAACGTAGGAGATGTAATGCCAGTGATACTGATTATAATAACATCCACTTACATTCCCTGTATTGCTGGAGGGTCCCAGGCATGCTGTTGCTATTAACTGATGTAACACCTCCCATATTATTGGTTAAAATGTAATCCCAATGTTGTGGGAAGTACATTCTCAGAGAGAATTTAGCTGTGCATCTCAGTGCCTGAGCCACACGGCCCTACCCACGCAGGGTTCATGGTCTCCTGTCAGCGTGTTTTGGCAGTTAGAGGAGATTATGCCACGTGATTGTTGTCTTCGGTAAGAAGGAGGCATGAGAGAAGAGTTAAACTGTGGAGAAATTAGACACAAAAGGCAAACGGGGCATTCAGTAGACAGTGCGTATATATGAAACAATCCAGGTTTAGTGTTTCTCTTTTAATATTTGTAATATTTTATTTATTGATTGGTTTTTAAAGAGAGGGGAAGTGAGAGAGGGAGACACACATCAGTGTGTTTCTGGCACTCCCCCTACTGGGGGCTTGGCTCACAACCCAGACAGGGGACCCAACTGGGAATCAAGCTTGTGACCCTTTGATTCACAGGCCTGCACTCAATCCCCTCAGCCACTCCAGCCAGGGGTAATATTTATTTTAAACATATGTCAACTACATGTAAAATATTTGTAGAATTAACTATACTTTTTAAAATCCATATAGCATCCACATTTTTAGAAAATCACAGAATACATTCCTAAATAAAATATACAGTTAAATAGAATAACATCAGTCCGTAAATATCGTCCGTTGTAGAAATTGTAAGCATGAAAAAGAAACCCCATCAGAAATGAAAGTTTCCTCTGCAAGTATCTTCCTTTCCATCAGTATTCAAAACAAGCGCGCCCTCTGCACTGGCAGGTCGTTTGCTGCCGGTCTTCGTCTTCCCTGCAGACCACTCCCCCTTCTCCCCGCTGCTGATATACAGGGACGGTCACACACACACAAACCCGAGGTGCAATGTACTAGGGCCCTTCATCTCTCTCTCCATCTGGAAATGATCCTAGCTGTGCTAAAACTTGTAGTTACCTCGTTTCTCAACGCATGTCTTGGTGCTATATGGGTTACCTGCATGGAAACTGCAGTCTGGGGTCACTGCCGTCTCTTCAGAAATCTACTTCGGCCTTGTCCCGTTGTTTGTAATAGACCTGTTGACACATTAGCTTCCCACACTCGACTGATCGAAAACCAAGAGAGAGAGAGGAGACATGTTACTCTTTCTGCAATCTATTAGCTCATCTAATTTAATATCGAGTTTCCTGAATCAAGAATCAATCATGCTAGTTACAGTGAGTGCACCACATTCTGGCGTTCTATCTACAAATTTGACTCTGATGTGCCCTTGGTGGAGCGCTTCCAGGTGAAAATATACCAGTCCCCAAGAAGCCCGGTCTAGGAACCTCTTGAGAGTTAAAGACTTTCATATGGAATTTTCCAGAAATGCTCCAGGAGGCCTGGTGTCTAATGTCCATGGTCAGCACACTTACAGAGCTTGTTAGCCTAATACACACAGATGTCCTCAACACACTACCCTCTGATTTATTTTAACCTGGGACACGGAGCTGTGCCCACAAACGGCGCCGCTTGGTTTAATGCAGGCGTCCGCTACTGGGAACGCACAGATTGAGGGCTGGGGATTAACTGTGGTAACTTGCGCCCAGCACACGTATAGGCAAATGTTACAAACAAACTTTGGGGCTATTCCCCAGCTTGTGAAGTAAAATTGCTGTAACTTCAGTTCTCTTGTTCAATATCTATTCGTTGTATAGTTGTTTTAAGATGAAGCCTAACTGGAGAACGGGTAGCCCTTCAAGAGCCTTTGAACTGAAATATTATAATGTTAAACTATGTAATTGAGTGATTTCTCTTAGTTTGCAAATTTTCATAATATATATTTTACACAGCAGTGCATGCTTGAGACTTTTTAGAAATTCAAAGGATTAAAAGTCCAAATTTATTATCATTGTCGACCTTCAAAAGAAATAAATTAGTCAAAAGTATAGTTAATATTAAAATTTACCATGATATCCTGATTTTTAAATGAAATCAGAGCATAATCTTACCTCTCATTTTTCTAACTATACATTTAAAATATGCATAAATTGAAACAATTATCTATGAAATGTTTTAATCAATCTTGTTTCATCATATTGTATTTAAAATATTTGTTGAAAGAAAAGTTAATGTTAATGTATATTAATACAATCAAGAGTTTAAAGTCTAATTTTAAAAGTTTCACAGATAATAATAATAGGTATGAACACATTTATGTTGATTCCAAAAAGTTAACAGTTCCAAAAGTTAAATAAATAAAATGTAAATACAAAAGTTATACAAATCTCAAAACATTAATTTCTATGTAAATAAATTAAAAACATAGAGAGAAGTATTTATCTTGAGTGACAGATGTTATTTGATTTTCATGAAATGCAGTGGTCCTTTTTGAAATGCAACTGATGTTGACTTATAAATTTTTGTCATTCAGCAATTTACTTAGTATGCGTATTTTTACAATTCAGGATGCTTTTTAAATTCTTTTTCACTTTTTCTTTCAAGACCACAGAAATATATACAAAGAAAATTTTAATGCTAGTATAACAGCAAGGTTACAAATCTAAACATAGATGTCAAAACAAAAAAGTTATAGTTCTTAGGGTAACATTATATTATCAGCATTATACAGCCATACAATAAAATACGTATTTAGAAACATAGCTGTTAATTTAAAAGACCACATGCTATATATATTAAATGAAGATAAGTTAACATCCCTAGGAGAACCTTCACTTATCTAGCTTTGTATTAGTTTCTCTTAAGTTAATAACATTTCACTCCTAGAAGTTTCCAATGTACTGTTAGAGTCACCCTATTGAGTTCTTGAATTTGTTTATCTTTTCTCCCTGTGCATGGATCCACTGTAAAACAGAACACAAAATAGCTGGAAATGCATTGAGATGACATATTTTATGCATTAGATGATTAACCCCAGCATTTTTCTAGGAGAATGCTCCACCATTACCATATTTTATAATAGCTCGATAACTGTATATCTGATAGAAAAACAAATTAGATGGAACTACACCATTAGGGTGTCCAGATGCACAGCTTTCCTTTTTGAATTCTAAGTAAAATATTTATGAGGCTATTTGAATAATAATGAGGATATACACAATGCCATTGTTTAAGAATTATGCTACAGATGTAATACTAGGGGACTCGTCATGGCCGGAAACCTAGCTCTCCAGCTAAGAACCAGCTCCTGTGTCATACATTTCCAATCTGGTTATTCAACTGTAAAACATGTTGAAATAGATCCATTTAACTTTTGACTTAGGAATGTGTTTATTACACAAAATCTTGGTGTATGCCATCTTATGTGAAAACATATATGTGAGTACATGCATTTAAACCATTAATATTTTAATAGATGATTCTTATAAATCTAATCATATTGAAATTAATTTGCCATGTAATTAGTAAAACATAGGGATTATGTTCATGAACTCCCACATAGATCTGCAAATGTAAGTCAAATTAAATGAATATAGAAATATGTATCTTTGGACAACTTTTAACTAGAAAAAAATTTTAATGTGTAGTCTTAAAGGTATTTTGAGTGCTCAGAGAATACATGAAGTTGAAGATCATAAAAGCCACATTTTATTTTTCAATAGAATTAGAATTAAAGCTCAGATATTCTATTTTCTAGCAACTCCAGTTGATTTAAACATGAACGTGCTTACCATTTTGTGTTCGTTTCTCCTTCTCTACCCTAAATGATCAGAGACATGAAAGGTTACATGTATTCACTTTTTGATAGAGTGTGTAACCATTTGACTGAAGAAAGCCAAAGGGTAAGTTAATCTCCTTCATGTGTCTCGGTTGCATTTACTGTAAATACTCAAATACTCAAGAGCATTAATTAAATACTGTTGCTGTCTCTGCACATTATTCATGATTCTAAATGAGGTCAGAAATGCAAAAGCATCAATCTAATCCTTACATTTACTTGGAAATTAATATGCAATATATTGATAGAAACTCGAGTACACAAGCAAAAACAAACTGGGTACTTTTCACCAAAAAAGAACAAAAATCAGAAGAGGAAACATTTCTTTTTAATTGGATTATTTGTCTTCCTGTCCCATCAGTTTTTTATATATTTCAGAGATTAAACCTTTGTCCGACGTATCATCAGTAAACATGTTCTCCCATATGGTTGGTTCCCTTTTCATTTTGATGACAGTTTCTTTAGCCACGCAGAAGTTTTATAATTTGGTATAGTCCCATTTATCTTTTCCTTTACTTCCCTTGCCCTAGGAAATATATCGGCAAAAATATTGCTGTGTGGGATATCTGGGGTGGGGCTAGGCTGAAGAGGGCAAAGGGGGAAAAATTGGGACAACTGTAATAGAGTAACAATAACTTTTTTTAAGAAAAGAGGATACATTCCAGTATAATTTTTTTTAAGAAAAGAGGACACATTCCAGGAAAAGAGGATACGTCTTGGTTAAAATCAATATCCCATGGTTACTCTGTCAATGTTGTTGTATGAAAATATATGTCATTAAGGTAATCCAGTGTTTTTACAACACTGCGTAAACTGCTGCGTAAATGGCTTATCACGTAAGTTGTTTGTAACATGCTTTTCAAAAACCCAGTAAAGATATTTAACTAGAACCTCTGTGTATCACTGAATCTCATAGATATTAAGCATTGACGCCACCATCACAAATATCAGTTTACAAGAGGCTTCCACGGTGGCTTCTAAGGTCAAGCTCATTTGAGGTTGTGCGTTGGTTCCTTAAAGTTGCCGTAACACACCACCAACATCACAGCGAGTTAAAACAAGAGAAACGTGTTGCCACATTATCCCACAACTCAAAATGTCGGAGTCTAGAATGGGCCCACAGCCTGTATTCCATCTGGCTGCCTTCTGGAACAATCTTTTCCATTGTTTTCCAACTTCTGGAGGTTTCCGGCATTCCTTGGTTGGAGGCCACTTCCGTTTTCAAAGCCGGCAGTATAACATCACCAATCTCCGTCTCTCTCCCTGACCTCTGCTTCTGTCCTCCCATTGCTTTTCCTGGCCCTGGCCCTCCTATCTCTTAGAGGAATCCTTGTGATTGCTTCGGGCCCTTGTAGTGTAAGCCTCGGCAGTGATGCGAGTGCCTGACCTGATTGTCCGGCCATCTCGTTTAAAAAGTCGTCTACTTCAAGTGGCTATCACAGATAAACATATTACCAACCACAAGATTACCCAAAGAGCCAAACCAACGCCTCCCCCATCTCCCACCACCCAGCTTTGTTTTAAAGATCTGGGTTGATTTTGATCATTGATCATTATTTAGGCAGTTTGCGCTTTCTGTTCCAAAGCTTGACACTCCCTCTGATATGCTTCTCTTTCAACTTCCCTCTCTCTCTAGTCATGACTTGGCTTTGTGGCTTCAGGTGTGCCATGTAATTTTCAAGACCTGTGAGTAATAAACCTTTTGTCATTCCCCCGAGTTTCCCGGTGGTTGCCCTCAGGGCATCTGGCAATCGTAATAAGAATCACGAGGGCCGATCCAGCGACGACGCTGGTTTTCCACAGGCTGAGGCTGGCGTGAAAAACAGCCCGACCTGGGTGATCCAGAATAGAACCTTCTCATCTCGAGGCTTAATTTAATCACATCTGCGAAGCTCACTTTGCCACGTACGGTAACGTCTTCACTTATCCCCCAGGATTAGCCCATGGCTATCCGTGAGGGCTTTGAACAGGGGCTCCTTACTAAGCTTTTGACAGGAGGAAAGTGTTTCAGACAAACTGAAAGAGATGGAGAAGGTAGGCTAATTTGGGGTATCAATTTGGTGGGATTCTCCTTATTGGTAATAATATTATTTCTGAATTACAATCTTTGAACTACATGATTAGAAATTAAGCCCATTGATAAAGTCCATGGATCTTGACAAACATCACATACATTTATGTCAGTCTAGTCAGATTAACTGACAGAGAAAATCAGGACCTAAATTTTCTGCTTAAAACATAGACTTAGTATTCTTTTTGAAGTCTTATTATTTTGGATATTTCCTAACAGTAACAAATGGTGATTTTTCAAAACAAAAAACATGAAGTAGTGACTCTCACATGCATATAAAACAAACATGTGTTCCAGATTTGAGTAACTCACTGTTAATAAGGAAACCAGATGGTTGTCATATCCAAATCAAAGGACAAATCAATGAATCATATATTTATATGGAGGAAAGGGGTGTTCAAATAAAATACAGATGAGAATGGAACTAGCTTTGTAAAGACGATGGAAGAGAAAAGTAAATTGAACTCAGTAGAGGGAGTGCATTTGATACCTATGAATGTGAAATGTTTACATTGCTATCAGTTATCTCCAATTTGCAGAGTTGTATAATGGCTCAAACACAGTGATTACTGAGGATCAGATAAGGTGAGTGAAAACTATTCTAAACATAGTTTTCCACTGGAAATACCCAATTTTTTTTCTTTTTTGCTGAATCCAAATGTTCTTATAAAACTAAATTTAATTTCTCTTTTTTTTATAGCTTTATGCATAGTATATTATAGGGGAATCCACTTCCTTCTTTACGTCTCAATCATGAAAAGTGATGCAATGCATTTCCATTTTTAGGAGAACAACTTCATATACAGAATTGATAACCTCAGACTCCCTCTGTGGGGAAGAAAACTTGCTTTATAAAATAATTTAAAAGCTTGTGAACTGCTTAAATTACCTTTACTGCATAGGCCATAAAAACAATCGGGGGGTTCTTCTTTAGAGAGGCAAAAATTCTAATGAAAACATATTCCAGGGACATTCACACGTTTTCCTCAAGTTCCCGAAGAGAAGTAGCGAGAGCTGGGGATGTGTCTGTACTCACTACATAACCTAAATGTGGAGAAAGGGCCTGCAATGGTCTCGCCTCTCCACACATCTGTGCAGAACGGAGGGCATTTTTGGACAGTGGGGTTTGAGTGTAAGAAATCTGTATCGGTTTCGCTTCAGATCGTCTGGAAGTCGTTCTGCATCACCTGAGGTGGAACAATAAAAGCCAGCTCTGTCGGAGGCTGTAGTTTGAGTTCTACACAGTTAGGTGGCTTATTAGTTTGTTGTTGTTGTTCTTGTTGTTGTTTCCGTAAATTCAACCACTTAAACCCATAGCTATTCCACAAATTTCCACAAATTCAACCACCTAAATTTCCACAAATTCACCCACTTTTCCACAAATTCCACAGATTCAACCACTTACACCCATAGCTATTCATTGTGTCTCATGGGTTCGCAGGTCAGAAGCTTTGACGTGGATGGGTGTCTGCTCCTGTTCTCGCAAGGCTGCAATAGGTGTTGGTTTGCTGCATTCTCGTCCGGCCTCCGGACCCTCATCCAAACTTCATTAGAGTGTGAGGAGGATCCAGTTCCTTGCTGGCCATTGGCTGTGGGTCACTCTCGGGTCCTCACTGCCATTTTCAGGTCCTTGTCATGTGGCCTATCCCTTTGTTAAGCTAGCAGTGGGGAATGTCTGGGATGTCGCATCTCCCTGTACTTCACTTCTCTTTCACCGGAAAGAGCCCAGATCCTAAGGAGGTCACTCCACTGAGGACAATCTCCCGTTCTGATCACTGACCGTGCCTACAGCATCGTCGGTATCATCCACTGCCATTACAGGTATTTTTGTTCAGTGACCTTTTTCCAAATAGAGTAGAAAACTTCACAGCCAGAAATCATTTTTCTGACATTAGGAGAAAAATACAACACTTTAGAAAAAAGTGATAAAAAATAATGTCATAATTGATTTCCGATCTCAGACTTTTAAAATCTCTATATGAGTTTATTGAATTGACAATTTTTCATGTTGTTCATAATACCTTATCATTTAGAGATTTTTGCAATTTTAATATCTTATCCTTTTCAAGTGTACGTGTCTGGCCCAAGCACATCCTCTTAGTTTTTGACAGTTTCCTTATGTAAAAAGGAGAATGATCAACTATATATCATAAATATACATACACACTGCTCACCGAGTAAGATAATACTCATGCAGACACCATAAGAATCTTGCATTACTCCTCAAACACTCAGGACCATCTTATTGTAAAATGATACATTTCTTCTCTGAATATAAGCTGCTACATTTCTTCATCACACCTCCACCTATTATCAAGGGCACAATTTCCGTTACAATTAAAATGTAAATTTCACTGGTAACAGAGTAGAGAATATTCACTTTGAAGGAATGCATCGCCAATTGGAACTATATCAAGCACTATAATTTCCAAACCATGATTGCAAAATTATGTTATTGAAATCTAAGAACAAGTAGAATATATAGTTACTTTAACATGTCTGGGATTTATAATTGTAAATGTTAATTTACCCCCAAACTGATTTGAGAATTTGCAAATGAAACTCAGAGCTGTTTAGGGAAATTGACACCGTAATATTGTCATTTACATATTTTCGTTGTTAACAGGAGGAATATAGAGATGTCTTGAAGGTTTGAAATGCTGTAATGTAACTTAGGGATACTGATGGAAAACAGGAGGGAATTGTCTGTCTTCTGTGTTTTCATTGCAACAAAGTTTTAAATCATTTCTATTTTCTCCAACTGCCACTGTATCTCTAATGCTTAGAGAAACCGCATTATACTGTCTTTAACTGTCAGCCATCTTATGTGACTGCTGTGTTTAAATACTCCCGTCTCTTGAGTCATAGAGACGCTTTTGGTTAACAATTTATATTTCAACATAGCTTTATTCTGGCATTTAGCATAGTTCAGAAACTGTGCATGTATCAAAACAATGCATTTCTGGAGGCTATTTTTTCCCTTTTCTTCTTTTGAAGAGCCTGGGTATTGTTAGCATCCACAGGAGAGAGAACCGCAGGGAGGCCTGGGTAGAGAGCCGCTCTGCTCTTCGAACGGCCGCGCTCTCTTGGTTTACGTGGTAATAAAACAGAGATGAGAGTGCTTTTCCTAAAAGGGGAAAACGCACCTTCTCAGAGTGGGGAGGCCAAACTGGTAATGTTTTTAATCACAAATCCCACTTCAACAGCATGATCCCAGATAAATGTATCAGAGGCTGGTGCTGTGTGAGTCATTGTCTAAGCTCTCAGTAGCCTACTGTAGTGAGAACAGATGGTTTGAGTTTATATCTTTTGTGTTTCCCAGTTATTGATGTGGATTATATGAGAAGATAATTGGCAGGGTTTTGCACATAATTGATATAAAATGCTATTTAGGATCTTCTCTGATTGGTCAAGTGGCTAGGACATCTGGGACAACAACCTCCTGGATTATACACGGAAAGGATATAACTTTCAGTCATCTGTATGCTGGCAGCAAACTGCTACAATGCTTTATAATTTTTCTGTGCATTTGGAAAAATGAAAATACGTTTACTCTTAGGAAAATTGCTTGATTCAGAACTGAGAAGCCACTAATTTAAAAAAAAATCTGTCTTTTCCCTCTATTTGTTCTTATACGTGCAGCAGAAAAATAGGTAAAATTACAAATCCAACTTAAAGGGAAAGAAAGGAGAGTAGACGATCTTAACGTCGTGTTTGTGGCATTCTTACATTCCTCCACAAACGCCTTTTTCCAGCACAAGATATCATAATGATTTCACACACATCACCCGCAGTCGGAGGCTTGAAAGACACTAGAAGATGTGTGAATAATGATAATCTTTCTAACGCCGACCAGAATTGACACCGCAACTCCTACTTAAGTGGGTGGAAGCGGTACCTGGTCATCTCCGCTCTCCCACGTTGCCCCTCAGCCCCTCACTTACCCCACCCGAGCGTTCTCCGCAGACAACACGCCGTCGGCACCCTGGCTTACAAACGCCGAATTTCTATAGGACAGTCGCTGGAAGTTCTGTCTCTCTTATTTTTTGTCCTACTTTCAAACTCCATGTTAAATTCAGTAACAGTGAGTAGAATGTTGGCCACAGATGGCTTTGACAGATCTGCATGTGCAGACTTCAGGAAGTTCAGACCCACACGAACACGCATGTGCACGCATACACACAGATGAACAGGTAAAGGAACGGATAGTCTGATCCTGATGACAAAGAGTTTTTAAAAGATTGTATCTGGTTAAGTTGGAGAAACGGTAAATAAATTCAGAAAGGATAATAAACATTAACTTATGTTTACTGAATAAGGCATGACAAGCTGTCTTGACGTACCTACACTATGATAACTATGACTGTGTAGGTCAAGTCCAGTGTTTATAAAGTTTGCCGTTGTGTATCATACTGTCCCGAGCCCTCACATTCACGCGACCTCACTCACTGACTCACCCAGAGCGACTGCCACTCACGGAAGGCCCCTACACAGGTGTACACGGGCGTACCTGTTGTTCTCACACCGCATCCTTACTGTACCTTGTCTGTGGCTGCATGGGTTTAGACATACAAACACTGGCCGCTGTGCTTCCTTGTCTGCAGTATTCAGTAGAGTAACATGCTGTGCAGGCTTGTAGCCTGGGAGCCACGCGCTACCCCAGAGAGCCCAGGGGTGCTGTGAGCTGCACTCCTGGGTGTGTGTAAGTGCCCTCGGTGACGCTCGCACAGGACAGGGTCGCCTACACGGTGCGTTTCATTCAGCGGCTCATGGCTATTGTAATTCTCAGGAGAACAAAAAGTAATAAGGGGGCAACTGACACATAAACTCTGAAGAAGGGAGTTTGAATTGCAGATCAGGTCTCTTTCTTTTTTCTTTCTTTCAACCTGTTTATTAAGATAGAATTCACATTCTGTGCAATCCACATATCTAAAGCGACAGCGCCTTTGCTCACCAGTCCTTTTCCGAGTCCTGTGGCACATTTGCCAGAAGGTTGTTATTACCTCCTGTAACTTGCTCCGCTTTACGTTAAATCCGGACACTTGCACTCCCCCAAGTCCTTGCCCTCTGCATTCTACCTTTTAAGCTCCCCCTTTCTTCCCTTCGCTTTCAGTTCCAGTGTCCTAGATGAAGAGTGGCCGCAGGCATGGTTACAGGGTTCAGGAGGGACGAATGCCGGGCAGAAGCTGAAAGCAGCCCCGACATCAGAGGGAAATACAGAACCGGGAGGAAGGAGGTGACTGAGTGTGAACTGGAGCCTGGGTGAAGCCTGCTCTTTCCCCAGGGCCGATCATCTTAGGAGAACGTCGATAACTTTATCATGATGCGACTTAAACATTTTATCTGTCCACCGAATGGACTTTGTGGACTGCTCACAGCAGGATCGGTTTCCCTTTAATAGGCTGCAGTAAAACACTGCCTTGTTCACAACACAAGACTGTCTGTCTACAATTTATTGTCCTTGTTGCTATGGTACATGATTAATTCTATTTGAATAGAAGCCCTATCTGTCTTAGGAGGAGCTATATCTCCAGTCTCTAACATAAGGACTGGCAAAAACAGGTGCCCAGTGAATATTTGTTGAACAAATAAGTAAACAAATGCAAAAAGACCAGGGCCTCCAGCAACTACTGAGAGCTGACGTACATACACAAGGAGGGGAATCGCAAAGGCTGCGTGGAGTCCATAGGCGGGAGCCGGTTCTGAGGAAGCCCCTCTGGCTGGCTTTTACACACAGCTTGGAGCCAACCCTGCAGAGAAACTACGTCCACAAGGCCACGCGTGGGCCATTTCTTCAAGGAACATGCACTGAGGGTTTTGTTTTGTGATGGTGGAGTATCGTGCCTTGTGCAAGGATATTGCAAAGAATAAGGTATGAGGATTTTGGCACAAATACAGTACTATAGTCAAGACAAGAATAAAAACCACGATTAGAAATTGTGATATGCTGAAGTACAAGTGTAGCATTTGTGAACCTGGAGTGTCGATAACAGTCCCTGGGGTGGAGCAAGGCCTCAACAGTTACATATTTAATGACAAGGGAATAACAGAGGAAGTGGGACATTATACAGGGTTTCCAAAGAAGAGCATTTGAACTCAGATCTAAATAGGAGGGGGAGAGAAAAAAAAGAGAGAGAGAAATCAAGTTCAAAGTCACCTACATGCAAACAGGTTAGCGTATGTCCTTATGGTCCAGGAAGAAGGCCAGAGTGGCTGCCCTGGGCCAGAGGGGAGGGCAGGGGCCGTCCAAGGATGCATTTCAAAAAGAGAAAACACCTACGGGCATGAATCAGATGGAAAATAATTTATGTACGTTTTCGAAACGATATCTGTGGCTGTGTCACGGAGTATAGAGCAGAGAAGACGGAAAAGTATAAAAACCCAGGCTGGAGGCTATGGCGGTTTGGGCCGATGACGGCTCCCAGATGCGATGGTTGCGTCCTGTGGTTATACTGGGGCTTAAAAACCGCCATCGCCTCGTGATGTCATAACCAACATAGATCACATCAAAACGCGTTGCTCACGTGTTTGCGGCGAGGCTGGTGCAAGCGCCTTCTACGGTGCCTGTTGTGTAGGAGGAGAACGCGAATATTCGATGATTATGACACACGGTTGTACAACTGATTCTTGTCTTTACTGCACTGCGTTTGTCAGGGTTGTTTTAGGGGCGGTTCGACAGTGCGGGATGTTACGCCAGCAGGAGCCTCATGCTTCTCAAGTTTCCTACGTTACCCGACTGTCAGTCTCCCCTGTCCTTGATTTAAGCTCGTATTGTTTTGTACAGTAACGTGCTGCATAGGTTTGTAGCCTCAGGGCCATAGGCTAAACCACACAGCGTAGGTGTGTAATAGGCCAGACCACCTGGGTTTGCGGAAGTGCCTCTATGATCTCACAGCAGGGACATCAACCAAGGATGCATTTCTCAGAAGGCACCCCAGTGGTTATGTGCACATGACTGTAGACATGTGCTATTAATAGTCTGTCTAATCATATGGGAAAGTGCAACTGTTGTTCAGAAACAAAAACGACATGACAGAAGACTGTGACTTTCACAAATATTATAGAGAAGATAAAAAATAAGCCATCGTAGTTATAGCAGAACTCATGAAAAGTCTATAAAAATGATAAAGCTATTTGTACAAAAAACACTGTATAAACTACAAGCCTATACAGCATGTTGTTCTACATACTCAGAAAAAAATATTGAAGAATGATGCAAGAAAGTTCTTTTATATAAAACCATAAGGATGCTCACAGGAACTTTATTACAACTATTCATTTAAACAGCATTTTGTAAATATAGAATTTCCTTCTCCTCAATTCAAGAAAATAATGTCACATCTATTATCTATCATCTATCTATTATCTATTATCTATCTATCATCTATCTATCTATCTATCTATCTATCTATCTATCTATCTAGAGAAAGGAAGGAAACCCTTTGATATAGAAGTGAACGGTAGTCTTTTCTAAACAGGTATAAAACTGTTAGAGTCAGTAGATATGTCCTGAGAAATGCACAAATTAATATTCGACCTGGTTCGACTTTCCACTTCAGAAATCTTCTCCTTCATGATGGGAAACCCTGGACGCTCCTATGAGAAAGCCCAGCTAGGTTCCCTTTCATCTAATTTTATTTGATTGGAAATTAGCCAAAATTTCGACCAGCTCTTACATGTAATTTGTTTATCCAAACGTGCTAGAGCTTTGTTACTTACAAACTTACAAACTTGGAACATTTTTAGTTATTTACATTTTATAATTATTATACCTGGGAACTGGGAGAAGGGAGCTCAGACACGGCTAGCCTGATGCTACAAGAAGCCTCAGGAAAAATTCTTGATAACCACAATCAGTGCACATCCTCTCGTCTTCTGTTTTTATACCGCATTTCCAGTTAAAATGCAAACACCCAGTGAGCTCAAAGTGGACAGGGCATTGCAAGGTTGGAGGAGACGCTCTGTAGAACTCTGATCAGGCATTTTTATGTTCCTTCAAATATCAGGAAAATTAATAAACTCCTTCCAGTGCAGCAATTCAGAGGGAGGGAAGGGACTTGGAAAGCAGCCACTTTCCCTGCTAGAGAACAACTTCTGATCTTCGTGCTCCCACATACAACAGTGATCTGTGTAGCAAGAAATAAAGACAGAAACAACTCACACTGAAACAACTCAACCAGTGTTCTATATTTTTTAGAGTCTTAAGTTAAAAAAAAAAAAAGCTGACTAAGACACACTTCCCTGTAATTAATATCAATCCGTCCTGAGACAGAAAGTGAGCCATCCAGCGTGCGAGTGGTTGGATCGATTGGCAGGTTCCTTTCACCGAGGTAGGACCAAAAAGGGACAGGACATTGTACAGAAAATGCTGCCTTAAAAAAAGGGTCCAGAAAAATCCAGGACAAAATGTTTCTCATGGCTCAATTTAGTTAAGTATCTTAATACTTTCCTTGGGAAGAAAATTTGAGAATTCGCACGCAAAATATACTGTAGTTTATAGTTTGATTTGGATGAACTACAAGTTAAATAATTTTTTCTCTATATACTTGATTTCACAGTGTGAGTCCAATCATCTTAAACACTGGATGTAACTGTTGTTATTGTTTCTATTGTTGTAAAAGTATCCACACCCTTGCTAATGGGAGAAACCTAAACTGCACGATTATAACTGACAGTGACCTTGAAATCTTAATATTTACAATATGCAACAAAGAAATCCTTATGAATGGTGTTTCAAAGAGGTAATTTCTGTATAGAATGTGGGAATTTCTTTCCTTATCATTCTAAGTACAGGGCATATATGTAAGCATAAGCAAACTTTCTCCACTTGTTTCTATCTTCATAGATTTTTTAAAAATATGATGTGCTTATAGGCTCTTTCTCTAATCAAAGGACTATTAAGAACATAATTGGCATTATTATTTTGGTGGTAAAGTTTCCCCAGATTTGGCCAGTGAAAACCCTTCTAGTTGGCTCATTTAAAAAAAAAATTTGTTGTTGTTGTTTTAATACAGATACCTTGTTAATTTCAATCCCCCGAAGATATTTCTACCTCATTAAATATATATACACTTCAACTGCCCTGGCTGGTGTGGCTCAGTGGGTTGGGTAACATTCCACAAAGCAAAAGGTCACCAGTTTGATTCCCAGTCAGGGCACATGCCTGGGTTGCAGGTTCTGTCTCCAGCTGGGGCATGTCTAAGAGGCAACCAATAGATGTTTCTCTCTCTCTCTTTCTCCGTCCCATCCCCTCTCTCTAAAGTCAATAAGTATGTCCTTAGGTGAGAATAAATAAATATATATATATTTATATATAAAGGTTAATCAAATAGGTAAATATACTACAGATAATGGAAGCCAGGTTTCTCAGGTTATGCGTAATTTCAGAGACAGTTAACAAATCAACAGGAGCGGAAGGCTAGAGTCAACCATGCAACAACCATGCTAGCATCAACCAGTCAACCATGCAACCATGCGACACAGAGCTGGGCATTTCTGCCGGAAGTCACGTTTCACAGAGCTAAGCACAGATGTGCATGTGACTGTGTGATCATGAACTTCCATTGATGTCCTAGTTCTGTCTACTGAGAGGCCACCCCAATGGCAGTAAATGTAGCCAGCGCTTGCGTCTTGGTTTCCAAATATCATTCTCCACGGAAAGAAACCAGGTCTGCCTGAGGACATGGCTGATTCCCATACATGGAGAGGGATTACTCAGTGTGATCCCAGAACTTACACTGCGGAACGAGGGGTATCGGCTCCACCTGCCAGGGCGGGGCAGTCAGGAGGTGTGGTAGGGAGTATTCATGTAAATTACTTCCCTTTGCCTCTCTTTCATAATTACTTTTTCATTTTTTTTTATATCGGTATAGAGCTGTGGACACTTATTTTATGCTTTGGGTTATAACATAATACTATCATTATTCAGGTGTGCAAGTTACTGTGGATTTCCACCTTTGGGGCCCTTCAGATGGGCTGCTGCGCCCTGAGGCTTGAGCAGATCCCGCGGAAAACAAGAAAGCAGTGGGTCTGGGGTCCGGATACAGTCCTGCGGTGGTGGCTTCTTCACGGGGAAGCTTGAAGCCACAGCACAGGGGATGCCTTTGCTAGTATAAAACCATTCTAGAAGTAACAGTTCAGTGGGGAAAAAAAAAAAAAAAACCTTTACAAATTCTTCTGTATCTAAACTCACTCTAGTTGGTGACTTCTTTTTTAATTTGTAAAAATTAGAGCGCATATGTCTGACATTTTACTGTAGCATTTGTTGAAGCTCCTTTGAAGTACAACACACAAATGGAATCTGTTGATAATGGAAATTTCACCAGGATAAAAACGATGAACATCTGCTCTGATATGAAAAACTTGTTTTCTAATCAAAATAATTTTACCTCTTAAGTAATTCATGGAAAGATACAAGATTAGAATAAGTGTTCGTTGGTAAAACTCCAAATCTCATAAAATCCACTTTATTTCATTTTAAACAAAGTGGACCGGCAGTTTTAAATATAACGATGCATAGAAAATGGCTCTGCTGTGGACGGTACCACGTATAATATCTACGAAACAAAACTGCCACTGAAAATCATATCCCTCTACACATCACGGGAGCTTGTAATATGTTTAGGAGCAAGAAATGCTAATTTCAGTGTGTGCTGCCTTCACTAAAGCATGGGCTTTGACAAACACCCCCGATTACTCTTCTTGGGTGAAGTATCTGTTTAATTTGCAACCTAAAAATAGATACTATGTTATATAAAATTATATTTAAAGTATGCATATTATAATTTGACTTCCAAATTGTTAATTGTGAAATGTAATACATATGATGCAGCCCACTTATGGTTAATAGAGAGTGTAATAAATTATTAAAATCAGAACGACCTAGGGACCATCATTATAGTCAAGAAATAATACCTTGCCAATATCCCAGAAGCCCTTAAAATAACCCTTCATCATTACCTACAGTCCTTTAACCCACAGGGAACCACTTTCATGATGTTTATGGTAATCACGCCCTATTTTCTCAGAATGGTATCACCTAGATATATGAACATCATAATATACCAGTGTATAGATTTGCTATTATTTTACTGTATATACCTGAAATCACCTAGTGGGGTTTTTCTTCCTGTTTGCTGTTGCCCAGCATTATGATGTTTCAATTTATTCGTGTTCTTGTGCATAACTATAGATTTTTCCCATTGATATAGAGTATTCGCTTGTATAGAAATTTAAAGTAGAATGGAAAGGCATGACATGGCATGGCATGACAAAGAAGGGAAGAGAGGGGATGGGGAGAGAAAGGGGAGGCAGGAGGCAGAGAGGAGACCAGCGAGGAGAGACGGCAAGGGGAGCGCAGTTTCTCAGTGAACAGTTTTATCAGCAGTTGAAAATCTAAACTGTTTTCTATCTCTGTCAGTTGCTGGTATATTTAGATTTTTTTTTTTTGCCCCATGTTTATTTCTACATAATAGCACTGTTATTTTGTGAGTTATTCTAGGGAATTATCACAGAAACCCCAACTTTATAACCAACTGGACAGTGGGTTAGGGACACCCAGATACAGCTGGCTCTGAAGTGAGGATAGTCTCATTGGATTCTGCACCCTTTAATTTTGACTCTGGTTGCTTAGTGACAGAACTGAATTACAGTACCCCCCAGTTAGGTTTTCAACAGAATAGTGGGCCCTAATGATTGGCCAATAGGCCTAGGATCTGAAAAATATGAATACTTTTGTCTTATACCCCCAATGGTCTTTGCTTATTCCTGGGGTTCCTTCCACATATTTGTCTTTAAAGGATGCGCTAGGTGTTCCTAATATCTCTGACCATCCCCAGGGCTCTCCAGTGATGCCACTGTCCCAGTCCCACTCTGAGGGTCAACGATGTCTGGTTTGTTTCCACAGCATGCTTCCTTACAAGCAGTCAGATTGTTCTTATGATGAAAGCTTTTCACTGGCTGCCTGGCTTTAGCAGGCATTTATAATTTGGAGTCTGCCTATTTTTTTCCGGGTCGTCTTCCTGTAGTCCCTCAGCTACAATGCTGCCAGCACTGAATTTAACTTCCTCACGTGACCAACCTAACTTCCTCTCTCGTCAAGATAAGTGCTTTTATCTGCACAAAATGGTCTTTACTCTTCTATTTTGCTAGATACGAATGCACAAACTAGCTGGGAAGTACGCTAATTTTAATTTCGAGATAGGTAAAGACACAGGTGATTTTACTTAGTAACTGCCCGAGGGTTACAGGTTTAAAATAACCTATGCTGTTAGGGACTGAGCCAGAGGCTGACTTCCTAAAAGTTTCTATTTTCTGTGATTCTATATTTCAAGAGTACACTTTGAGTGACTAAATACCTAAAATTTGAAAAACTATGAGACAAGTTATAGAGGTCCCTGAAATATAATAAGTGTGATTTGAATTATACTGTCAAGAAAAAAAAAAAAATGTCCAAGGTAGTCCTCAGTCAGCACTGATCATGGGCTGTTGTGCAGGTGTGTGTGTGTGTGTGTGTGTGTGTGTGTAAGTGTGAAGTGTCTAGTAAATGTCCTCCACTGGTGTTATGGGTAGAGGGATTCACTGCCTTTTTTTCTTAGCATTAAAGCCCTGGGTGTCCCTGTGGCAAGGTGTGAAGTTTCAAAGCTTTCTTCTTGTTTTGGAAAAGTTTCTTTATAGCATAGCAACATTCAGAGATGAATCTAAAAAGCAAAATAGCTTTTAAGCTTGCAGTTCTACTATGAAGATTACTTTCTTTGGTAAAAAGAATCTCAAATAGAGTCTGAAAACAGGTCTCCATGGGCACATTTTATGATTTGAAAGCCTTTTCCCCCCCTCTTTCTTAGAAAGGCTGTTTAGAAACCTAACTAGCTAACTTTACAGACAAAGAAAAAGAGCCCACCAACTTTGGAAAGCAGGAGAGTGTCTTCTAGTGCCCGTTTCCTGTGTCCAGCTCAGCTCCCAGGAGGCCACCCGAGGTCCAGGCCACCTCGCGTCATCACGTCGGCTCCTCAGTACTCAGCACAAACATGCCAGCACATCGGAGAGTCGTGTTAATTTCATATCTTGGAGGCGTTCTCATTCCATATTCATTCTGCATGTCTTCTTTCCTTCCTTTACTAAATCTGACACTTCTTATTGTACCACTTTAGCTTCTGCGGGTCTCTCTCACCTGCTTCTTATCTCCGTTGGAGTGGGATGTTACAGAAACGCACTCTGTCTGGGCATGCGTAACCGACCCGGAGACGGAGGGGAGTTAACTACGCGTGGGATGAACAGTGGTCAACAGAGAATGCAACCTAGTAAATAAGTGACCACCTCTTTCTCCGTCCGCTACTCAGGGTGATTTTAAGATGTAGTCCACGTTGCTTCTTCGATGGTCCCAAAGAAACAAGTAACTAATTGCCCACAGGGAAGGACAGTGCAATGAAACATCATGATCGCTCTGCTCTACCCTCTTTTTTCTCTCCTACTGCCTATATTTCATTTTCCCAGGATGATATTGCCCCCCAAAATAGCCTCATATTTGCAATTGTTTCAGGATCCTATTTCTAGGGAATTAATAAAATGTCATTGTCATGTGTGATAAATCATTAAATATTTTAAGTTTTATTAAAAAAATTGAAAACTTTCCCTCCGGTCCAGGTCCCGGCGCCGTGACCTGTGTCCGAGCTTCGGTCCAGAGCCTGATTGTTTCCGACAGTAGCCCCCAGGTACTCTGCACACAATGCCCAGATTCTTGGTGCTGCTATCCACGTTGTCTTCCAAAGATGCAAACTCTGCCACACGCGCCCGTATCGCCTCCACTCTGGTTAATGTCTTAGATGCTTACCCTGTGATACAATACCCTTCATAAACCAGTTGATGGCTGCTTCTCCAGCCTAATCTTCTCACATCCATGTCCTGTCCCCTGGCACACACACATTGTTTATACAGGTAATAAAAACTTCTAGAAAGATAAGCATGGGTAATTTCACAAATGATACCCCATGGAAGGAAGAAGTGCTGTGTTGATCAGAAGACATGCACCCGGCAACATTTGTTGCCATCATTGTGCATGCAGTCTTGGGAATCTCACCCCATCTAATACATTTGTCACCCTTAAAATATACTCAGGTATTATTTGCTCTGAAGAAATTGTTTCCATTGCCTCCATGACAGTGGAAGCCGCCGCCCTCTTTCTGTCTAGCACCTGCTTCTCCACCTGTTACACCTCAGCCCTTTCTTCTTCTCTCAGCTATTTGTTCAATTGGATTTTCTGTGTTCGCTGGGAAACATTTCTTTAGCTATTTCTTTTTTAGTACGTTGCACATTGCTCTGCCAGGTAATCTTTATAGTTTCCTCAAATTTTACAAGCAGGGGTTCATTCTATGTCTGTCTGGGATACTTCCTAAGAGATTCCTTTTGGCATTTGGTAGTTACTTGGATAAAACGACATTTATTAAGCCCCTAGTCATCCACTGTGCTAAAACATTAAAACAGAAATGACAATTAAGAAAGAGTCCCATATAGTCAGTTTATATTTAACGCCTCCCTTTAGATTTTCTGTGTAAGTGACGGTAGGAGGTCAGTCATGCACGAGACACTAAGGAAGCACGAGGAGGGCACGAGACAGATCATGTAGGTGGCACAAAACAAAAATTCCCATGTGCTTTCAGCCGCTGTTAATTGAGTATTTGGTTACTCAAATTTAATATTAACTCAAGAAATATTTATGGAGTTTCAATTAAATGGTAGAAACAGTTTATGAGAAACTGAAACGCTAGTTAAACAAAACAGGAAAAGAAATGCTGACTTCACGGGTCTTAACCAGTGGTAGGAAGAAAAACCAAAACTGATAACGGATGTAGAGTCTGTCATCAAAATAATGCGGGATAAGGCCCCATTTCCAGCTCAGGTGGAATAACTGGATTTAAATGTACCCATCTGCCTGAAACAATTTAAAACATAGCACAAAATACTGGGTAGGTCAAAAAGTTCATTTTTTTTTCTGTAAGATGGCATTAGTAGTACTTAGTTGTCTTTAACTTCATTTGAAACAATTTTGTTAGATTGTATTGTGACAGCTGTCATGTCAGGGTGCATTTAAATTTTAAAAAAATATCAAAATTGGTGAATTTTGTGCAGCCATTTTAATAGTGAAGATGGAAGAGGAATATGCAATGTTTTTAGTGTATTATGCTTCACTATTTCAAGAGAAGTAAAAATGCAACTGAAACACACACAAAAAATATTTGTGCACTGTATGGGGAAGGTAATATGACGGATCGAACACGTCCAAAGTGGTTTGTGAAGATTCGTGCTGGAGTTTTCTCCCTGGATGGTGCTCCACGGTCAGGGAGAGCAGCTGAGGTTGATAGTGATCATATTGAGACAACAGGTGAGAACGATCAACGTTCTATCACGCGGGAGAGAGCCGACACACTCAAAATATCCAAATCAATAAAGTTATTGGTGAAAAATGAATACTGTGTCTTTTATTTTACAGGAAAAAAAACAACTAAACGGACTTTTTGGCCAACCTGAAATACAAAATAGCAGTTTTCAGACACTGGACAGAACACGGCTATGATTCTAAGAGACAGGAAAGAAATGCAAAACGAAAACACACATTCAACCTAGGATTTGTGCGTTAATGCTCATAGCAGCTTTATCCTAAAAGCCAAAATTATGAAAGAAAAAAAAATTTCTTCATCGGGGAACAGATAAACACTGTGGTATGTCCATACAATGGAAGGCGAATTAACAAGAAAAAGGAAGGAGCTATTGATACGCTCAATAGCCTGATGAATCTCAAAGCAATTACACGGAGTAAAAGAAGCCAGACCAAAAAAAAAAAAAAAAAAAAAGTATGCGCTGACAGACTGTATGATCCCATTTATACACATTGCTAGAAAGTGCGAACTAGTCAGTAGCGACCGAAAGCTAATGAGCAGCGTACTGAGGGCCGGGCAAGCCGTGGGAGAGGACACAGAAGTGTGTGGAGAAATTATCTCAGTTGTGGTGAACGTGCATGGGTATATATTGATCTTTTTTTCACTGTTTATCAAATTACATATGTAGATATTGCAAAGTATTCTACATTCGTTATACCTTAATGAAGCTGTAGAAGATGCCATCAAGTTCCAACTGTCCACACATTTCTCAGAAATGGTGTCTTTGTCTGTGTTTCCACTACCAATTGCCCTTCAGGAGCCTCAAATTCTATTAAAAATTTTACTTTCAAATAATAATAACTAAAAGCTATGACTTTAACATGTACCAGACAGAATGTAGAGCTTACATACATTAGCTTTGCCTGAACACTACATGGTTTAGAACTCAGTTTTTTAATACAAATTCAAATGTATACATATATATACTACATATATATTTATGAATATATACATGAATATATATATCTGTGTATTAAAAAATACTCAATAGTGAGAATTAAGGATCCAGAAAATAATTAAATGCCTAAATTTATTAGTAGACAAATTTAAATTTTCTTTTCTGTGTTTAACAAGAATACTCTATTTTATAGATAGCACTTGATACAATTTGTAGGCTATTGAGAAGATAAACATATTGATTTAAATTTCATACCAGATATAAATGTAATTTCTAGATGAATTATATTAAAGAATATATAATAAATTATTTTGAAAAAGTGAAAGTGATTGAGTACTTAGCAAAACAAAGTGGAGAGAATGAATACAATAAAAATGTAATTGATTTTTGAGGTCTACATTAAAAAACAGTCACTATTTATATTTTTTCAAACTCTTGCTGACTTCCAGACATTTAATTTCCTTGTCCAATTATGCCAGTGAAAACACGTAAATCTTGAAACGAAAAACATGCACACATTTCTGGCATTACTGGTATTTTCTGAATAATATTTGTACAGAACCATCCTTCTATTTGAATTTTTCTGAGAGGGACATATAATTTTGAAGAAAACAATTTATAATACTTACAATTAAATTCACTTTAACAACTCACCATCTAAGTTTCCAGATATTTATTTTACCTTCGTCTTCTATGTTTTTAATACTACTCTGTTTTACTTCATTAACATAAATAAATGAAGTTTTAAAGACCATATTTATTTTGCTTTCCCAGAACAAGCCGCATGCAATCTGCCCGTTTGTTTTGCAAACAGGGCACCCTCTCTCCTGGCACACATTCCATATTCATGCTCCTCTTAAGACAGTTTACAGATGGTGAACTCCCGACATACAGACTAGTGAGAAAAACGTGGAGTGTCTCTTTCTAAGGACACTGTCAGGGCACTGCCATTTGAGTCTGTGTACGTTTATGAGCCTCCAACAACGTGCATGAGGAACTCGCCCCATTTCTCTGGGGTTGTCGTTTCTTGGAGGCATAAAGCCATGTGTTGACTACATTTGTATGTCTGACTGAAACAATCATACATTTTTATTTGATTTACTTTCTGAGTCTTCCAATAGGCAGCTACTTATCGCTGCCTTTCATCCTAATTAGCATGATAAATATTTAATCTAATTGAATACTGTAGATAGTATTTTCAAGTAAACATACTTTAAACATTTTCCCAGGAAGCATTTTAATGAAATAAAACAATGGGAAATAGAATAAGAGACATTACAGAAATATATATTTGCTATCATAGTAGCTGTTAGGATTCAAAATACCTTCACTGCATTATGCCTATCATTTGACATAAATGAAATTGGTATCCTACATTATACTTATGGCTACCATCTCTGAAAACTTACAAAATCTCCTCTGCTCACTTAAGACCGTAGAAGATACAGAATAACAAGTTGATCGTATCAGTATTTACTTAGGAATAGTCACATGTACTTATATATCTGTATTTTCTAAATAAAATAGTTTTTACTAATGAGTTTTTATTGTTAGAATGGAACTTTACTGGGAGCGACATTTGAAGAAAATATTGCCTTATAATGCGCCTCGTCCATCAGTTTGAACATAAGGTCTGGTTGATTTTCTGGTCAGATTACTCTCACATAAACAGTGAAAACGTAATAGATGGACCTACATCACCTTCCCACTTACAGGCACAGACCATTCATAAATCAGGAGCATCAGCAACTCTTAGAAATGCCTTTGATAGTCTACACGTACATCTGCATGATCTAGACAGGAAAAGGGAAATGCATGTTATTTATTACAGAGCCATGGTGAGTTCTCAGAATGGCTCTGATATCCCACTGATTTATTGCACAGGCCTGCCCAGGTCTCTGATTAGTCTGAGTGGACACACCTGCTATTATATAGCATTATGCAGAAACAATGCTGGCGCATAAGTATATTTGGACGGGACATGTTTTATGGGAAAATGCTCTCTAAGGGAAATGGGAAGACATCTTTTGCCCTATTTTAGGTCAAAAACCAATACTGCTTTTGCTTAATATAATTTAAAATATTTTAAAATTTTAACAATGATTTTATTTTACCAAATTTGCAAAAGAAATTGGAAAAACTACATAAGCCACTACAGCAAATATGAAAATATGTAAGTTCCAAGAGACACAGTAAGTGCAGCTTAAATACTTAGGTCACAAACTGTAGGGGAAGAATATCAAGACAGCAGCAGAGTTTTTGACTTTTCCTGTGTCTCCTCCAAAAAACCCAAAGCCACAGAAAACGCAGGATAGCAAGAGCTACTCTCCCACAGACAACATCTCTCATGAGACTAGGTCACAGGGAATGCTTCAAAGCCCAGATGGGAATGAGTGAGGTGCAAACTCAGCTGGGTTCGCGGAGGAGAAGGGCCCCACGGCTTTGCGCAGGTGTGCGGAGGTAATGCAGGCAAGAGAACGAAGGGCGGCAACGCCTAATGGGCTCTTTAGCCCCACGATCACCTGCAAGCATTCTCCCTCCAAATGCAAGCATCTCACTCGGCAGAGAATGGCTCAGCAGCAGATCTGAGAAAAACTGGTGAAAATGGAAAGAGTTCCACAGTTCTCAGTTTGTGAGCAAGTATAAAACAAACGCTCTGGAGTCCTCAAGGGGGCTGAATCCAAGTAGAGCAGGTAGTGGGATACTGAAGGACCTCAGAAATACGGAAAGGGAAATGTTCGTTCAGAAGTAGAGGATAAACTTTGGGGGAGTGAAGGGGGTAACTGCTGGGGTTTTGTCTAAATTTAGCCGAGGAAGAAGGTCACAAACATGAATGAAGCCTTAAGAGAGCAATGGGAGACACAAAAAAGAGAGAGATCTCAGAATGGCCAATGTGGCCACACAGTTCATAGTGTTAATATTCATAGTTTTACAAAAGAAGGGCTTCCCCTGAGTCCAGGGAGCTTTTTCCCATTGCGTGCACAGAAACTTCCATTTAAAAGGACAGAAAAATGCAACTCATATAGATGTGGGGAACAAGGAAAGGACAAAGATCTTGCAGCAAAAAACAATAGAAGTAAATTGTCAACTGAAATACAAGGACAAACTGGAGACATATGGCTAAAGCCACCTACCCCCCAAATCCTTATTTCTAAATATCCTTCTCCATGAAAAAGGTTCCTGTGTCCTTGAAAATGGCTATTTATAGTTTGTGGGTTGGATGTGATGTAAGGTGAAAGTTTGTTTTATTCCAGAAAGTAGGGAAGTACTTAAAGGACGATGGAGACTTGTCAAAACGATTTAGAAGCCAGGCTGAAGGGTTGCTACTGGCCAAATCCAGGACTGAGAAGATTGTAACCCATTTAAATAAGAAACCATGAGTTTACAATATAAATAAATACATAAATGGGGAAAAGGAAAATTTCTTCCTTATAGTAGAATGCCAACTAACAATTGCAGAAGGAATTAAAATTAGGAATTGGAAAATTATTATTTGGCAATCAATATAATAAAACATGATTCAGACAAGAATCATCAATATCTGAGAAAGTTAGATGATCACTATTAGACTAGATATTTTAAAACTCCAGTTAGAAAATCACTGGGCTTTTCTGTCTAGGAAATATTTGACTTCCCAAAAAATATCTAATAGAAGTAAAAAAAAAGTTTTCCAAATATTTTATGTAGGATGACAACCACTTCACAGGGAGAGCTTTGGTTTATATCAGATAATCCAAGAGAGGGGACATTTTCTCCTGAAAAACTTGAAAAAAATCTGTGTTGGTAAAGAAAAAGTCTGTTATTATACTTTTATTCTAAGATAATTAAAATTTTTGATTGGTCAATACTTGTTCACATTCCTATCAAAATGGTATGCTTTAGATGTAGTACTGCATTATTGCTTAAACTTTTCTGGTTGTCGAAGTGTTCATATCTCTGAAAATTTGACTTTTTAAAAAAATTCATGAAAATAAGGCTATACAGAAGTCCCCTTTAACTACAGTTTTACTTCCTGAAATTTCAGTTACTCTCATTCAACTTCAGCCCAAAAAGTATTAAGTGGAAAATTTCAGAAATAAACAATTCCTAAGTTTAAAATTGGATGCCATTATGAGGGGCATGGTACGACCTTACAAATCTGTGGGGACTTGATGCCTTGCTTTGCCCTCCATCTCTGTGCTGTAGATGCCCCACTGCCTGCTAGTTTCTGAGAAGCCATCTCCGTGATCAGATTCCTGTGGTGGGATCTCAGTACCTGTGCTCAAGTCCCCGTTATTTTACCTAATAATGGCCTCAAAGTGCAAGAATAGTGATACTGGCAGCCAGGACATGCCGAAAGGAAGCTGGAAAGTACATCCTTTGTGTGAAAAGGTGAAAGCTAGCGACTTAACCAGGAAAGAAAAAAATCATATGCTGAGGTATGCTGAGGTTGCTTACTGTAAATAAATCTATGGTAAAATGGAATCTATGCATGACCTGGTGAAGGAAAAATAAATTTATGCTAGTTTCACTGTCTCACCTCAAACTGCCAAAGTTATGGCCTCAGTGCATGGTGAGTGTTTAGTTAAAATGGAGAAGGCATTAAATTTGTGGGTGGGGGACATGAACCGAAAACATATTCCACTGTTGCAGTGTGTTGTGCCAGCCAGAGCTGAACCTGTAGAAGGACTTCAGCAAGGGGTCCCCTGAAACTGACACCAAGCGATCTCCTACAAGTAAGGGATAGTCACAGATTCAGGTATAGGTTTGCCATTGTATTATCTCACAAGAAGAAGGGTGACTATAGTCCAATAAGATATTTTGAGAGACACCACATTCATATCATTTTATTACAACATGTAGTTATAATGTAACCAAATGCAAGTCCAGTTGCCTGTTGTAACAAAAACCAAATTTGTGAGATAGGTGCTGGTGAGAAGGAAAGTGGTTTACTCAAGAGCCAGTCATCTTAACATCTCAACATCTCAGTGCAGGTAGAGACTTTTATAAGGAGGGAGCAGGAAAGCAAACAAAGAGATCAGGTGGAGGGGCTTGAAAAGTTCTATGAGCATATGAGAAGCATATGAGAAGGCAAGTGATCAATGTTTCTCTCTCCATCCCCCTTGATCTCTCTGTAAAACAATGAAAAAATGAACTAGGGTGAGGATAAAAAAGATTTTAAAAATAAAAATAAACTCTATTTAGCTCTTGACTAATGTGGCTCAGTGGGCTGGGCTTCATCCTGCAAAGGTGCAAAGCAAAATGTCACTGATTCAGTTCCTGGCTGTAAATGCTGGGGTTGCGTGGGCTTGGTCCCTGGTCTGAGCACATGCAGGAGGCAACTGGCCAATGTTTCTCTCATGCATTGGTGTTTCATGCCCTGTTTTCCCCGCTCCTTTCCTCTTGCTCTAAAAATAAGTAAATGATTTTTAAAAGAACTGTATTTAAAATACAAAAAGCCTATTGATTATGGTTTTAAATCATATGACGAAGAGTAATTTTCTCATGTTTAACCACAGTACCCTTCGTAATTCCCCACCAATTATTTTGGAAATATGTCCCATACCTTCTTTTACTGAAAGGATGAGGAGTATTTTAGAGAGGTAGAACCTCAGGCTCCACCTTGATCTGCCCTTTACCAAGATATCCAGGTATTTCATATGCACATTCACATTTGAGATGTACTGTCCTACTCTGAACATTGGAGCTCAAGCCATCCACCTGCCTAAAGAGGTACATATAGGGAAATGTCAGGAGAAAGAGATGGGTGATACCTGCAAAGTTGAAGGTTATTGACTGATTTGGAACTGGACCAGAAACAAAGTACTTTGACTCTCCATCAAATACTCTTGCTGGAATTTAAGTTTAAGATCTTTTAGGTCAACTTTATTGTCAAGGTAAAACCCCTTGATCATCCTCAATTGCACCTGAATAGGAATGAAGAAAAATGAATGAAAAGGAAAATATTATTTATTTTTCATTTCCTAAATTAATTTGGAAAAAAAAAGGTTTCCATTGTTTCTGTGTTGTTTAATTTTCCCCCTGGTTTTGTTTTACTTTGCTACTCTAAATCTCTCTTATTTAAAAGCCTTAGAAATAAGGAGGCTTAGCCATACTTCTAAGTAATCATTTAACTCAAATTTTACTCAAAATGAATATGCATTGGCAGTTCACAGCTGTTAGTCTAGCAAGGTTCACACGCACTGCTTGTTGACTGTAAAACACACAGTGTGTGTCTGACTACACATCTGGCAATACAGTTTGTTCAGGCTGGACCAACTGACACTTTTGGTCATCAAGAATCACGCTGTCAAGTAGCATAAATAGAGATGATTAAATGGCCCTACTACCATTGTCAAAGTTCTAGAAATGTTCATTATGAACAAATATAAAAGGGAGAGAGAGAGAGAGACTCTTAAGAGTTTTAGGTTCTTATTGCTGAAAATTTGGAGACATATTACAGTCACAGGGAATAAAAATAAGTATCAAATTATTTTTCAGTATATCTTTGCATTTTGTATGTCTTCTCCTCATTACTTTGCCCACCTAGACTCCAGCACCCTCAAACGGGCCCTTACATCTACCAGGGACTAACCATTGAAATACTGCTTCCTAAGATACATTCATTATTTTTTCCAATCTGCTCTATTCTACGAAGTCAGTCACTCTTTATGTTTAGGCTAATATCATGTGTGTCATGAACACTCAAAGACATGGTAGGAAATACTGCCATGTTCAAAGGTATTTCATCACGTATGACCCTTAGGGAGCATAGAAGTACCTTGTCAGAGCACTGAAATTCTCCCTGTCACATACCAGGTTCTTCCCTAGGTGCCTGAGCACGTTTGTCCTTGGAATATCATTGTACTTTCCGTAGACATGACCGATAATTCATGAGGGAACTGAGAATTGAAAACAGTCCTCCCTATCCCCAGCACGGCATTCTTGCACTAGATTATTCTGACTCCTTACACATATTAGCCATTTCCCTCGCACCCTGAAACAGATCAGTATTTTTGACTGAGCTTGACATTTTGAAATTTAACTACAATAGCTTACCCTATAAACAGAAAGTGACTGTAAAACAGATGTTCTTATTTAGAGAACATGTTACCGAAAGAGCAAAACACTAAATTTGTCCTTGCTATAATTGTGTCATTTAAACCAAGAAGAAAAAGTCCTAAGTCCTAAGACTGAAGAAACCCTGATAGGAAAATTATGCCATCATTCAATGTTATCAGATGTCACCCAAAGAAAGAATGTGATTTAAGGTTCAACACTGTTCCCCTGTGATATGAATACCAATTTCCAAGATCTAGTTTACAATTACTGACAAAAATCTTCCAATATGTGTAGAAGTAAAGATTTGTGGGTAATTTTTACTGAATTAGGGAAAAAATCATTCTTAAAGGCTGGAAACCAATGACTATGTTTTTAAATCTTGTACAAAAATTCTGTGCATTCATTAATCGTGAGCTTTTGTCTATAAAGTTAAGCAAGTGATCTTTTATTCATTTTTTAAAAAGAAAAATTTAGCATAGAGGCAATCAATTCTGAAATCAAAAAGCTATCAATTTATCATGAATATATGTTTTGCATGAATTTTAAGAACTATTAAAAATTGCTTGCCTGTTTTTTAGAAGGATAAAGTGAGTGTTTTCAAGCACTTTATCTTAAGACAACACTTATGACTACCCTGTTATGCCTTCCAAGGTAATCTATACCCATCCACAGCTCCTCACAAAGAAGAGGGTTGGATCTGTGTCTAGTGGGTTAATTCACATGGTCACAGCCCACATGACTACGCTTGAAAACTTGACCCAAATTGGGGCAAGGTATTTAGAATGAGCCTATTGAGAGATTTTGTCAGGTGAGTAACAGAAGCCCAATAAAACATGTGATTTTTTTCTTAAGGTCAGGAGTAAGGGCACTTCATGAAGAAGCCATAATGGCACATGACTAACTAGAGTTGAGGTCCAACAGTGGTAATGTGTTGAGAGAGAAAAATGAATCATTGAAGGAGATTCTGTGATGAGAGACCACATAGCTCTGATGGAGATCATATAAATGTGCCTCCTGCCTTTCAAAAATATGCCCATGGGTGATCTGTCTGAACTTAATTTCTCATTCCTAAATGACGTGGCATCCGCTAATTTCTTCCTTACCAAAAACATGTAAAAATAAAAGTGTGCTCTATCACTTAAGCCAACTTGACTAGGATAGCATTCCTTGTATAATAACTATAACATTCCAAATATCATTGAGTCAGCCAAATCAGATATGTAAAAATGTATTTGTAAAACTTTCCCTTCCTTCCTTCCTTCCTTCCTCCCTCCCTCTCCCCCTCCTCTCTTTCTTTCTTTCTTTCTTTTTTTTCTTTCTTTCTTTCACTTTGAACCTGCCTCATGGCAGCAAATTTAACTAAACTGTTTGGGTTTTCAGTCAAATAGTCTTCGAAGGATATATAAATTCATGATAGCCTAGCTCAGAAACTTCATTTTAGGTGTTCCCTGCTGGTCTGATCATTAATATCCTGGAGAGAAGCATGGACCTACCAAAGCATCCTTTATGAGACTCTGCTTATGGGATTGGATACATGCAGTGGCAGGCGTTAGATGGACAAGAGAACCATCACATTTCTGAATAAGTGGTTCTGGGCTGGCATCCGCCAACGATTTTCTCATCACTTGGAAGTAACATATCTCGTCGTGGCCCACACCAGTGCCTCATGATAATTTGCTGGGTGCAAACTCTGATTTCCCCAGTGTGTTTGGCTGTATATTTTACCTACTCTGAGGCGGTGATATCATGAAGCATTGGTCTGATGTGAGACTCCTTGAATCATGGGATGACGAAACAGACTTCAATTATTACTAGCTTCTAAATTTAGCAGTAAACATTAGAATTCTTTTTCAGGCACCTGAGAAACACAGAATTTATAAGGCAAGAGATGGAAAGGGGTCACCGCTCATATCTAGCTGTACCATAGCCTATTGGCTCTTCTCATCAGACAGTGAAATAGAAATTTTCTAATATAGTTCCACACAAAATTCTCTTTTCTCAAATAATCCCTAAAATTCAGGGATCTTATCACAAAACATTTTATTGGTTGTATTTGCAGTTATCAGGATGGAGTCTTTGATCATTAGGAACTTGTTCTTTTACTTTCCCTATATTTCCTTTATTTATTTTCTGAGGAAATATCAGAAAACCACTATGAATCTTTTATGCAACTGAAAAGACAAGGGGCATCAGGAAACTGATACTGAGCTGTATACAAGAGCACAGAATTGTAACAAAACAATATGTCCGTTCTGACTTTTCTAAAGGTGTAAGATAAGCAACCTTAATGGCCAACCACCCCGTCTGTGGTAATAGCCAAAGGAGGGGAGAATTTTATTTTTTATTATAAAAAACTTTGAAAGTAAGAGAAAGAATAATGATAATGAGGGGAGATTAGATACTACAGTTGTTGCCATTTATGTTGGGAACATCTGTATAAGAATAATATGTGAGTAGGAGATTTGGTTGTCTTTCTTACTTCTCACCTGCTTACACGGATGTCAGTGATAACCACATCACTGACATCTACGATTATCACGATGGAGAGTGGAAGCCATTCGGTGAGATAAAACAAAGCAATACATAATCATCTTTCTTGGTTTTTGGCCCCTGCACCCAGGAAAAGAATAGTCTGAAATTGTCACATTACTTTTCCCTCCACCTCATTTGTTCGCATCTCCTCACTCTAAAGACAGTCCTGGTTCCAAGGTTATTAGAGGAAGCCTACGACCAATAGTTCGAAACAAGTAATTTTCATTTATTAGGAAGGGGACATGGATGAACTATAAAATGTTTGTGTAGCACCTTTGTATTGTTTTCTCTTACTGATTGTTAGTACTATGTATTCTATATGTATTAATGGACACAAGAAAGATCACAGGATACACTTTACCTAGAATTTAATGTATGACTTATATTTTGCCTGTCTCTAAAAGCATACCAGAAATATGATGCATCTCAATTGGAAAAAGCATAAACATTGTTAAAGTCAGGTAATGTAACTTGCAATGGTAAGCAAATAATTCATTGGTATGGTTATTAGTCTTTGTTCCAATTAGACTTCTGTACTAGCTAAATAGGTTATATCTCTATTTATATCTCTAGTTTAAGAGCTAAATAGGTTATATCTCTAAAACGCTACAGATAGAGAGGTGGAAGCCATCTTCTGTCAAAGGATGTTTAGGAAAGGGTCACCTGAACTACAAAATAATAGAAATTTTTATTGATATTTTAATAATATTATACAAAATAGAATTTCTAAATGGTAATTTATAAAATATGTTAAGTTTAAATAAAATTTAACCTCAGAGAGCCCTGATTGAAAATACTTTATTGATAACCAGAAGAATAAAGTTTAATATTAAATTAATTTAAAATAAGAGAATTTGTGGGAACAGAGGCATGACATAATAAATCATACACAGCCACCTTTAAAATTAGGTTTTAAAAGACCACTCCCCAAGAACATAATCCTAGGTTGGTCATCATTTTCGAAGTCCCTTCTCAGTCTAAAAAATATTATGAAATTTCTAGAACCTCCTGAGAGAATTTTTACAAGGTTTTGTAGTGCTGAATACCAACAATGTTGAACCAGTCACAGATGCGGTAAATTTCTGTGTTTTTTTTTTTGTAGGGGCCCACAAAGAAATGGAATGACTTCAGGAATAAAGTAGACTGAACTTTTTATTGTTCACATTAAATTCCTTGGAATGCATTACACAGAGCTAATATAATTCTCCTCGTGTTACACACAGATTGGGAAAGAAAAAGCTGCCTCCTGGTAACCCCGGACACAGTCCCAAAGCTGGTCAAGGTAAGTGAGGTACCTTAATAACTCACAGTTCTTTAAAATCCTCTTACCTCATCTCCCTCTTATTTATTTAAGAAGGAGTGTGGATAATATGCTAACTTCTTACCCAGTTTCCTTCTCTGGCTGTTTTGCATTTGGTATGTTCCCCAGAGGATTCTGGGAAGGATGCCGGCACTTAGGCACTGTGCACCATCTCCCGTTAGAGGCTGTTCTTGGGGAAGTCTGACTTGTCATTACTTCCTTTAGAACTCCCTTCTTTATTTTTCCAGCTAGACCTTTATGACCTTCCCTTCTTTTGGTCCACAAATCCTACCTAAGAGCAGCCACTCCCAACGGTAGTTCACGCTGTGGAGGCTGGCTCAAAATGCAACTGTATTTCTTGGTGCCAGGATGTCCATAAACCTCAAGGTGACTATACTGTTTTCCCAAAGGTGAACTAGGATTTATGTGATACTTGGTAATATTTATCCAACAGACAAGAAAATAGTCCAAGTTTTCTTGGAAGTACCAGGTTAAGTGTGTAGTTCAGTCATCATACCAAAAATTTTGAAATACCCACAGCTCAAGACTTGTCCCTAAGAGAGAAAAAGGGTTTTATGACCATGTTTATTCTCTCAGATACTTCCCCACAAAATGTAAAAAACAAATGAGGATTGGTGTTTTCCCTTCATTTCAATTTTAGAGTCAGTTTTATGAGGTAAATCTTCATTATCCATAATGATAGCAAAGGCAACATATTTGCCATTCTATAAATTTCTTGGGCTTCAATGCCCATATTAAAAGTAACATGCTATACTCCCTATATGTAATATAAACATTAATACAGTATTAAAAATAGTTCAAGGTTTTTTTTCTGGAAGTCAACAGAGATAGGGAATTTTCTTTCTCACTAAAAGAACAAATTAGTATTGAACTCTTGCATTAGTCAACCAAAGATTTCTGCTACTATTTGCATAGTCAAATTGAATTGATTTTCTAGGTTTCATGCCTATTCAACAGAAGTATCCAGACTCCATGTCTCACTTTTACTATTAAAACCTATCCTTTCAATAGGCCCCACACAAGATTCTCATTTTAAAAATAAATAAAATAAAAGGATTGCAGACCTAGGAGAGCTCAAATCTACCCTGAGCACTTCTGTTGATCCCTGACTCCAATTCTTTTGTTGTTGTTGTTAGTTTTCCCCTTTTCAGAGTTTTGCAACAGACTATGAACTATAGTCAATAAAAAATAAGAATGGCATAAGATGTTTGAACATAACCACCTGAGAATCAGACAGAATTAGTGATGTCTCAGCCATTGTAATTGTAAATTTGGATCAAGGAAGGGAGACAAAAATAACCTCTGGTTGTTTTCATAACTGTACATTTGTTTTCCCAAGATACAAACATAAAGAGCCTTCCAAATCATATCTATACCAAAACATTTTAAGTGTTTTGATTAACATATAACTAATGGACATATACTAATATGTTTTAGGATTGTTCCTGTGAAATATGATAGCCATACCTTGAATTGTCCAAACTCTGAGCTTAGATGATCAATTATGTGTGATGCAGAAGTGGAAATCTATTTCCCCAATACATTCTGGAATCACAAACTACTTTTCCTTTATTTTTGTTCTGACATTTTTAAAAAACTGAAGTGTCAAGAGAGTTTTAAGTTTTCTGACAGAAAAAAGAGGTATCCTCTCTCTTTCACAGATATGCATGTTCTTTATCCCTTTCTCTCTCTTCCCCTCTCTCTCTCTCTCTCTCTCTCACACACACACACACACACACACTCTCTGGCAGTGACATCTGTGATATCTTCTGGGAACCTGGAACGATAGCTCCATTGCCACTTGAAGTTAGGCTTGGCTGGTAAACTTCCTTTGGTCTATGGAAGGTGGGCAAAAATAACGTGGTGATGTCTAAGTAAAAACATTAAATTTCTGGTGTTGCATACAACAAACCTCTCTTTCTCTCAAAATTCCAAAGAGTAGTACTTTATCAGTTGGAGTCCCAGACAAAGCAACTATCCATGATTTATGTAATATTTTAAGATAGAAATCATAAGCTGACAATTAATGGGTTATAATGGTTTTCTTTGCAATTCAACAATTATAGTCATATACCTGCTTTATTCACTTCCTTGTTCACATATTTTGAAAATGGAATATTAATTAGATTTTGAGCAAGGTTCTGAAAGTAAGAGGCTATAGAAATGAAACTTGCTAAAAATGAGGTAAAGGGATTCTATTGGGATGCAAAGGGGGTGAAGCGGTGAAGCCCAAGTCCCAGCGCCATCAACCCTTGTGTCTGCCCCAGGCCTGAGGGGCTTCCTAGGATGAAGTCCTTCAACGCTGAAATGGGGTTAGCGCTAGGTAAAGTAGAACAGCTGCTCACATTAAATGGGGGACTAAGTCGTAGAACTTTGGTTCTCCCCAGTTAGCATACTTGGGGATCGCCTGGAGAACGGTCAAGACACAGATTGCTGGGGTGGTTGACAGAATTCTACTCTGACCTTCAAGATTTCTGGCCCCTAGTCCACAAACACCATCTTCAATTTAATCAGCCGAACACTAATTTAGTTGCTGCTCTTAAGAGATTATTGCACAGGTAATTGTGGCCCCAAGTCAGTGGACCTTATGAGAGGGTGATCATGGGGGTATGCTTGAAATAATTTCCAATCTGGGTCTAGAGGTCAGAGACAGAGCAAGTGGCAAATTAAAAACTCTAGAACAATCTGGGGCACTGGTCTGGCTTAAAGATGGAGGGAACCACCTGGAAGGTCATGAGGGCAGCTTCTAAGAGCTGAGAGCAGCACTTGGCCGACAACCATCAATGACACGTGACCACGGTTCTCTAGCTAAAGAAAATTAATTCATCCAACAACCAGAATGAGCTCAGAAGTAGATTTATCTCTAAATCTTCCAGACAAAACTGAGCCCAGCTAACACCTTGATTATAGCCTTCGGATGCCCGGAACAGAAAATGTTGTCTGCCGTGATCAATTCCACCTACACATCTGTGAGCAAATAAAGTCGTGCTATTTCGAGTCACTCTGCTTTTGGTGACTTGTCACACAGCAATCGAAATAAAATGCACTAGGCTTCACCCCAGAGTTCCGCATTCAGTTGGTCTGAGGTAAGGCCTGAAAATGTGTATCTCTCAGTTTCCCTGGATGCTCCCGGAGCTTGGTCACAATTTGAGAACAGGTGTGCTAGTAAGAGCTAGGATTTGGGCCATGAGTGACACACAGAAGACAAACGAAGAACTTGATAGGTGGCCGAGTCCTGATGTGTGGCAATTCCTGATGAGTCTAGCCAGTTGGCAAGGTGGTCAGGTATAAATAAAGGGAAAATTAATGGTGTATAAGGTGGTTCCAGGCCTTGATGTTTCTGTTGGAGGAAAATAGTTGTCAAATCAGAGCTTTTTGGCTCTATTTTCATTGTCACTATTTTGCAATGATTGCGGCACAGATCGCTCAATGGACTGACTACTATTCCATTTGTCACATGGTGGCAAGTCACAGAGGGAATAAGAGAAAAAACATTTTTTGAAATATCTATACAATTATACATCTGGACTCTGAGTTAATCTTTTTTAATTTGTGTCAAGACAATATTAAATGATATGTCCAAACTGAGACAATTAGATAATGAACACTCATGCACTGATTAACCATATCAACAAGCTTTAACAACGAGCAAGAGAGACCACCTTTGCTTCATCCACTTCCCTATCCAAATTCCTCATGGCCCTGTGATTATTTTGAAGCTCAATCCATGTACTATATTATTTAGTACTTAAGTAGTTTAGTATCTTTCACTAATGTGGTGTCTTTAAACATAACCACAATATTATTACAATACCTAATACAAATTACAGTAATTATTTCGTATCTTCAAATGGGCTGTTGTTGATTTCTTTTAAGAATTATGGCCAGACATGTGGTTGAGATTACAATATTGGTCCCACATTGTTCTGGCCTTTCCAGGGAAGAGTCTCTTTTCATGGACAATTGGGTTTTGCCATATGGGAGAATCTAAAGAAATCCATTTGACCCAGAACACTTAAAGTTGCTGAAACATAACTTGAAGGGTACTGCATTGTAAGGGAGATTTATCTGACGTTAAACTGATTCAAAGGAGGCTGTGGGGATTCTTTACAATTGACCTTCCCAGTTTCCCCTGCACAATTACTGTATGTGCTTGTGTGACAGATGAATATTTTTGTTAACTGAAAACCAGTTACCTTATCATCACGGAGGCTCTGCTTAACCAGAGGCTCTTGTATTTTGTCCTGGAGATTTGACAGGGTCATATATGAGTTTGAGGGCCAGGACTGGGAAGAAGTAAAATGCTCCATACAATTAACAAAGAACTCCGACCACAAGTGAAAAGTTTCAGAGTATGAGAGACAAGATGGTGAAGGAGAAATGATTTTGCACCAGGAAGTTGAATAGAAGCTTTTTTAAATAAGTTGCAGCACGTCGCCCTCTAGTGACGTTCAAGTCTTCAGTTGTTTGCCCTGACTGATGTGACTTGGTGGGCTGCTCATTGTCCCACGAACCAAATGTCACTGGTTTGATTCCCAGTCAGAGAGCACACCTGGGTGATGGGCCAGGTTCCCGGTTGGGGCATGTGGGAGAGGCAACTTATGAGTGTTTCTCTCACACATGGATGTTTCTCTCCCTCTCTTTCTCCTCTCTTTAAAAAAATAATAAATAAATAAATGTTTTTAAAAATTCATTTTTTTCTGGAGTGAGACATAGAAAATGGTGTAATCATGTTCCTTAAAATTAGTTAAGTTCTTAATATCACATTTTTGATACTGAAAGAAAAAAAACAGGCAAAACATGTGAAGATAAAGAATCTGTAGGCAGAAGAAATTAATGAAATCCCATAAGTGACTTTCTGGTCTGTTAAAACCTGGGTTTATTTAGAATGATAATCCAATAACTTGCCTATATCAGCTAAGAAATAAGTAATGATGTTCATGTTCTGATTTTATGTTAATGACAGACATTAGAGTAGATATTTAAAGCTCTGAACAGTATCTCTGTCCCTAAAATTGAATGAGCATTAATATTTTGAAAGGAATCTTTTTTTTCAGTAGATCTCAGCAGTGAGCTTAAAATATACAGTAAGATTTTGCTATCCAGGCTTTATTTCTCTATTTGCAGAGCACAGGCAGGGGTGTGCTTAGCGTAATTCTTAAGGGCCTCAAGATTTTTGGAATTAAATGAACACTGGCTTCAACTTACAGTCAGCAGCTACAGTTGCCCCTAACGAGAGTCGGGGGGTCCTATGAACCTTTGAAGCCAGGCATTAACTTCTTCTTTTTGTCAATGGAAGTCCTCAATGGCATCCTTTTCCAATATAAGGCTGTTTCATCTACATTGAAAATCAGATCTGTTCAGTGCATCCACCTTCACCAATCATCTTATTTAGATCTTCTGTAGAACTTGGGACCGCTTCTGTATCAGTAGTTGCTGTTTCGCGTGTACTTCTATGTTATGGAGGCGGCTTCTTTCCTTAAACCTCATGAACCGACCTCTGCTGGCTTCGACCTTTCCTTGTGCAGCTTCTTCACTGAAGTAACACTCTTAATTTCCTTCCAGAACTTTTTCTTTGCATTCCCGACTTGGCTAGTTGTTTGTTGCAGGAGGCTTAGTTTTGGACGTACGTCATCTTTCAACGTGCCTTCCTTGAAAAGTTTAATCATTTCTAGCTGTTGACTTAAAGTGAAAGATTTGTGAGTCTTCCTTTTATGTGAACTCTTAGAGGTAATTGTAGGGTTATTAACTGACCTAATTTCAAGATTGTTATGTCTTGGGGGAATTGGGAGGCCTACGAAGAGGGAGAGAGAAGGGGCGAGAGCCAGGTGGAGGGAGCAGAGAAGCACACATTCATCAGTTAAGTTCGCCATCTTGTACGGATGTGGCTCACAGGCAGCGCCCCAAAACAATTACAGTAGTAATATCAAAGATCCTTGATGACTGTAACACAGGAGAATAATGAAAACATTTGAAATATAGTGAATTTCCAAAATGTGACACAAAGACACAAAGTGAGCGCACGCTGCTAGAAAAGCAGCGCCAATAGACCTGCTCGATGCAGGGGTGCCGTGAACCTTCAATTTGTATTAAAAAAATTCCCAGTATCTGTGAAGTGCAATAAAGTGAAGCACAATAAAACAAGGTGTGCTTGTTAACTGGCATTAAAAGAATTTGTCAATAAAGTCCTACCTCAGTAACTGGCAGAGACTGGGTAGTTGTGCAGAAAACCCTTTTTTTTTCTTTTCTGTTGAACATAGTCTTACACTGTCTATCCTGGCCAAAATTGCTAGATCAGCCCTTTTGATTTATTTGGACCAGAGTTATATGAGTCATGTATAAAACTTCTAGTCACGGCCAACTAAGTATCTTTTACATGACTCTCTACTCTCTCTCTATTCATCTGGTAACTTGATCTCAAATTCTAGGGTAACTTTGAAATTCATATGACTTTTCTTGTTAATGCAACAGCCTGTTCTAGAATGTGTGGAGTCAGTCACCTCTCCATCCCTATCAAGTACTACCTGGGTAAGGTAAAAACTTTTCCTGGGACAGTGGCTAGCATTAACTTAATTGATATAAGACTAGTTGTCAGAAGTGGGTTACTGAATTAAAAATTCTTTAAATATGTCTCACTGTCGATCAGACAAGGAACTATAAGGATACTGATAAAAGTGCTAGGACAAAAGGAGTTGTCTATGTGCGGTGAGGAAATAACTGTTCAAAATGTCATCTGTGAGAACTCATGACGCGGCCAGTTGCCTGCCAAGCCTCAAGCTCTACACGAGCCTGGAAACCAGAAGCCAGTTCTATCCATTGGCTATTAGCTGCATTTTGCAAGGTATTAGGAGAATGGGGGGGGGGGGCTCAAATTATAATCGCCTTATTTGTAAACCACAATGAAAGGGAACAGAGAAAGGTTTGCAGGCATTCGAGGCTGTAGTAAATTAGCTTCTAGACCCCAAACAGTAAGAAAACAATTTTAAAATGTTTTGAATGTCCAAACCCTTTGGGCTCAGTTTGAAAAGAAAAAAAAAATAGTAAGACTGAGGCCATCAGCTTCATGGTCACCTCTGGTGCCCCGAGCCAGGATCCTGTTTTAGAGTAAGGAAGCTGTTAAGTAAGAACAACAGAGAATGAGGCAGGTGCCTAAAACTGACCGGAAACAAAGATGCTGGGATTTTCAACTAAAGAAGCAAAGCTTTCTCAGACTATCTGGTCCTAAAATTTCACCAATAGGAGATTGGCTACAAAAGCTAAAGCCTCCAAGAGGCTTTCTCAACACCCACCTTGGTCGTGGTCACTGAAGCTGATTCATAAGGAACATCTTTCCAGCTGGGGGAACCTGGACAAAGGAGATAAGTGCTCAAAGTCACGTTGCTTCCAGAAAACAGGTCCTAGTTAAGGCTTTGCCACCGGCCTCAAGTGTGGGGCTGAGGGCCACTCGCCCGCCCCAAGCTGCCTGGCACACGCCTGCCCAGCAAGATTTCCATGGACCACTGATGGCTGTGTTTTTCCCATATGTCCTTTATGTGACTTTGAGTTTTCGTTGTTGTTCTGTTGTACCTTGTGCATTGTGCATTCGTTTCCCAGGATCAGGCTTCAGATAAATTGTCTGTTTAATTTACAGTTCTCCATCGCTCAAGGAGCAATGTGTCAATTTAAATCAGCTGTGACCAGGTGGGATTTGGTGTTATCGCTGTTGGGTTGGGTGCCAGAGGAAAAAAAAACAGTCACTAGGGGAATAGAAGGGCAGGATGCAACGGGGAATGGCTAGATGCTTACATGTCCTCTCTTTTTGGACACACAACTACACATTATTTTTCATGCCCTTTTTCATAGGTCCTTATGATTGAATGCTGGCCAATGGATTATAGCTAGATGGTGTATTCTACTTTTAGTTAAAATGCCTTCTCCCACACATATGCATGAAGTGACATAAAATAAAATAAAAGACAAATTTTCCATGCAACCATCTATCCATTTTTTCCCGGTCAGTTGGCTGGCATTAACACCTTGTCACCATGATGTAAAGAGGGTGACCTCCTGTGAGCCCAGGCTTCTGAACGGCATGGAGGAAAAGAAACTGCCTCCTCCCCATCTCCCAGCAACACCCCCAACACTGGACTAGATTTTTTCCCAGCAAGAGGCTGTTGTTATGTTAATTCACTGAGATTCAGTGACTTGTCTGACACCACATCATTTTATTTAACAGAAGGACTTTTAAAAATCATTTTTATTGTTATTCTATTACAGCTGTCCCAATTTTTGGCCCAAAATGGTTGCACAGGTCAGAGTCAGGCTTTGAGAAATGTCCTTCCAAAAACACTGGTAAACTGACTTACAAGGGGAGCCTGCCCCATCAGGATGATGAAGGATGGAGAGACATCACTCTATCAGTGACAGCTGTTACTGCCCTTCGTACTTGGCACCGTGAAGTTAAAGACTGGAAAGTTGGACATGATGGGGAAAAAAAAAAAGTTGACAGCTCCATACTTCACACAAATGCATCAAATTGGTGAAACCAAATTTTCAGTCAAAAGCCTAGACACATGGTAGTACAGGAAACATAATATTTAACTTTCTGGCCTTTGTAGTACAACATAAAAAGTTTATTGTAGATAATGAGAGCCAGTTTGCCTCCTGTACCATGCAATCCAAGCTCTCCCAAGTCGGGTCTTCAAGAGCTTCTGTGATCTTACCTCGATCTATATATTTCCAACATTATCTCCCCACCCCCCAGAGTACCTTTATATGAGTTTTTTAAAGATCAACAGTCTCTAGTTTATTATGAATCAAAATAAATTGCCAAAACATACAAACGCCTACGTTGCTCCGTCCAAAGAAAGCTTTTGATTTCAAAGGATCTCCATACCTCTTTCTCCCTATAGTGCACATGATGGAAGGCTTCGATTCCCTTTTCTTGCAACTTTGCTTCCATTCAAATGTTATTTTTAATCACTTTTACTGTTATTCTATTAGAGTTGTCCCAATTTTGCCCCTTTGCCCTCCTCGCCCACCCCGCCCCCCACTCCCACAGTCAATCCCCACACTGTTGTCCATGTCTGTGGGTCATTCATACATGTTCTTTGCCTAGTCCCTTCCCCTTCTTTTCACCCTTCTCCCCCTCCCTTCTTTTCACTTTCAGTCTGTTCCATGTTTCCGCGCCTGTGGCTCTATTTTGTTCATTAGTTTATTTTTCATTAGATTCCTCTTATAGGTGAGATCCTGTGGTATTTTTCTTTCACCAAAGGGCTTATTTCACTGAGCATAATGTTCTCCAGCTCCATCAGTCCTGTTGCAAAAGGTAGGAGCTCCTTCTTTCTTTCTGCTGCATAGTATTCCACTGTGTAAATGGACCACCGTTCTTGGACCCACTCACCCAGAGACGAGCACTCAGGCTGTTTCCAGCACTCGGCTACTGCGAATAATGCCGCTATAAACGTAGGGCTGCATAGATTCCTGTGAATTGGGGACTCGAGATTCTTAGGGTTAAACCTCAAATTTAACATGTTGCTTTGCTAGAACTCGATAAAAACACATAATTCCCCAGATGCCACTTAGCACCCTTCTTCACAGGCCCCAGTTAAAAACAAACAAACAAAAAAGTCATCTGGACCCCTGTTTCCTAGCGTCACCTCACTTATTCCTTCCTTCTCTCGTTTTTCTGTGAGGAGTCATTCTGGACCTTCCTAACCATTCATAGCTCTGTTCTTTCTGGATAGTTTACTTATTTCCACATACAATGCTTATTACATGAAATTTACTATTTTTATTAGCAGATATTGGAAACAGCATTAAAGGAGTGAGAGTTACACTCCAGTATGGTTTGTACAATTGTATATATGCAACCTCTGAAGGAAACTTGGAAGAATAATGAGGTAAGTTTATTTACACCTGCTTACTTAATGCAAATATTTATGAAAGTAAGCAAACTATTCTCAGCCTTTATCAGTATTACAGAAAGTCATGTACATTCTCATCAGGTGGCTTGTTATTTCTACTAATCCCATTACCAATTATTTATTGTTGATCAGGTCTTATAAACACTTAAACGTGTTTTGTCTGCGTGTCATATGTCTGAGTTTATGTGTTTAGCGATTAAATAAGCAACACGTGGATAAAGTCTATTGCAAAGTATGCAATGATCTAATATATTGTTATTAATTAACAGTTTTCAGATACACAAAGATAGGTTTTCGTACTTAAAATATCAGAATCATTCAAAGGGAAAAGAGAAAACAAACAAGAAATTGGTATCCCGGCGAGAAGCTTGGGCTGGGCAAGTCTCAGGGGAGAGTGGGCTAGCAGGGGAGACCTCCACTCGCACGCCCCTGGTTTGACGTGGATGACCTGGGGCCCCGCGTGTCTGTGTTATCCGGTCATGCCTTTGGCTCTGTGTGCAAGGGGCATGTGAGCTCTCTGTGCGATGGAGTATTGGGACTCTCATGGTTCCCCCACAATCAGGGTTGCACCATTTTCTCCAAAGGAGCCAGAGCTGGGAAGCTTTGAGCCTAACCTGAAATGCATGGTTCCAGGGGAACTTGGTGTCCTGGGACAGACTTCCATGCCGGGAAACTGATTTAAAAGACACTCTACGCAGAATCAGACAAAGTATTTTCAGGCAGAATAAATGCTTCCCGCCTTCGGAATTTAGACCCAGTGCCCTCTCTTCCATCGCTGCCCTTCCATACACCTGGGAAACACGCTGTCTGCAGACCCCCCTTGGTCCTTCCTTTAGTCCCCTAACCCGGGACCCTCTGACCTCATTTACCCTCCCCACAGACATGTCTGTGTTGCACACATTGTGGTCATCCCCTTTCAGAGGGAAAACTGAGGTCAATGTTTTAGTAGCTCTCAAGCTAGTAACGGGAGGGGGCAGATTTGCATAGAGCTCTGTGTGACCCCCAGACACTCCTGGCCCTGCACTGCCTGCTTTTGCTCAACAACACCACATACCAACATTTTCCAGAAAAGGAAACTGAAACTTGGAGGATTCAGCTGACTCCTCACGGTTGCCGTGGTCTGGGCCCGGCTGGCCAGGTCACAGCCCTTCTCTTCAGCTTCTAAACCCGCCGCTCTTGACACTGTACCATTCTCTTTAAATTGTTATTTTAACAAGGAAAAAAAATTCGCCTATGTGGGGTGATGGATGTTTACTAAACTTACTGTGGTAATCATTTTGCAGTATAAACATATATCAAATCATTGTGCTGTACACCTTAAAGGAATAAAATATTATACATCAATGATATCGCAATCAAGCCAGAAAAATTTAAAAATGAAAATATTTTTAATTGTCACTTTATATCAGGTTAACATGAGAGTTGGTATGTTCACAGTGGTATTTAACTTATTATTTATTATTGCAAACACTGGAAATACTGGCTCTAAGCCATATTTATAATAGAAGCCTCTAAAAATATTCTGACTAACCTCAATGAATGGCATTTTGGGTTTGAAGTAAAAAAAAAAGAAAACCCTCTGCGGTATTAGCCATATAATTTTGTATGCAAAACATAATAAAGGTCATAAATTTGATCCTTTTTAATTTGTTTCATAAGTCAAAGCACCAGTTAGTGGAGATGCACATCATAGAGCACTCGTCATATTTGTCTAATGATATTTCGTGTCAACAAGCCTTGTATTCATTCTTTGTGCTGTTAACGTAATAGCATGGAAACGTTCCTAGAGGTATCTCCTGGCAGAGCGCCGCAGCAGGGGCCATTCCTGAGGAGCCATATGGCAGTGGTACCGCCATCTGCTTCTCCTGAAATTCCTTTTCCTGGCAAACCTTGGGCCCATATGGGTTCTTTGTGTCCCCTCTGTGTGCATCACACGAGAGGCACAATCAAAATCTACTTCTCCCTGGAAACAACTTCATAATTACTCTGAATGTGAAGCTCGTTTCCTGTCCTATTTACCTTCTTCTTCCTTTCCTTACACGGCTACCCTCTTCTAAAAGCATCGGAAACGATTTGATTTCAGGGATATGCGGGCGCTGTCAGGGCAAGCTGTCAGCTTTGCGGCGGCATCACCCACTCAAGGACCGATGGCAGGGGTGTGGCGGGCCGGATGCTCCGTCTCTCGGGAGATAAAGGGATCCGTCCTTTTATGTGCTGACAGGACAGCGATTTGGTGTCAGCGTGGAGAGTCGCATATTTGGACAATAAGGCAACACGGAACCTATAAACAGGCCTCTTATACATTTGCAGTGACCACCATTTTCAACGGTGCCTAACACACTTGATTAGGGACTGTTTAGAATAATTTTAAGCAGTTACATCTATTTCTCAGGTGACACATTTTTATACTTTACTAAAACGTGGTACTAGCTCACTTACCAATCTGCTGTTTAATGTTTGTCTTCAAACTAATTAATTCTATGTACATCATTGAAATATTTAACTGCTTGTATGCTTACCTCTCTTGTTTTCATTTTAGTGTATTTCAATTCAATTTGAAATCTGGGGTTTGTTTTTGCATCTGTGCTTTTTAAAACTTAAGAATACGGCTGACGTATGAAGCAATTATTATGAAAAAAATCCCATGTTGGGTATAATTAAGTGAATGAATACAACTTATTTGGGAAACTGTGTTTACATTAAAAAAAGCAAAAACTGACCTGTATTAGACAGAATCAATGTTTTAAAAAGCATGAGTCAGAAGTGATATAGTATTCCCAAAGGAAATTTCTCCATATTACGAAGTCAGGATTTTTGGCCTCTGCCACTGTCCCCAAGCCCTGATGATGTAGCCATTGCACCTGGAAACATTGCACGTTCCTCGGCAAGAGCCTAGAGCTTCCCCCTATGGTGCTGTTACTGCTGGCCCCGCCAGAGGAACTCCAGAAAACTGAACCACCGTAAACTGGGTGGCTTACTAAAGAAGACAGATTCTAAACTTGGGAGAACAATAATTTGAAGCTTCTGGAATGAGGAAAATGTAAGGCCACATAATGACATATTTTAAAGGATGGCTAATCTAACAGTGAATGAGTAGGCATAGAAATGGGAAGTTACCAGGTCAAAGGTTTGAATCTGCCTTTTATGTTCTTCCAAGGAAGTGGAATCTATGCCAAAGGATGAAAAAGGAGGACTAGAAATGGGTAGGCTGTTTTCGCAGAACTGAAAATGCTAGTCTATCCTGTCGACCTTGGCCAGAAACAACCATGGACAATTCCTAACACTAGAAATGTATATTTTACTTTTTAAATTTTATTTTATTCTGGACTTTGGCAAAAACCATTAGGATGAAAACTGAGTCTGTAAATTCATGGTTTGCCAAGAAACTTCGCGATGTTTAGGTTTTATAGATAGACACAAATTCCAGTTTTGAAAAAAGCTGATCTACTGAACTCTTTTCAGTAAAAATAAATTCCACAATAACTTATTTTTCAATGAAATTATTGGAAAAATGCCAATGTTACTTCATACAGAATACAGGTTGGAATACACAAAACACAACAGCAGGCCAGAGGGTATGAGGGAAGTAGAAGCCACAGAAAATCATGCCATCTTCCTCAACCTCGGATCTCATAAAACCTGACCATCACTTAGGGAGCAACGAAAACCCAGACGTGAGCAGTGCATGATCTTCCTGGCTGGGAAACGGCTTCCTGTGGTTCTCCTATGGCTCCAAGGGAGGCCTTCATTTGGACCAGGCCGAGGACATAGAGGCACACGTCTGTGGCTCGGCAAAGCTTAAACTCACGAGAATTTTAACTGGAGAACCCTGAGCATTGAAGCAGTCTGCCACAAGCCGGATGTCACAGCCCTGGGGCCTGACCTGTTCTTGCCTCAGGGGCCGAATGCGGTTGGGGGAGGGTGCGCCTCCCTCGGAAAATAACCTAGAGGCACTGCCTTGTCTCCCATTGGTCTGCTGGGTCCTGGAGCCCTGGTTCTGCTCCTTTGTTCCTTGGTGATGCAAAGGGAAAGATGTGCCTTGAATCTTGGTGGAGGGAAATCCTGGCAAATCTTGGAATCTTAGCTAGTCCTTTGTGCTCTGGCCCAGCTCAGCGATGCCAGAGTTTTAGAGCACCTGCCCGTGACTGTATCTTACTGAGGAAAGAGGTTGCTGTGGTTTCGTGCCCAGCCACCGCGCCTTTGTCACCCTCTTCACAATGGAAGGGGCCACACCGCTCAAGGAACGCAGATGCTTGCACGGAAACCCCACGCCACGCTTCTCAGGAGGGAACACTGACCAGTAGGCATTTTAGGAGCTACAGAGGTGCTTCTAAACACAGGCTGCTAAACAGGTGCCTTTCTTTATCGCAATTTAATCACAAAACCTGTGTTTTCTTCATATAAAAATACCCTTAGTTTCTAACTGCAATTCGCTGGAGGCCATTCTTAAGAAACTTTGGAACCCCCAGGCCTGCTAAGAGTTGTCTGTAAAATGAAAGTAGACTTAGTAACCTCATTTACCTCTCTCTCATTTCATCCGTCAGAAGCAAACCTCCTCTTCACTACGGCTTTTCTTCCAGTGCTGGACCTGAGGAGTGAAGGCGTTCACTCCCTGTTTCTTCCCGAGCCACACCCAGCAGAGGGAGGCGATCCTTTCTGCAGGCACACTTCGGAAACCAATTTAAGCCCATCTAAATTTCCGTCCAGGTGGATTTCAGCGACCGGTGAAATTCATTCACTCTTTTACAGAAAACATTCTTAAGGTTTAGATTTAGCCTGACGCATTGGCAGGAGGGCAAAAAATTCTTTATTTATCCAAGTAAAGCAAATAAACACATTCTCCCATGAAAAAGTCCCTTAAATATCTACACTCGTTTCCCTGTTGCATCATTAACTCTCACTCAAGCGCACACGTGTGCGTGCTCAAGGAGAGGCTGTCTATCGGGGCTGAGGGCTTGTTCACACAGAACCCTGTTTTGGAAACCCAGGAGGACCACAGGCGTCTGTGCGCTGCTTCAGTCGCCTACTGAGGTCATGCACTTCCGTGACCACTCGATTTTGTTGCATCCTGAGCAAATCAAGCTCTCAGGATCATAAGTCTTTCGGATAATCAACATTCCAATAGAAAATATCTACCTTAGCATACCTGTCAAATTGTTGAAAACCTCCTTGCTCACAGCACTATTCCACTGGTCCTGGTAGAGCTACACGACGGAGAATATAACCATTTTCCTCTGTAGGACCTAACCCATTTGTTAGTGGATAACTGTCTTTTTGTTTTGTTTTGTTTTGTTTTTTTCTGATTGCTCACAATGCATTCCTTTTTCTTTTTGAATAGCTCCTTGATTTTCTTATGAATTGATAGGGGCTGTGTCCATTCATTTCATCACTCCAGATATGTTGAATAACTCAGGTCTGTTTGATGAGATACTGCATGGTTCTGAGCAAAATGATTAGTTAAGGGGAGAGCTGAAGTCCGGCCAGTCAGAACCATTAAACATCTCCTGGCATTATTAGCTAAGAAAAAAAAGAAACTTCCCCACTGCGTCTATAATTCTGACAGAGAATTACCTGGAGTTGCTGGCAGTCTTCTTTGCCATTGATTGTGGAGAGCCTGAAATACAGGGAAAGCATAACAGAAAGGCACCGTTTGAACCCCGTTAGATTCAAATGGCCTTAACTGCTTATGTACTTTTTTAATGTGCTATCTTCCATATTAAGGGGAGGTTTTGAAATGGGCATTTTTGCAGATGTCAAAGGGATGACCTCAGTCACACTGTTGGAGAATAATAAAATAAATAACAATTGTCTTTGTTGCTGTCTGCCTATTAAGCATCATTATCATGCATGAGATGGAAGGGTCCAGGTGGAACATCAGTATAGAGAGCCTGTGGAACTTGGATGGCAAACCCTTAACACCTTGTCTCAGAGGATATAATGACGCACTAGGTAGGGGTTTTCACTATGCATATACAGATTGGAATTATATTAAGGCTGACAGTCTTAAGTGCCAAATATGGAAATAGTAATACTGTTACGGAAAAATGAGACGACCAGACACTGAGGGTTTAGGAGCATGATCTTTATTTATGTGCACAGGCCCAGAGGAGACAAACTCCAAATTCTGAGCCCAGAACAATAGCCCCGCATTCCTTTTATGCTGGGCCAAGTGGGGGAGGGTTTTGGGAGGCGTGGTATAGATTTGGCGCGAAAAGGGCTTACAGAGGTGGGAGAGAATCATTTGCATCATTAGTCAGGGCAATTAGCATTTCATCTTAGTATCAGCCTTGATTCGCTCTAGAATACAATATAAAATATTTTTATCCCGTTTGCACTTCCATATCACTGGTGTTTTTAACCTAAAACTTCCATTGCCAATTATTTAAAAAAAAAACCTATTGAGGCTGTTGTTTATCGATAGCCTATGTGGAATTACCATAATTTTTATTCATTCACCTGTTGAGTGAACTTCAGCTATTTCCGGTTGTGTCGGTTATAAATTAAGCTGATAGGAACAATTTTGTTTTTGTATGGATATAAGCTTTTTTTTCTCATGAGTAAATACCAAGAAGTGAAATGACTGAATTCTATGTCAAATAAACATTTAATATTTTAAAATAAACTGCAAACCTGTTTTTCAAAATGGTAATACCGTTTGATACTCTCAACAGAAAAATGTGATAGCTTCAGTTTTCCCATGACCTAACCAATACAGTGTGTGTTCAGTGTTTTGAATTTTAGTCTCTCCAATAAATTGCAATAATATATGGTCGGGTGTTCATTTCCTTCCCTAGCGGTTCATGCTGTGGAACATCTATCCATTTACTGCTACATTATTTTTCTTGTTGAAATTTCTATTCAGATATTTTACACATTTTAAAAATGGGTTGTTTGTTTTCTTATTATTGAATTTTAAGAGTTTTTATATATTCTGAATGCAAGTTTTTTTTTTTAATAAGGTATATGATTTGTTAGTGCTTTTTCCAAGTCTCTGGCCTACGTTTTCTTTCTCTTAATAATGTCTTTAGAAGACCAGAATTTTTCAGTTGTGATGAAGTCCAATTTATCAATTTGTTCTTTTATGGATTGTGCCTTAGTATCATTTATCAAAATAATTATGCTGCTCTGGCTGGTGTAGCTCAGTAGATTGAGTGGCAGCCTGCGAACCAAAGGGTCGCCAGTTCGATTCTCAGTCAGGGCACATGCCTGGGTTGCAGGCCAGGTCCCCAGTGACACCCCAGATCCTGTGGGGGTGCCTGAGAGGCAACCACACATTGACGTTTCTCTCCCTTTCTTTCTTCCTCCCTTCCCTTCTGTCTAAAAATAAAAATAAATAAAATCTTTTTAAAAATTCTGCTGATTAAGAAAGTCAAACAAAAGAGTATATACCATACAACCTCATATGTGCGCATTGCCATATATATAAACTCTAGAACATTAAAACTTAGCTAAAATAATAGAAAGTGAATCATTGATTGCCTGGGGGTAGAATTACAAAAGGGATATAAGGAAATTTTAAGAACCATAAATATCACTATCTTGGTTGTGATTATGAATTTTAGTGTATATTTATGACACAGCTTATTAAATGGTAAATTTACATATGTGGAGTGAATTACATGTCAATTATATCTGCATAAAGTGGATAAAAACATGGCAACATGAGCATATATTCCTCTGGTAGGAGCTGAAGTCAAATTAAATGAAGCATAATTTTTGAAAAAAAAAATTATCGTGGCTTGAATATCTCTTTCATGGTTTTGTGAACTTCTAATTCTTAAATTAGAAAAACAATAATTGGAAATCAGTGGCCATCACAGAAGGATTCGAAGCATAACGAGACATATGGATATATTAGTTTGTAGTTTCAGTGACAATCAATTTTCAGTGTTTTCCCCCTTTTTTAACTACAGACACGGACCTGCCAATATCTGCCAATATCTGCTGAAAATAATCACAATTACAATATTCCATCACTGAATCCCAGTTCCCCCCAGGTGATTTCTTATCACCCAGAATTTACTGTTAAATTCTGTTTCTGCAGCTTACGCTTTCGCTGCGCCGGAGATTGTTTATTTTCCACAAGACTAGCCTTGAATAACCCCTGGTCATAGTGTCTTGGCGGTCTATGTAGGAAAAGAAAGAAAGCAGAGAAAAAAGATCAAGTGCAGGCTAGAAGGAATGGCAATGAAAGCTACAATTAATTTTCTTTTACTTAGAGAAGGAGATAGTGAAAACACAATCAAAGTGTGCGCAGTTCCTGGATAATTTGACTCTAAAAAGATATAACTTCTTTAACAACTAATGCGGCTGCCTCAGGCACATGAATGAAAACCCTACGTGCAGTGCGGGCCTATCAGTACTCGGGAGGCTCTGAGTAAGGCAGTTAACCATGGACAGATTCCTCATCCCAACTATTTATTTTTAAAAATTAAGGAAAAAACTGTTGGCTCTTCTTTTCTTACAGGAGGCTTACAGCTATCAATTATTTTCTCACTGTGAAATGAAATTTAAAAATGAATTAACAGCCATCTAAAAGCAATAACTAAAAGTAAGAGTGTTCTATTTAGAGATGAGACAAAGTATTGCTTAAGACTTAAAAGTAAATTTAGAACAGTAATGAGAACACATATTCACTGAAAATTGGTAGGTGTAAGAAAAAAAGACTCCCCCGGGGTTTACTATAATAAGCACCAACCCTACCCTTCACAATAAAACAGGGATCGCGAAGGTATTACTTTTTCTGCAAATTTTCTCTGCATTCTTTTACCCAATATACCCTTTTCAAGTCACTAATATGTCTACACTATGCCCTTCAGGTCTCACATTCCAATATTTCACTCTATTCTTCTATGGAACAGCGTCTCACTGAGAAATCAGCTTTTCTCAGGGCTGGGTTTGACTTCCTGTAAGCGTGATATCAGATACGTCGAGGACAGATTCACACACATATAATCCCTCTAACCAAATGTGTTGCTTTGTAATTATGGTAAAAAACACGTAACAAAATTTTACTACCATAGCCATTTTTAAATGTACAGTTCAGTATATTTTCACTATTGTGCCACAGCTCTTTAGAACTTTTTTTTTTTTCCAAAATTGGTGCTCTGTTGCCATTAAACAACCACTTCCCATTTCCCACTTCCCTAAGCAACCACGATTCTACCATCTGTTTCTATGAGTTTGACTACTTTAGATACCTCAGATGAGTGCAATTATATGGTACTGGCTTTTTGTGATGGTATATTTCACTTAACATGTCCTTAAGACAGATCTGTGCTGTAGAGCATGACAGGATTTCCTTTTTTTCTATGGCTGAATAATATTTCATTGTACCTTTAAGCCATACTGTCTTGCATTCATTCATCCATCTGTGACCATCTGTATTGCTTCCGGCTCTTGGTTATTGTGAATAACATCTCAGTGAACACAGGTGTGCAAATATCTCTTCAAGATCCTGCTCTCAATTCTTTTGGCTGTAGACCCTCAGTGAGGTTGCTGGATGATGAGTAAGTCCTCTCAATCACTGAGGGGCCACCATACTGTTTTCCATAATAGCTGCACCATTCGACAGACCCTCCAACACGGTACAAGAATTCCAATTTCTCTACATTCTCGCCAACACTTGTTTGGAATGTTTCACTAAATTAAGTTGCTAAAACATTGTGGGCCTTCTTAATTTTATTCCATTCCAGTACATAATACTTTTTTTCAGTAAGAATTTTTTTATTGTATTTTTTCATTACCATTTATCCCCATACCTCCCCCTCGACATTCACCACACCGTTGTCCTTGTCCACAAGGCCTTTTGCCCTTTTTGCTCAATCCCTCCACCCTCTAGCCCCACTCCCCGTAGCTGTCATCCTGCTCTCTATCTATGAGTCTGTCTCTATTTTTTTTTAAAGATTTTACTTATTTATTTTTAGACAGAGGGGGAGGGAGAAAGAGAGGGAGAAAAACATCAATGTGCAGTTGCCCCTCGCACACCCCCTACTGGGGACCTGGCACGCAACCCTGGCATGGGCCCTGACTAGGAATCCAACCAGCGACCCTTTGGTTCCTAGGCCAGCGCTCAATCCACTGAGCCACACAAGCCAGGGTGTCTATTTTGCTTGGAGAACATTATGCTAGGTAAAATAACTGAGTCAAAGGAAGACACATACCATATGATTTCACTCATATGTGGAATCTAATGAGCGAATGGAACCATTTTTTATTTTTTATTTTAGTCGTTTGTGTTCTCTTTTTTTCTTAGTTGATCTACCTAAGGGTCCGTCAATTTTGTTGATCTTTTTTTCAAAACCAATTCCTAGTTTCAATGATTTCCTTTATTTTTTTTCTATCCTCTATTTTTAATCTTTGCTTCAGTCTTATTTTTTCCTTCTTCAGTAATTTTGAGTTTAATTTGTTCTTTTTATAATTCCTTGAAGTTTAAAGTTAGATATTTATTTGAGATTTCTTCCTTTTATTGGAAGTTTTTACACTTACAAACTTTAATCTTAGTACTACTTTTGCTGCATCCAATAAATTTGGTGTGGTATGTTTCCATTTTCATTTATTTTGATATATTTTTTAATTAACCTGTTTCAGAATAGACCATTTAATTTTAACATATCTGTGGATTTTCCAGTTTTACCTCTGCTATAGATTTTCTAATTTCTTTCTGTAATGGCTGGAAAAATTATCTATATGATTTCAATCTTCTCAAATTTGTTGGAAATATTTTTATGGCCCACTGTGTGGTCTATCCTGGAGAACATTCCATGTACACATCAAAAGACCTGTATTCTGTCGTGGGGGTAGTTTCTATATATGCCTGTTAGATCAGTCGGTCTTCAGTGTTGCTCAGGTCTTCTACTTTTTTTATTACACTCCTATCTCGTTCTATCCATTATTGAAATAGGGCTATTGAAATATTCTATTATTATTATATTGTGTCTCTTTCTCTCTTCAGTTTTGATCAATGTTTGTTTTATAAATTTGGGACCTCTGATGTTAGGTGCATATATCACTATGTAATATTTTTTGTGCCATGTGCCAGGTTTTTACTTAAAGTGTATTTTGTCTGTTGTAAGTATGGCTACGTCTATTCTCTTGTGGTTACCATTTGCATGGAATTTCTTTCCCCATCATTTTGTGTTCAGTCTGTGTGATTCTTTAGATTGAAAATGAGTCTCTTGTCATAGCCCATAGTTGATATTTTTCCCCATTAGGCCGATCTTTGTCTTTACAGGGTATTTATTTACATTGAAAATAATGATGGGGAAAGACTTGCCATTTTGTTCATTCTTTTTTTCATGTCTTCTAGATATTTTATTTCTTTTCTTACTGCCTTTCTTCATGTTTTGTTAATTTTTTTTATAGACCTGCTTTTATTCCCTTATTTTCTTTAGTGTGTCTTCAACAAGTATTTTCTTTGCATGTGTAATGGGGATTACATAAACTTAGAGCAATCTATTTGAAATTATACCTATTTTAAACTGACAATGATTTCACTTAAATTGGATATCAAAACTCCTCTACATCTCTGCAAACTTTAGGTCATTGATGTCATTACTACATTTTATATATCGTATCTCTATTACCATATATTTGTAGTTATTTTATGCTTTGGTTTTTTTTTAAAATCTATACAAGGATTAGGAGTGATTTTTTTAAAATTATAGTTACAGAAGTGTAACATTACAATACCACTATATTCTACATGCATCCACAGCTTTACCTTTACCGGTGAGTTTTCTGTTTCTGCCTAACATCCTTTCCATATCCCTTGAAGGAGCCCTATAGCATTTTTTGTAGGACAGTTGTCACGATCACGAACTTCTTCAGCTTTTGTTTCTGGGAAAGCTTTAATTTCTCCTTCAGTTTTGAAAGATTGTTTTTGCCAAATATAGTATTATTGTTGGCAGTTTTCTTTCTTGTGCTCTGAATATATCACCTCTAACCCTTCTGGCCTGCAGGATTTGTACTGAGAAATCTCTGGGTTTTCTGGAGTGCTCACAAACGCCTGTTGTCTGCACCTCATTTTTAAATGGGGGTTTTCGTGGAAGTCTGAGGGCCTGGAGCATCCTCGTCTGCCATTGGCTGACATCATTCGCCTGTTTCAAAAATAACCACATTTTTGTACATTGTACTACTTCCGTTATGCTCATTTATGTAAAACATGCTGAGCCTTTTGTAAGTTAAAAGAAATCAGAACTCATTCTATATATTCCAGCAGAAAAGGGTTTAATCCAGGAATTAAGTGATTATAAACTATTGTATTTTTAATCACCTTTCTGAATGATCTGGAGTCACATAGCCACAGCTAGATTACTGAGTTCTAAAACACATTTTTACAACAGAGATGGCAAATATTTTTTCTACCTCCACGGTTACCACAACTGCTTCACTGGATTTGAACACCTGGTGCCTCAGCACTACGATGCTGCACCTGGCCCGCTCTAGTCTCCCCTGTCCTCACGATCACGAGGCTGTTTCCACTCTCTTGTACTTTCCAAATATCATTAATAGTTTCCAATTGAAATAATTCATTCAAGGCATCTTAGCTATCGGACCCCCTGAGTTGCTCATTCCCACCCGCCATTCCCAAATGGGCACCAGACCGAGTGAGAACAGAGACCTTGTGCTAATTGCCCGCAAACACCACAGGCCACTCTTTCGGGTTCTTAGTTTCCACAAACACCGTCCTACTTATAAAGGCAAAAATAATGTGCTTATAACAAAATAATGACTAATTCCTCTTAACTACACAATCTGACCTCCTTTCCTCTACTTTCGTCACAATTACATCTTGACCTAAACCTCAAATGATTAAATAAGATGTTATGTAGCAAAAACATCAGCTGAAAATAGCAGCGCATGTTTTCCGTTGTGCTTATTCCTAGTACGCAGATAAACTGTAAAGAAGGTTGCGCCAATTCAGTAAGCAGAAAAAGCTGCGTGAACTAAAAAGAAACAAAACCAAAGCAAGTCTGGGGAAGCCAACCGAAAGTTGAAGGCTCAGGACAACCAAAAGCATGAAGCTGAGGAGGCGGGGCCAAATCGAACGTCGCGATGACCGCATAGGCACGCCGGTGGCAGGCAACGCGCAGGTGCGATGTCGGGAGCCTACTGGTTGCTAAGAATCCACTGGAACTTCTCAGCACATTGTTAAAAGTTCAATGCGTGTTAGCAGGGCAGCTTAGAATCCCTGGCAGCCACAGACACGAGTGGAGTTTGCACCCACTCGATGAGCTGTTCTTCACAGGTCCCTGATGGAATTCAGTCAACGAGATATGTATGAAAATACGTGTATGATGATTATATTTTTATTATCAAAGAAATATGGAATTAATATTCATACCATTTCATGGACACTGCTACCTGAAATGTAGATTTAATAATTTATAATCCACTTCGTTTCTAAGAGTAATTCATTTCTTCTCTGTGACAAATACATAATTAGGAAATGTTACTGTGAACACAAGTACAATTTTAGAAAACCCATTGTTTGCTGAGTGACAGAGTGATTAACTCTGGAAATCATGTTTCATCCTGGGCATTCCAGAGCTGACAAGCGTTGAGCATGAAAAGCCCAATTTATCTGTATATATACCTACAAAACAGGTCGGCCATATCAGATTTAATTACACCCTATTCTGCCTTTTGCATGGTGTTTCAAAGAAAATAATACAGAGTATTGTAGCTATTTATTTATTTGTCATGAAATATTTTTATCCGCATCAAACATCTTTATGTAATTAAATTTATCAAGGATTTTTACATGAAAATAATAAATTATGATAAGTTAATGAGTTCAATACGCAGTTAATCTCAGGAGCATTATTTAAGCTCTCAATCTGCCTTAGAACACATTCCAAAATATTTCACTTCGCTATTTTATTTAACATATCGTTTAGCTTAAATTAAAGATCAGAATTTAGCATTTAGGTCTATCATCTTCGCGTGCCCCAGGTCTGTATTTGATACTACTGATAAAAATGAATGATATCAATTCACGAAAGGCTTAACAAATCAAAACGTGCCAAACCCCACTTGACTTTAGGTATAGGAAGCGCAGATTTTATGGGAATAAAGATGATGTATTAAAGGAAAAGTAATTCAAAAGATGTCAGTTATAAAGATAAAAGTATAAACCAAAATGTTTGCAGAGCGTTTTTGTAAGTAATCTCCATGACGACAAGTTCTCGCTGGCTTGGTTTCACTCATCATTGCTTGCAGCCCCAAGTGTTTGTATGGAAGTTGCTCATTAATTATTTTGTAATGAGGTGATAATGAAGAAAAAATTATAATATGTGTAGCCATATCGAAAAATGTTTCTATTTCATAAGATGTATCATTTTTGTTTGAGAGGAAAGGAAAGGAAACAGGGAAAACAAAAACACATATTGATGACACAATGTGGCTCTCTGCAAATATTTTTTTCTGAGTCAACATTCATATCCACACTGTGTGGAAGTTATTTTCTTCCTTTTCCAGGAAAGTGAAGCAAAAAAAATACTAAAACAATGTAAGCGAGATTGCACAGTTAGAAAAACAATTAGCTTGATCATATTTGCCAGGGTAAGTTGTTTGGTTTTCTTAGAACTTAAACCAATACTACATTCACAAAACTAGCAAGCATTGGGGCATACTCAATTTGATCATTTTAATTATTCCAATTTTTCATAACTATAATTAGGTAAGTATAAAACCATCTATTAATGAGTAAATTACTGAAACTGTTAATCATATGTATTTCATTTTATTTTTATCATATTAATCTTGAAGAATTTACCTGCAAGGCCTCTGATCTCTGTTCCTAACTGCCTAAGATTCTTATACTCTTGCTACAATCGCAGCAGAGTTCCCTAAGAAATGAATGTGGGCACGCCAACGAAATGTACCCAGTTCTTCTCAGTAAGGATTTCTGCCGTGAATTTCTCTTTGCATCTCTGAACCTAAAGAGGACCTATAGGAACAACTAATCCCGAAAACTGAAGATTCTCTCAATGGGCTCTCTCCTTCTTTCCCATCTAGTTCCTGATATGATCCCTAAAATGACTCAAAAGTACAAGAAGTTTCCCAGTTAGGAGAAGACTGCAGTTTCTCAATCTGTTCTCTTCAAATTCCTTCAGTCCTTTCCTGAAAGGGGCCCTGTAGTACACAGAAGATATATCATTATTCTCATAAGTGCTATTCTCTTGTTGATTTTACTTTTTCGTCACATACTCTTCCAGAGATTAGATCACAGACTGAAAATGTTAGGTCTTTGTATAACCCTTAATATATAGTAAAGTAAAAAATATTACTAGGTGTGTACTCTTCCATGAAGATTTTATCTTCTTTGCTTACAATCCTTGAAATCAAGGACCAGTCAATGTGCTGAATCATTTCATCTGACCCTAACAACAACCAAAAGATTAAATGTACAGTTAAGTAATTTTATCTTGATGTTACAGATATAAATCTAAGACTATCTCATTTCAGTGTATGATGAAATCGCCAGGATGATGAAAAATCAAGGTGTTCTTTCCTAGGGAACTTTTGAGGAACAACTGGTGACTTTCATGACACATCTAGATAAAGGAAAAAGAAGACAAGCTTCTACAGAGGGAAGTGACATAACAAGATAACCATATTGGCCTATTTCATAAATAAATAACTGATGCTTTGGCTCATTTTACATAGATAGTTGCTTGGTTGCAGTGTAGTTATAACACTCATTATGTTAAAAATAATAGTAACACTTAAAACTAAGGACCTACTCTATGCAAAGCTCCAGGAATAGGGTTTCATGTCTATTACTACATTTATCCTCAGAACAATCACATTCATTATGTATTATAATTTCAATTTATAGCCAAAGAAGCTGAAGAAGAACAGAAAAATGTCATATAACTTACTTAAAGTAACAGGTTTAATATATGGTAGAGTTAAAATTTTTTATTCATTTTCTTGCTGGATATACACTTTTAACTGCTATTATGTGTGTGCTACCATTGAAATTACTTTCATCATGATGATAATATCTGTAATACCTGAGTAAAATTATATAAAACTTCTATATCTGAAATTTGAGAAATACTCCATTGAAAATATAACTTTAATAAAATATAAAAGTATTAGGGTTTATAGTAATTTTAAGTATCAAAGCCCTCTGTTAAAAATGATACCAGTATTTAAAACATAGATAAATTAATATGCAAATATATTTTCACATCACATCTATCATAATTCTTTAGTAAATCATACCATTCTACTCTATCTCACGTTCTTCTCTGAACAAAATAACTGTATAAGTCGTTTTCTGTGGCTGCTCAATTGTATTTTAATAGTATCATCACTAGTCCTATAATGGAACATGAAAAAATATGATTTAACTTAGATGACAATATAACTATCTAATATAGTGTTTATAGAGATATTAATATACTTAAAATGAATTGATGTTTTGTTTATCTACTATTAAATGTATAGTAGATTATAATTCTATTATAAATGATATTTACATTATATATTATTAAATGTACTTTAATTACCATATTTTACCATCTATAATGCACACATTTTTGCCCAAATTTTTGAGGGAAAAATAAGGGTGTGCGTTATACGTGGGTAGTGCTAAACCCGTATCTATATAAATGTCTTAAATTCTTTCATTTGTGCACAGACATTAAAAGTGTAACTCTAGAAAGCAATAATGATATCCACATGCAAAATAATACCCTGGAATAAAATAATTGGTTTTGTTTCTAAATATAAATAAATAAATATTTGGATTAAAAATTTAAAATAAAAGGCTTTTTTCCTGAAAGTTTGGACCAAAAACATGGGTGCACACAATACACAGGAGCACATTCTACAGAGCAAATATATTCTTATGAATTGTTATTATAACTGTTATTGAATTGATAATTTAATAAATTTATAATAGATTACATACTTTTATAATATAATTTCATATTGTATGTTTATAATCATCCCTAATTTTACTTTTCTCAAAACTCAGAAACATGGGAAATTACATTTTAGATATTTTGATAAATTTAAAATATGCTACCCTTCATGACAGCATGGATGGAACTGGAGAGCATTATGCTCAGTGAAATAAGCCAGGCAGTGAAAGACAGATACTGTATGATCTCACCTATAAGTGGAACCTAATCAACAAAACAAACAAACAAGCAAAATATAACCAGAGACATTGATATAAAGAACAAACTGACAGTAACCAGAGGGGAGCGGGGAAGGGGATAATGAGGAAAAGAAGGGGAAGGGTCATCAAGGAACATGTATAAAGGACCCATGGACAAGGACAATGGGGGTTAGGATTGAGGGTGGGAGGTGGGGGTGGGTAGGGCGTGGGAAAGTGGCAGTGGAGACAACTGTACTTGAACAACAATTTAAAAAGTTTTTTAAAGAAAAAATTAAAATATGGAGCCTATATGTAGAATTTATCATTTTAAAAATATATTGCTAAAACTAAATCAAGAAGAATAATTTCTGAAGGCAAAATAAAAAAGTTTGGTAGTCTCTGATATATTTTTCTTTTCCAATTCTAATTACATATGTTAGAACTTCAAACTACCCAACCTGATACTTACATTCTTTTTCTGTTGCTTTTTTCTTCGAGTGTTTCTACTCTATTTAATTTGTTGTTAAACTCAACTAGTTGCTTCTTAATTTTGGCTATTATTTATAGATCTAGAATCCTCGTGATTTTTTAATATGATTTCCAGTTTACTGCTAAAATTCACCAAAATTGTTATTAATTTCTTGGAAATATGAGTACAAATAATTTTAAAGTTCATGTCTAAAAATTTCAATATCTAGAACTGCTGTGTATCTTCCTCTTTTGCTGGTCTTTTCCTTCAATTTCCACTTAATTACTGTATTCCCACAATCACTTTGCATGACTTTGCTTTTTAAATAGCAGACCCTGTATTAGAAAAATGTCTAAATAATTCAAAGCTCTTGGTGATATTATTTTCCACTTGAAAGGATTTACTTTTGCTTCTGGTTAGCAGTTTGCAAGGGATATTTATCGTGATCCAATCAGACACAGCTTATCCGAAGCCGGCTTTCACTTCTTTCAAAGCCTTCTTTCTTTATAGCTCCCTCTTACTCTTATGCCAGAACCTTCGAATCGTCACAGGGGAGCCTGGAGTATTTACAGTGGTCCCTTTTCTGTACAGACTCCTTCATCCAATTTATTTGTTTGTTTGTTTGTTTGTTTATTACTTTCTTTTACTTTCTTTAATTATTTTTTCCCTCAAAATCTTATCACTTAAAATTTTGAAAATAAGCTGATTTATTCCTAGAACACCATTTTCCTATATGTTTGATAAATAAATGTTTATTAATGAAAGTGATTTTGAATAGTTTTCAAAAAGTTTGTTGGTAAATATCGTGGTATCTTGTAATTGTGTTGGGATAGCTCTATTTCTTAATAGAAATTTCTGGAGCACGAGAACACGTGTGTAAGTTTTGGATAGATCTTGCACATTGAAAAATGTCTTTCTCTTGTACAATGCCTGGCTGCAATATTTTGCACATAAATTGGTTGACCCTTGCGGGGAAGGCCTATGTAGATAGACGCCTGACTTTTCTCCCCGCGTCGTTACCTACAGCTGAATAAGTAGAAAGGCCGCTCTTCCCTTGCTTTGGAATATTTCTGGGGTACTTTTGTGCAGGCTGTTACGGTATTTGGCAATACTACTCTTTTTTTAAACATAAATAAACGTGTTTATCCAATTTGCCATGTACTGTGTATAACCTAAATTTGCAGGTATGGATCTGAGTATGGTTATAATAAATGTTTGTCTGCATTTTTTATTTAAATTAGAATGCTATTCATTTCCAATCTTGTTTATCTTTTATAATTAGAGTGTTGTTTTTTTAATTTCACTCCAGATAAATTTAAATATTTACTTGGATTTTGGATTGAGTTAGTTGACCCGTAGATAAGTTCTTGATCATTAAAGAAGTTATATTTTATTGTAAGATGGATTCCTTCATATCTTCAAATGTTGTGAACATCTTAACTTTTTCTTAAATGGAACAGTGGGTGGCATTTGTTATAAGAGAGGGAGAGGGAAGAAGTCAGAGAGCAAGGAAATTTTATGGTAACTTTGGAAGTTGGATCACATTATTTTTAACTTATTTGTCATCGCAATGGCTGAAAATACTTCAAAACATGATTCAAGCAAAATTTTGTTTATAGAGTTCTATATCTCCAAATTGGAAGTTCACCTACATAAATACATGTCTCTGTATTTATAAACTAATTGAGGGAAGAAAAGAGACAGTTTCTAGCCCATCACAGTATCAGAAACCTTGTAGTCATATAATAAATGTTTTCATAAACTGAAAAAAATAAATTTATTTCTGTGGAATTACAAATTCATCCATGTGACCATTTGCCTTTGCAGAGAAAATTTAGCTTTGTTTGCATTTAACTTATATAGTATTCCCGATGCTTCATTAATTTAGTCACTTAATAAATATTTATTTATTGAGTCCTGTAAAATGCCAAAAGTTTCTATTCTATAGCAGAAAAGGGCTATAATTGAGGTAAATAATAGGGTAAGTACTAAAGACAAAAATAAATGTGGAGAAATAAGTGTTGAAGAAGGGAATCTTTATAGAGTGTCCAGAGTAAAACGTCCTGTTATTTAAATTACGACCTGAAGGAAGTAAGTGAATGAGCCATGTTCTATTAAGAGTAGACGATTCTAGGCGAAGGACAAGAGGAGAGATCCTTTGAAGGAAGTACGCTCAGCCAGTCCAAGAAAGCTGATGGGCCGTGAGGCCGGAGCAATGCTAGGAGCAGGCATAAAGTCAGAGGAGTGACAGGGGCCTCACCTTGTGCGCTTGCGGTGGATTTTGCGGGTGGAGGAGGGAGGGCAGGGAGGGCAGGGAGGGCAGGGAGAGGGGACCGACGGCTGCATCGTGCCTGCTTTACACTCATTTTCCCCGGTCAGCCCCTACACACCACCAGCCTTGCCCACAGCACCTCATTGCTTTTCCTCAAGCTCTTCAAACAATAGCCAACTGCTTCTCTCACGGAAGCTATCAACAAGGCCCTTCTGAAAAAGACATTTGTCCACAAAAGTTTTTTGAGTCCTCCTAAACCTCCATAGTACAATTTGTTTTGTCCAGCCTCGACTTCCAAGTGCTAAACTTGCCAGACTCCCAGAAGTATTGCATCGTTTCTCATCTTTACAAAAGCCCTTCCAGGACCCGCTGGCCCCTCTTCCCCGTGCAGAATGACATCTAGGACGCGGAGGTTAAGTGAGGTTTCAGAAGCTGCCCAGCTGATCAAGTGCAGCCCTAGGTCGTCCAGCCAGTTCAGTTGTGCATCGAAGCTCACCCATTTTTCACCCTGCCACGGGGCCGCCTTTGCTGTGATTTATGCCATCCTGCCCCGCGGCCGCCGCAGCATTTCCTGTGTTAGTGACCAGGGCTGCTTAGGGCAGCAGCCCTTTGTCACTCGCCTTGGGATTTCTTCCGATGGACCATAATACAGAATGAAAAGGGTGCGTTATGTCAAATCTGTCCTGTGGAAAGGGAGAGAACATTGACGTGTGTTCTGGGAACTTTCTAGTAGTTTCCTCTCCCCCTGCAGAACCGAAACTGTTCTCCCCTCCCGCCTATGTGCTCATCTCTAGTGCAGTTCTGTTGTTGCCCCCTTAAGTTTAACTTGGCTGTTTTAATAACATGATTTTAAATGTATGCTAGAGATCAGGTGATTTAACTTATAACAAGTTAAATCATTAAAAATAACTAAATTAGCCCATTGCGCACTCTAAGCCCTTTCTCCAAAACTCAAATTAGGATTATAATCAGGATTTATGATGAGGATTAAATTTAGAATTTGAGCATATAATAACATTAATTTATATCAATTGTATCTTGCATTTTGAAAGCTTTATGGCTTACACCTAAGTGGCTATCACAGTTATCATTAGTCTTGTGGTTATTATTATTACTGTTGTGAGATGCTTTCTAAACCGAGGATTTCAGAGATTCTAATGATAAGATACTAATTATTTCACATTTTTCGCAATTTCACTAATTGAGATATGTTTGAATTCTGATGAAATATAGTTAGGCTGATATGATTAGAACTGAATATTTCAAAAGGAGTAAAGGCAATATATTTTTCTAGTATTGGGAAAATGCTAAAAGCCGCCCGAGTTTTACTATAGTTACTGAGTTTTAAAATGTTCTGTTCTGAAGACCATTTTCAGTATTTGTCTCTGCAAGTATATGTTAACAGAGACCATTCTTAAAATGTATAATAAAATGGAAATATCTTTGAGATGCATATTAATATTTTATTTCTAATCTTATCAAATAATTAAGTTTAAAATGAATGCCTTCTCAGATCATCAGATTTATGGAACATACATATAATTCAGTGCCGAAGGAATTTGTCATTAAAAGGGCAATTTCGGTTGCTCAGGCCATTTCTTTATCTGTCCAAAATTGCATTAACTCTGTTGGCATTGAGAAAACTTATACCAAGTTCTGAAGAACTGAGAATGGTTTATATTCCTTATGTATTTTTAAATATTTAAATGAGGAAGACATAGAACATACTCTCTATTTTGGTCTATTTTGATTTTGTCTAAAATTTCAATCTGCTCAAGTTTAAAATAACAGAGCTCTTGTTTTAGACATCTCGGAGTGATAATTATTAAAACAACATTACCCTCACTAGCTGAAAGCAGACAAACTCTTTTTCCTTTAGAAGTGACACTTTGAAGTGTTAGGGACTTAAAAATTACTAGTCAAAAAACCAGTTGCATCATTTTTAGAACACTATTTAGTATAGTAAACATTGATGTCCAAAAGAAAGCACAGTCTCTCAGTTTTAATATATTTCACTAAACAATCTGCCTCTTTACTAAAATCAATTAAAAATCTATTTGTTTCCCAAGTCCCATGTGCAAGGCACTTTAGAGACGATAAGGAGAAACGGAAAACATTGCAGAATCTATTTCACATTCTTCTCAAATGATTTTTAGAAAATCATTTCATAAAACAGTATGTATAAAATTATATTTTGGGGCTTATAATATATAAATATGATATATATATTACCTTTATGTCAAAATAGCTGTTTAAATTTTTGTAAAAATCCCTCCCACTTCGCAGACACCTAATGGAGGCTGCATCCTTGTCTTATTCATAGATGTTAAAATTCTAACGGAGAACAAAATTAAGATAAATCCACAACCAGAATGGACGATTTTTAATACACCTTCTGATAATAAATGATAGATTAAACAGACAAAGCAAAAAATAAGAGTAGAGGAGATTTTAACACTGTAGTATAAAAATGTTGGCCTCATGAGAAACACAGAGAGCTATCTCAGAAAGTTTAGACTGCTTATTCTTTACAAACACCTGTAGAGCCCTTATGGGAACGGATTATGTATCGGACCAGAAGGGTGGCCTCGATGCCCCAGAGCTAAACCTAGAAATCGGTAATAAAAAGAAAGCAATAAAATGTCTAAATGTTTTAATTAAAAAATAAAATGCCTAAATAAAATGTGGGCCAAGACATGTGTTGATAGGAATATTTAAAATTGACTTAATACAGATATTTGATTGAATAATTGTGGGCTACATGCTAGCAAGTTCATACAGAAAAGTGACCATTACAGGTAATTTCATGATTTTTACAGGATACGTATTTATGTATCAAGTGCTACATAAATGAGGAAACTGTAAGTGCCTAAATTCAACTCTAAAAGAGCTCAATTCATATCACTGGAGGTACCACAAGATCTCAGGCAGTTTCCTCTATACATTCAAAGACTACATTATGGTCTGATACATTTCAGCACTACTTACAAATTTCAAGACCTTAGGGCTGGTACATGCTTAAAGTTTTAACCTGTTTTATGTATCATATTTTGACCAAGATCTAGATATGACCACATAACAAAAACAAATTCAAATCAACTTATGCCATGGACAGTACTCCAAATTTATTTTTCGTTCTATATGGGTCACGTACATAGATTGCACATATAAATAATAAATAACAAAGTTGGGTTAGTGCATATAAGAACAATTCTCTGGCCTAAATAAATGACTGTATAAATATACAAAATTAATCTTTCACTGAAAAATTTAATGATTTAGTGAGTGAGTGGACAATGGCTCAAATGTAGGACTTCTGTCTTGGAAACCAGGACAAATGGTAGGAAGCTTGACACCAGATGCCTTCAACATTTCAACTTTTTCTGTTTTATTTTTCTTAAAAATATCCTTATGCAACTAAAGGCAGGTCCAGTTGCCCGCCGCTTCAAAAACCAATACTCGAGGGACAAGTGCTGATGTAAAGGAAAGTGGTTTATCCAGGTGCCAGCCACCTGGATGACGGGGGACTCATGTCTGAAAGCCCATCTCCACCTCTCAGTGCAGGCAGAGGTTTTTATAAGGAGGGAGAGAGGACAGAAGAAAGTTCTCTGCAAGCAGATGAGCACAGTCCATTCCAGTCAGGCAAGTGAAGGCCTGGGTGCTTCACCCTGGATCCACCTTCTCTAAGTGTCACGTCGCCCTGGCTCCGTGGATGAAGGTCAGCCTACCTTCCGGAGTGGGGATGGCTGAAGGTCGGAGTCTGTATCTTTTGAAGTTAGTTCCTAGGATTCTTATACAAACATACTGTTTATCTGTAGGCTGCATATTAGTCAGAGTCAGCACTTACAGAAACAGAGCGGTGGGGCGGGGTAGAATTCCTCACTGTCTCACTCCTGTTTTACAAACCTCCTGACATATCTCCCAGTCCCTCTACTCCTTTTCTTTATTGTCCACGTCAGTCTTCTATTGCTGCAGAATAAATTATTGTGAACATTGTTATAATCTCATCATCGCGGCGCGTCAGGGTTCCAGTTTCACTGGGTCCTCTGCTCAAGGTCCCTCTAGGCTAAAGCCGGGATGTCGGCCAAGAGCTGCTCTCCGCCGATCAGCGATGTAGAACAGAAGATGATTTTCAAGTATATTTTTTAATTTGTAAATCATCTATCATTTTTGAATAATGTATAGAAAGGAAAACTATAGTCTATTACTGTACTCCAAAATTTAAACTTTAAAAATAAATCATGCATGCTCCTTTGTAAATCTGAAGACCTTTGAGGAGAAATTATGCTTCCTTTATAAACTGTGCCAATTTATCGTTGCCATTTGTAATGCATGGTTACGTATGCATGGTTAAAATTTTAATGTGTTTATGCTTTGTTTTATGGTTGTAAGATGCAGCATATTGTCACATGGAATAAATATATCTTAGTTTCATGTTACTATAAAAAGTAATGGATGGATCAAATTGCTCTCCGTATGAATTCATCCCCTTGGAAGTATTCAACTGGTATCGCTTCGATATACTTAATATAACCCTGAATCAAAAAGTTTTTTTTCTGGGAACACTTGTAGTAACGCAAAGGAATAATGTGCCCTAGTAAAAACAAGCAATATACACCAAGAAATATTCTGAAAGGAAGTTAGAATCTGTCACTATTATATCTATAAGCTCAAATTTTTATGACAAAAAATTTAAAATATTTATAGAAAAGTGAGTGATACATTAACAGAAAATGTAATCATTACTAATGATTTTCCTGGCTCTATAAAATTACTTAAGATCATATTTGAGTCACTGCAAAAATGGTGGAAAATTAAACTTTAATTAAAAAATACAGTTTCTTAAAACATAATTATCCAGCAATGCTGGAAAGCAAATTATGTGCTTATAATTAAAAATATTTGGCTATATTAAAAATAATTTAGGAGCAATAGCTAATTATTTTTTTCTAAGGATATATTTCTGATTTCAGAGAAAGAGGGGAGAGAGGAAGAGAGAAAGAGAGAGAGAAACATAGCTGTGAGAGAGGGACATCTATTGATTGCCTCTGGTCCACACCCCGACCAGGGCAATCCCAAAACCTAGCTATGGGTCTTGACCAGGGATTGAACCTGCAACCTTTTGGCATATGGGACAACACCAACCAACTGAGCTCCCCAGCCATGGTTATAGCTAATAATTTTTAAGATAAGAAGTACAAAGATACAAAGGGAGTAACATAATACACTATAAAATATAAAAGTGTAATATAAAGTACAAAGATATAAAGGTAGCAAAATAAACATTACCATACATAAGTGAGAATTAATGAAATAAAATATTGGCAACAATATAATTACAAATCTTAAAATGTAAAGGTAAAAATTTTATAAAGCATATTAATAAGTTGTCACTACTCATTAGCCTGGGTTAAAGCCTACACTGAATATTACATCATAAAATCTGTGCTTCGAAAAATAATATGACATTGAAACACTATATGAGCCTGAAAAGTAAACCTTTGGGAAATGATCTAATAATAGCTATTGTAAAACACATAATAGGATAAAAGTTCAACCATATAAATATCGATGGCAATTATCCAGTTAAAACTAACTGTAAGAGCCATGTGAGAATTCAATATTTCAAAGGAAATACTGTTTGGAAATATAGTGGGAGACCATTCAACAAATTGGTGCATTATCAAAAATGCAACACTATGTAAGGGTTTTGATTTGATACTGTAGGCTATGCAGTTCATTTGAATAAGAAATGATGCTCTTCTCTATGGAGAGTTCACAAGTAACCTGAACAATGTGAGTACAAAGTTCTGAAGTAGAAGCTTTTAGAAGTATAGCCTGTAGTATTAAAGTTTAGTTAAGAAAATAGTATTAAAATAAATATTAAAAATTGGAAAAGAAATCAGTTTATGAAGGAAATTTAGAACTATCTTCATATGCAAGGTATGCTCAGAAAGTATCCAGCTATGTACTATGAAAAATAGACATTTATTGAAGAAAATGCAAGTTACAAGAAACATTGTACACAGGACAATGACATCTCAGTCCCCTTCAAAGTAGGCACCTTGGGATCCAATACAGTTCTCCCATTAGCAACTGAATCATTAGCAACTGAAGCACAATGTTCCCTCTGCTCTGGTAGTAGAAGCCTCGGAACCAATTTTGCCATGACACGTTTCATGCCAAGATCCTGTGTCAAACTCTTGGACACAGTAGTTTTTGGAATCCCCAGTCCAGTCTCTAGTCCTTGCACTGTCAGCTGTCAATCTTTATTGATTGCAGCTCTTACACGTTCAACATTTTCAGGTGTTCTGCTTGTTGCAGGTCTCCCAGAATGTGGATCACTTTCAACAGATGCTTGAACATCTTTGAAATGTTTGAGCCACACTTTTACTTGTGCTGCTCTCATTGCATTGTCCGTGAAAGACTTTTGAATCATCCAAATAGTTTCCATGGAGGAATGCTCAAGCTTAATGCAAAATTTGATGTGGATGTGTTGCTCTACTCACTCAGTCTTTTTTAATGCAATGACCACGTAGTATACACACTCACTCAATGGTGTCTACCACCCCCACTGACTAGTGCAGTGAAGCCATCATTGTTCACACATGCGCATTCCAGTCCACTGTCCTTGGCTGCCAGGTTGCATCGATGTAGTGAAAACCATTCCCATTACAGTAACATAATGCTATGCAGTATAAAAATCTGAAATTAACATGTTCTGCAAAAGAGCAATATCATTACATTTTAAACATTTCGTTTTAACTAAAAGCACACCTCAATTTTAACACCATGTTATCATTTTAAAATTGTGCAGAATAACAAATGGTAACAGGCTTATCAGTAGATTTCACTTTCACTAAAATAAAGTTATATTTTTCATAGGAATGTAATTATCATAAAGATACAAATTTAGTGTAAGTATTAATGAATCACTTGATTTTATTCATAAGCATTGTTTTTATTAATAAAAGGTCATCGCTGAAAAAATATGGAAGAAAAATATTTGAAGGCTCTATAAATTTAGGAGAGTTTAAGGAAATAATGCCGTATTGAGGAATAAATACACGATACTTATATAAAGCTACACGTATTAATCTCAGTAAATAGTAAGCCCAGCTCATTACTCTAACCTGATTTTTCTCTGAAAGCCAGAGTTTGCATGTTAAAAGTTTATTTTCTAAGTATTCCAGAATCAATAGGTTCAATTCCTGTGTCAACCTAAGAAACAACCCGACCTCAGAGTCCCTCTAAACTGACAAAAACCAGAGGGCCAACTCACAGAGTGACCATGAATACACTCATCAGGACCAGCAAGGACAGCGGCTGCAGGGGACACGTCCACAGCTTCTCCGCTGACTTCTTTGTCCAGCTTTCCCTCTCCTCCGTCCTCAGGAAACCTCTGCCTGAACTAAAATGTTAAGTTGTAACCATGATTTAGTATCTGCCAGCTAGTAATTAAAGTCATGTATTCTGTAACATATAAAAGCATAGAGTCAACCCTGTGCTATAGCTTTTGTTGCAGTTTTGGGAAATGCTGGTGCCGACAATAAACTACAGGTGCCGGGGAAGGGAGAGAGGCTGATGCAAACTGACAGATAACATCAGAAAGAAGGGAGTAAATCTGAGCAGCAGCCGCCCAACTCCTCTTTCAGGCCCCTCCCCTTACTCCTACTTCCCTCTCAAGAGAAACTGCATATTCACACTCCCCACCCCCTACAGCGGCCTGGGAATTTTCCATTTCTTAAGTTCCCATCAACTCCCTATAAGACTTGATGTTGAGATGGATTTTTGAAGACAGGGTCCCCCCATCTTTCTGAGATGCCAGCCCTCAAGTACATCAATTTCCTTCTCACCAGCACCTGTCACATGAGTTTGATTTTCTTTGCTACAGGCAACCAAACCTGGGTTCGGTTTCAATACTTTGAATTGCATAAGATATTCTACTACTCCCTTGTACTGAATTTAATATCGTATTAATAAATTTTCCTTCAAAATTATATGTTTTTAAACAACTATTGATTCAATGTCAATACAAGTGAACTATAAGTTATTTATAAATGATAGTGTAAACAAATAAAAAGAAAATGTTAAGAAAATCTAGCAATTTAGAACAGTCAAGGAGGAAAATACACCATTGAAAAGGAACATGAATGGTATAAATAGTAATGGGAAAGAGAAAATATTTAAAAGATCTGTTCAAGCTCAGTTTTTCTTCCTATGTACTTTGCATTAATTAATTTTCTTCCAAATTACTATGGCTTGCAAACTCTATATTAAAGACTAAAATACACCTCAGCATCACTGACAACAAAAGGAGCAGAGGTGGTTATACTAATATAGTGCTGTTGAAGAAAATGCATTTGACATTTTAAAATTGGATAAAAAGCAAATTCCTCTGTAATCCTCACTGAATTTAGGCTTATTTGAGCTTAACGTAGGCTTGACATACTTCGGGGGAAGAAAGGAATTAGCATTAGGTTCATATATTTTGTAAAAAGAGAAATAAAGTAAAAAAAAAGTGAAGATGCAAATACCATTCTTTGTAATGCACCAGTGATTATTTCCTTAATTGGATAAATAACTTTAAGCTGAATCCAGTACAAGATGTTTTTTGACACAATGTCGATTTTTCAGTTTGCTTTCAAGTCTTAATTAGAGTCATACTTTTCTATGCAATTTCTGTTTGAACAATTGAGACATTTCTAAGCTCTAAAACATGCTTGTTAGCAGAATGCAATTAAATCTATTGTTGATTTTTTTTAGTTTTACTTGCAATGCTGCTTCATCATGATAACATGCCAGTATGTGATCAACAATGATGTTCCTTTTGAAGTTATTAAAGAATTTTTTTTTTGGAAATTTACTTCTATATACATGATTCATTTTATTTTAAGTTTTTGCTGTAGGAGGAGGATTTTTATAAAATTTTCTTTGCACTCAGTAGCTGAAAATAGTTGATGGAGAAAGGATGAAGGAACTGCTGGTTGTGTTGAAAGGAGAGAGATACCTGGGATACTGAAATGACGAAGAGGAGGAGGAGGATGATAGCTAACATTTATTGGCCTCTGTCTATTTGCCAGGCACTCTGCTAAGCAATTTATGTAAAATTAACCGAGTGAATCTTCACAGCAGTCCGATAAAGTATGCACGATATTTTCAATTTTCAGGTGTACTCTAAGGATTAGGGAGGCAAATACCATAACCAAATTCATAATTTGGCAAACACTAGAAGGAATACTCAAACGCACCTAATCAAATCAATACTCACACAAGTCATTGTGTAATCACAGTGTCTGACTGCACCTGGAAGAAAATGCACAGGTCTGAAAACATATGGAGAAGAGGCAAACCCCCTACAGAGAGGGGTCAGGTTGACATCCAAAGAACAGGCAGTGGTGCCTGGTCATGAGACTATTGTATAGCACTGTTTTAATCACTTTCAGTGTCTTTTAGAAAATTAGGAACAGCAAAAATCTGGAGAAAATATTTTGATATGCTTCATTGTAAATCTTGAAGATGAAATAATCAAGTAAACGAGGTATGCGTTGTTAAAGGAAATTGATGGGGAAGGGCATAAGAAAATATTCTGTATTATATTCAAGTGTCCGCAAGTGTGACAGTGTATAGTACACTTAGGGCATTACTATTTGTCAAGTCAATATGGCTAGGACATAAAAATACTGGGGAACAGTGTGACAACATAAGATTGGAGTAACCTTCTATTGCACGTTAACACCTTAACCTTCGCTCTTTGTTCTAGGAGCAAGGTAAAGCCACCAAAGGCTTGTGAACAGATGGGGTACAGTATAGCCCACCCTGTGTTTAGGGAAAGATCACTCTGGTTGCCTGTGTGTGGGAAGACAGGTGCGTGCCCAATAAGGGAATAAAAGCCTGGATGAGGCTGGAGACGTGGAAATGGAGAGAAGTTCCCCATGTGATGCCTGCCAGGTGCAGCAGGTGCTGTCAGTGCCCCGCCTGAATCCATTCAGCCAGCCTTGGAGGTCACCTGTCCCTGGTTCCAAGCATGACAAGGGCACCGGTCTCCATTATCCAGCATGTTCTCTTGCCATTTGTTGTTCTGTCCCTTTGTGAAGCAGGCAGGAAGACGTGGAGAATTAAGGCCGGGGACCTATCCTCACGCCAATGACAGACAAAAGGAGGCTTCTGGGTAAATATCCTCACCCTGTCTCCTCAGGAAGGACAGAGAATTTGGAGGCATGTAGTATGTAGTTTATCAGAGGCTCCTCGGAGGGATTGAACCCCAGTTGTTGGCACCAGTAGCCCCCACATTAATACATCTATTATGGGCTTTTCACCCTTCTCTGTTTTATCTCCCCCATAGCTTCCTGGGACCCCTTCCAAAATGAAATACCCTTGCACCCAATCCGGGCTTTAGGGACAACTTAGCTTCGGAAACAATAAGATTCCTTGATTTACTGGTCATGGCAGAGCAGGATAAAAGGAAAAGTTGATGATAACAGCAGTTTTTTTGTCCTCCAGGACAGGATGAATATTGGATCCATTCTTAAACTAGGGATCATAAGAGGAGGACTTTTTGCGGGGGGAAGTTCCTGAGAGCCGTGTTTCAACATTTTGTGTTTGATTTCCGGTGGAAACACCCGGTAGCAACACCGAGAAGGCACATTTTTTGCACAAATGTGGACTGGAGCTCTATGAACCTGAAAACTACTGGCATCTGTGTGGCGATCGGATTGTGGTTGAAATTGCGTAGGCGGAGAGCAGACGGCCACAGCCTGCGCTAGAAAGAAGCCACAAGAAGCCCTACATTCAACGGCCAGTTAGAAGAGAATGAATTTGCAGTGAGGTTGGAAAAGAAGCAGGGTCCATCACACATGAGGAAAATGAGAAACAAGAAAGGAGTGCCTTGTCCCATGTTGTGAATCTTCCATATGAAAAGTGTGTGTTTTAGGAACACACAAAGGATTATGTCCTGGGGCAGTTGTTTGATTTCTGCTTTCCCACACATGTAGGGTTTGGCTGTTTAATCCTATTTTTAACAGTCCCATGTAAAACAAGTACATCATTACCGCTTTCCTGCGTTTTTTGCATCCTAATGCAAAGCACAACAATATTTTTAGTCTGCATCTATAGAGAGTGATCCCCAGCAGGGATGTTTGAGTTCTTTCTGTGAAGGATTAGAGTAGAGAACCACAACACTAAAAACTTTTACTGGTAATGTGTCATTAAGTGCATTTCCTTCTCCAAGGGGCGGCTTATTAGGGGAAGGGTTAAGGACCTGCCCTTGAACGCCTGCAGCTGTGTTCATCGCATCTACACCCCTTGAGCGGTAAACAGCAGTAACTAATAACACTACGCATGTGGCTTATTAGCGTATCGGTCCATCGGTGGTATTTGGGCTCCGACGTGCTCGATTACTCGTGTCTGCTAAATATTAAGGCGTTTGACTCAGAGTCAGTGATGACGTCTGGGAAAATTTTCTATCATGTGTGTGAATACTACCCAGAACTCAAGCTGTGGTCTCATGATTAGGGATCATCCAGGCTATTCGGTTAGATAACTGAGAGGGAAAGTAGCACACTGTTCACAAGCCACTTAGGATCTTAAGTTGCAAAGCACTTATATTTGAAAGTGAGGCTTGAACTTGCCTTTGATCTGATACCACTTGGAAATTACTCTTTATTATTCACCCTTTGCCAGCCTCAGGGAATTTATTGAACCTAAACTCTGAATCTAATTCTCCCTTAACACTTTTTTAAGCGGATGCTTCAGTTCTATCAATCTTTTTTAACTGGAACCAATCGACTTGCCCAATCTATGGGAAATTTTACATTATCTTCCTTCTAGCTCTCACTGTCTAAAGGTCCTTCCAGTCAGACCTGTGTCCTCACAGTCTAAGGAAGCCTTATTTGGATTTTTTGATGCATATTTTAGATACTTTCCTCCAATTGAAAATGCATTTATTTTTTTCTGTCTGAATCATGGCCAATTATCAAGAATGGGATAATTTCCCAGTCTCCCACCGCATCTACAACTAACTGAGTTTCACCAGCTGTCCTGAGTTGAGTTGATGGTTATATAATAGGTGTCTATTTTACTGTCTCTTGGATACTCTTTAACTCTTCAACAAGATTACAGGCTCATCGAGAGCACCAGTTTCCTATCCATTCACAGCACTTTGCCACACGGATGGGTTGAGCCTCAGTCAGATTAGCTCTGAATCTCATCCCCAGTGCTTATTCTCTTTGAGATTTAAGCCCAGTTAAGTTCTCTGTGTCGTAACTTCCTCATCGGTAAAACAAAGAGGGCAATAGTACCAACCACCGAAGGAACTTCTGAGGGAGACATTATGTAATTTACACAATGAAATTAGTTAAGTGCATATACACACTATTTTCTCACTACACACTACTGGTAATTAGAAGATGCACTTCCTTATTGTAAAGTTGAAAATGATATTGGCCAATATAAATTTGTAATTTTAGGAAGATAACATTTTCATATTTATAACATATTTATGCATAAGAAATATATATATTTAAAATATTTCATGTTCAGAATTCTAATACCATTAATGTTATGCTTTACTATACCTGGAAATTAACCCATGGCCTTGTAATAAATTGAGGATATTCAGTAAATATTTCCATAGTTGTAAGACTCTGCATGTTTCATCATAAAAATTACCTATTACTATTAACACCAAATATTAGACAAATGTAGAAAATAATCTAATTCAAATATGTAAAGGATGATAGAGTATTTCTACAGTAAATATAGTACATATATATTTCAATTTATTATTTTAAAAGCTTCAGGAAAGTGACAAATGCTTGTGATCGAAGGAATAAAGCTTCATTAATAAAGAAACAGGACTTACAAAGGCAAACAGCATAATTCTCTTACAGATCTCCAGTTAACTTCACAGAAACTTAAAGATTTGTCATTAGCATTCTTCACGAAACATTGAAATAAATATATTCAACTGCATTCACATGTTAAACTAGAAAGGCATCTAATTGCAGTCTAGTTTTATAGTATTTGAGGGAGTTTGTTTAATATTTTCGATCAAAGTCGAGCCAATTTATAGTAACATTAGTCTGCACTCTGGAGGATTCCTAGGGGTGACACAGTTGCTTGATTTAAAGACAAATGAACTAAAATGGGGTAAGAGTATTCATTTCTACAATGCAATTTAGCACTGGAGGATTCAGCATAAGTAAACTATTTAGTCCTGTCTAACAGTCTGTTTTTATTTAAGTACCACAAAATAAATCATGGTACGTAACTATGGCAGTAGAACAGGCACACTTATCTTGTTTGTATGTATTGGTTTTTGTGATTTTTTTACTGCTTGGCTGGCCTTTGGCCTCTGTCTGCATGTAAATACAAAAGAAAGTCACGTGAGCGACATTGGTTTGATTCAGAGGCACGTGTGGGAGTGAAGAGCACGGTGGGTGGTGGGCAGACAGACCTGGGTCACTCATTTTTCTCGCTCTGCAGTTAAGACACTTGAGTGAAAGCCTCCTCATACAGGTGGTATTATGTCTGCATACTGACTTTCCTAGTTTTAAGACCAAAGTTTTTTCCCGAAAGAACAATAAAGGTAATTAATGTGCTTAAAGAGGCCCTACTAGGAATACAAATTGTGACTTATTAATTAAAAGAAGTAAGGTATGTTGCATTGAACCCTGTTTCATAACACTGCCACAGTTTTTACGAAAGCTGTCCTCTGTTGTGAGCGTGAATATTAGTGCCGGGTGGTGGCGAAGGTGGTGCCACAATGTGACTGTGCTTGATGCCACTAAGCTGTACACTTAAAATAAATAAAATGATAAATTGTATACTATGTACATTTTATTACAATAAAAGTTACTACTATATTTAGGAATTTGTGTTATATTTCTGATGCATCTTATTAAATAATTTGCATATTTTAAATATTATGCACATTTAAAGTTTGACATCGTTTGACTTTGTTACTTTTTATTATGACATATGAAAAGTTGAATGGAAGACTAAGAAAATTTGTTAAATCTATCATCCATATACTTCACATAAAAGCAAAAAATCAGAGGGGCTTAATGTTAGATGTATGCATTATTTGAAGTATTTTAATTCTCTGTAATTTTGGACACTAAAATAATAATTTTTAAAAAATAATTTCTGCATTTTTTTCATTTTATTTTGAATTGTATTTTGACATTTGGGCTTCTGAATCTCTACTCCTAGTTAGGAAGTTATCAGAACACTAGAATTATCACTAAAATGGAAAACTTTGCCTAGCACTGTTAGAAGGTAGAGTGTATACTTTACTAATACTTTTTACTACAATTAATTAAGAGGTATGTAATTTTTGCAGTGAGACTTTTTATCCAACAATATTTTAGCAATAACTGAGTGATATATCAATTATTTATTTTCAAAAGAATATTCTGAAAAGGGTTTATATAGACTTACGTATCTCTGAGGCTTTAACAGCATTAAGTTGAGAGGCAAAACCCAGTTCTCTGTATGTACGAGACTTTAATAATTCACTGAGAATTCCAAGTGATAGATATTTTTGAATTAAAGGTGGATTAGAAATGTGAAGAGAGGAGGTTGTGAAACATAATCTGTCAGCTTTAAAGAACCTGGTAACTGTTCAGGAGTGAACAAGACAAATCTCAAGTTGCTCTTTGAGCTCTGAGATAAATGAGCATAAATCCTCCAAATCTGCTGCATTACAAGGCAGAAAGTGCCAAAATTTATGAGAAATTAAATGTGATTGAGTAAGTTAGGTAAGTTCTAGAACGCCTGGCCGCAGCTCCTCACGCAGATGTTTTTGTCCTGTAGGGGCACGTTTCTTCCTTAGCCACCTGTTACGAAATGTCTACGTCATGGCTGGTCTTTTCCAAGGATGGTTTTACATACTTCCTTTCTTTTATATAGGAAATTAAAGATATTTGTAAAATTGTGATTTGAATTTCCAAGTAGCTTGTAAACTCATTTTTTAAGGCCATAGACAAGTTAATTGTGGTTGTAGTCATTGGGTTTAATTGCCTTCTGGAGTCATATTGGACTTTGGTTCCACTACGGTACCTACACATGAGTACTTCTTTACCTTGGAAATTTTTCATCATTTAAAATCACTATTAATATTTTAAATTAAGATTTTGGAGATATTTCTCTATAGCAAAATAACATTAACAGTATTGGGAATATCACATAAATATACGGTCACAAAGTGTTACTGTTTGGGACGTATTGGAATAGAGTGTCCAGGTGGCAAGTCCAAGCGGAGATACCCAAAGGTAAGGGGTTGAATTATGGATTTAGAAATGGTCACTGTATATCTGGTAATTAAACTTCTTGGTGTTCATGGGATAATAAAATGAAGTCTGAAGGGTCAGAAGTTGAAAGAACCAAGAATGTTGCCTTAGGGGAAATTCAGGAGAAAACTCCTCCTAGTTACGGGGAAAATGGGGAAGAAAAAAAAAAGCCCGTGAAGAAAATTGAAAATGTGCATCCAGGGAGTTATGAAAGAGCCATAATAGAATGATATCAATTTGTTATGTTTCTTAACCTTTAGAACAATTACATTGTTCTTGATGACTAAGATCATTAGTCTAATAACTATAATTAGTTATAATTATGCAAAATGGGAATGTAATTTAATGTGTTTTCTATTTACTGTTCTCAATAGATCTCATTAATAGTGTTTATGAACACAGTATTTATCTCTGTCTTTGGACCACCTCTAAGGTCCTTCCAGCTATAAACTTAAGGTGTGCATGAACTCTTGCTCTGTTTAGAACCACAGATTGATTCCTAGAAATACCAAGTGATTTACACAAAACTTCGTATATAATAGTTGCTGAAAAAACATCCGAGGGATTTTTTTAGCTTAATACGCATTGTATGGAAAAGTAATTGGAGCTGAGAAATGATTGTTCAAAAAGTTCAAAAGGATATCTACTATCAGGGCTAGGACTAAAATATAGAGGCAATTATTTCTTATTTCATCATCCACATTTTTCTCTCACAACGTGAGTTAGGCAATTAGGAATATTTGCAAATTAATACATCTTAAGTGATGACAATAAAAACTATTAAATAAAACTTACATTTTAAGTGTGCTTTAAGCCAGACACTCAATTTATGGCCTTTTCATTCACCTAATGAACACCTTGAGCATTTCATAAACATAGAAATGCTCCAGGTCCTCTCCAATTACATACCAGTCTTCAGAGCCAATAAATTTCAGCCTGGGCACTTTTGGGAACCCTCTCTGAAGGCCTTAAAATGGCAAGATGCTGTCACTGCAAAACACGTGGACAATGTTATGTTTCTAGTGCTCTTACTTATGGTCTATATGTGTGCACATCTTTCAGTGTGGCGATACAGCCAACTTTAGGATCATTACAGGGATGAGGCAGTAGGAGACTCCAGACATGAAACACCCACTATGCCCCCGGGGACCCCTCGTTAATCTACCAGCTATTTCTTTGTATTAGCGCCCTCACTAACATGCAGGTACATTGTGCATTTCCCGTTTCTGTATTATTGTCTCAGTGTGCTACTTTTTGTATATTGATTATTCCATTCTTTATAAATTAAATAGTATAATATCTGAATACAAGGGGTAGTTAGCAGCACCTAATAAAACTCCGCAATTAGTTGCTTCCTACCCTTCCTGTTCGGGTTACAACTTATATAACACAAGATGAAAACGGCTATATCAACCCTAAAGAATAACGTTTCTTTAAACATTATGCTTGTGATTTTAATTGTTTTAATGATAGAAATGATCTAAAATAGCTGCATAGGAACTATACTACTCAAAAACATTAGAAAGTAGAGAACACATTTTGCAGGCTCTTAATATTTTTCATTCATTAAGCAATATTTTAAAGTAATAATTATTGCTAGAGAAAAATAAACATAAGTGCATAAATCCAAATCAAGTTAACAATTGTGAATAGTATGGTAGGAAACAGAAACTTTGAACTCAGCTACTTTTAGAAATAATAAGAGAAAAGTTTGTTCAAAGAGGCATTCTGAGATACTCTAACTTTATTAAAATCTTTTCTGAAGGTAATTTGGACTTTGCAAGAAAAGCTCTAAAAGCATGTGCATTGGACACGTCATTCTACTTGAACATTATTTTTTTGTTATACAGAAATAAATAAAATTTACAGCGTATTAAAGTCTATTTATTTACAAACAATCAAAATAAAAGGCACAGATTTTACATTTAAGCTGAAAGCATTTTTATAAACTGCATTTTATGTTTGTTATGACAAGGTTCACAAATGTCCAAATATTTAAATGTATTTCCTATTAAAAATACATGATTAAAAAAAGAATATTGAGTAGGAGTGCTCTGAAGTCTGTTGCTTTAAACATAACATGTATAATGCCATCAATCTATGTGATATACAATCCAGGCCGATGGAACTTCATAATCAAAGGAGGAAATTGTCACATTTAAAGTGCTTCTGTGCTGCGAAGTCTCCAAGCAGCTTTTCAGCTTTCATGACTTTATATGATCTTTTTGATGGTAAAGGGAAGTAAATGTGAATACTGAGATTTAATGCAATATCCTATTTTCTGTTGATTCTAATAATCCATAAAATAAGACAGCTAATAAATTCTGGAATATTTCAGGTTGTAAGTAAAGTTTATTTTTCACTGTGTTTATATAACTTGTTTCAGAGTAGCTATCCAGGAAAAAGAAGAGAAAATGATACAAATTGATATTAAAAATAGGGCCACTCAAAAAAGGGTTATATAAGAACTATAAATCCAAATGCTATTAATATCATGGCCTTTAATTTTTATTATCATTCGAAATCTAGATCATAGATAAAACTTGTTCAAAAACTTGATGAATCAATTATTCATGTTTTTCTAGTTACTGAGCATTGATGCTTATAAATTTCCTGTCTTTATGACCATGGGAGGACAGTCTCTGATAGTGTCACCAAATAAAACTGTCCCGAAGAATCAGACGTTCTAAATCTTTCAATTTCTTTTGATTTTGTTATGGTTATAAATAAATTCATCTGCTGTCCACCTGTAGCACATGCTTGGAAGGTAATTGTTTTAGGCTGAAAACATTCTCTGAGCTCTAGAAAAATACTTACTGCCATGTAAACAGGAAGTTGATTTTGTAATGAAAACTTTCTCACTACGTGTCAGAAAGTATATTTAGAAATAAATATTGTATAGGTGTTGTTTACTTCCTGTGTGCAGAAGTGAAGGCATGGGGTCACGAGCACTGATTTGCTTCTCAATGGCCTTATGTGATGATACTCAGACAGTCCCTGTGACCTCATGTGTCAGAGCCCATGTCTGTCACAGTATCATGACATTGGAGGTTTCGGGGTGGGGGGGTTTCTGCATTTTCCTCTTCAGTGTTTGAGTCACTCATGTTATACAGTAATTTTATCTTCACTAAAGGAAAAACTCTCCCAAAACCAGCCTTAGCAGGTCCGAGTTGAAGATGTTTGTATGGGAAGATTAACCTGTTTCCCAGGCTGTCAGGGTGTCGGCCCACCAAATTAAGGAAGAGTTGCAGATGGGTTTTCTGGGCCTCAACTTAAGGTGACAAAATATTTATTGTCATGTAACTTTAGCCTGGAGCTTAATTACTTTCAGGGGAGTCCCAAAGGATGCTTACATCAGCCTCTTTCTGAGCTCATAAATCACAATATCTATAGGGTGTGAGTTTTTCTAATCAGCCTTCCGCAATGCTCTTTAGAAATGGTGGAAAACCCCAAATCTCTCTATAGCGCAGATCTCATTCTACTAACAGAGGGAATGCTTAGATTAACTATTGAGTTTACATGAGCATTCCTTGAGTTGTGTTTATTTTGAGCCTGTTCCAGGGAATCTGGCCAACTCAAAGTGTAGTACCAACACATTTTCTTATAAAACCAATAGTTAACTATTATCATAAAAAAGACCTGATTCCTATGAAACAGGAGACAGAATGATGCTGTTTTAGATGTTTCCTTGACTTCTGAAGTCCACAAAATTTTTGGGTTGTGACTACAACTACCATATGTAATGATTATAAACAAAGAGATTTGATTCTTCAGCTACACAGAAAAGTGTATCATTGAATTAGAATTATAAATCACACACACGAAAAGAATAAATGAAATACTGGAAACAAAGGTGGAAGGAAAGGCGGAGAAAACTAAGGAAATCTTTAAAATAAAAAATAAAAGAAGGAGTTCGCTGTTTTAATTTTTTGGCCAACCCTATCTGGCTGAATTAACATTTTATACGTGTAAGTATTTTTAAACAATATAAGAGTATTTATGACATGAATGGAAGACTTATATTGGCTACATACTGAAATCAGAGAATCAGAGTGACTCAAAATCCAGAAGCAATACAAGATAAAAGTTACAAATTTTGTTCCATAGAATTTTAAAAGAGTTTATATGGCGAAAAAAAAAAGTGACCTCAGAAGTTCCTTCTGGCATTGGCCTGTATAGAATTAGGATTAATAAAAATAAGAGCACTGATTACCATTAGTGTTCCAATTGCCAATACTTTTACATGTATTCTTTTATTTCGGCCTCACAGCAACCCTATGAGGAAGGACTATTATCGTCATATTGTGTTTTCCGGATGAACGCGGTCATGACACTAGCAAATGGTACAGCAAAGACACAAAGCCATACCTGCCTGAGGCTAACACCTGTACTTTTTTTTTTAATTTTTAAATTAAAAATTTTGGTGGCATTGGTTAACATATAGATTTTTTAGTGTACAATTCTAAAACACATCATTTGTACCTTGCATTATGTAGGGGTCAAATATATCGTGCTGTTTATTTTTATATTTTCATGACTATATTTGCATATTTATATTTTTAAGCAATTTTTGAGGCAAAATTCATATAACATAAAAGTAACCATTTTCAAGTGAACAGTTCAGTCTCATTTAGTACATTTGCAATGTTGTACAACCACCAATTTTATCTGATGATAAAGCATTTCTGTCTCTACAAAGTAAAACCCCACTTCCCCCCATTCCTCCTCCTCTCTGCCCCTGGTAACCACCAATCTTCACTCTGTCCGTTGGAAGTAACTATTCCAAATACCCAGGTTTCATATAAAAGGGTTTCATATAAAAGGGATCATATAATATGCATGCTTTAAAAAATAATTGAATGAATAAAGCCAGGTTTCAGAAATTGTTTAACTTCACAATTAAGTATTTTTGGCCTAGTGTTTCTAGGGACACGGCTAAAAGCCTCGGGGAACATGAAGAATTTCTTGAATCCCCTCTAAGCAAAGCAAAGTTTTCTTCAGGTGTGTTTAATCTGTTTCTTTAGAAGGCAGCACTTAGAATTCTTATTTTGTATCATCAGCTGAAGATTTTCACATTTCTCATCATTTATGTTGTTTTTGTCTTTGTCTTTTGAATCTACTTACTGAAGGACAGTCTCAGTTTTATCTTCCACATTACATTCATAGTTTTCTGCAACATAGTCTCTTCTCTGACTCCAATAAAAATATGCATTTTGTTGCTGCACTTCGAGTTTCTAAGAAAATAACCTTGTTGTATATTGACTATTTACTCTGTGTTTTTCTCCTATCATTTCATAAATGCCATAATATTTTGCCTCTATCAGACACTGAAAATATTCTGATAATTTTAATATTTGTGCAAAAGTACAATTAATTCAAAGACAATACATTTTAATGCAACAGTCTAAATGCAACAGATAAAAGCATTGAACTTGATTTTAACAGAATTTACTTGCATCACTTAAAACTAATGACCTCTTATTTTAAATATTAATATATTTATGTAAGCTACTGTTTAAAATACTGTTTTTATCTAAACTGATATAAACAGTTGCCTGACAAAGTGGGTCTTTTGAAGATACTCTCTCACCAGCATGTAATGTATATTTGATGTAATAGAAGCTCACATATGGCTTCTGGTAACAGATTTTGTAACTGTTTTGACATAATTGGTTATTTGTCTTTTAAACTTATTATAAGGTTATTCTAACTTCTGCCTAATACAAAGTAGGGAAACCTATCAGACTCAATGATTTCTATTTTCTTCAAATTTTTACTTATATATGTAACATAATCAGATTATCTTTTCAACTTTTGTATTTATCACCAATGAGCATTTTATATGGATCTTGATGTTCACAGACTAATTAACTAATTAAATGAGTAAAATTACCTTTATCTGAATGAAAAAATGTTTAAATTATAGTTTATTTAGCAAGAAATATAAGTTGGCATGAACTAAATTAAATTTTCTAGAGTATTGTAAAATAAACATAAGATTTCATAAGTGCTCAAATTGTTTTCAGAACATCAAAAGCTATCTATTCATTCACTAAATGGGATTTATGACTGTTATAAATGTAACCCTTCTCACCATAATGTACTATTTAAGATACAAAGACAGAGCAAAACTGAACATGTATAATTTTGTGATGAGTAGAGGACTGTATGTACTAAGTACCAAGTAGATAATTCAGTTTAATTAAAAAATCACTTTCTTTGACTGTTACCGTCAACTCAGATTAATCAGATAGTTACACAGCTTTGGTTTCACAATTGGTATCTGTTCAAATAGAGACGCTGAGAAAAAAATGTCTGACGCTTCTCTTTTATTCTTGGCTATTTTGTGTAGGGGAGACATATAGGCAGGATTTCACTTTCTCATGCCTCCAAAGACTGACCGAGAATAGACCTGTTTAAAAAAAAAAAGTTTGGGTGGTGGGCAGAGAAGAATGATGGTGAAATAAAGAATGTTCTAACAATTACAGTTAATTAATTTAAAATATAAAAACAACAGGCAAATACAAATCAATCTGAAAGCCAGATTCCAGTAGCTTTCTATGTCTTTATGTGACTAAGGTGTAAAAGCAAACCTTTTTAAGTAAATGATGGGCAACCAAGTTAATCTAATTGATTTTGGTGTCAGTCAGAAACATTTTGTTTCTCTGTTATAAATATTTTACTAAAATAATTAAGAGAATGTTGTTGTTTAATGATTCTAGAGTCACTGGTCGTGTAACACAGAGCAGCAACATTAAAAGTAGAAAGGCAGTGGGTGGCATGATGGAGAACCTTCTTGCTGTGACTGAGCAGGACACTTCATTGCAGGTGACATGGCTCTGCCTTGGCCCATGTGCAAGGGAAATAATTTACAAAAGGGAAGACGTTATGGCTCAATCACATATTGAATAAGATCCATTAATATGATTGATTTTGAAATATTTACATATGAAAAGAATAAAGAAATCTCAATCCTCTGCTGAGGTGAAATATTTCAATAAAATGAAATTTAAAGATGTTTTTAGTCTTCACAGATTTTAAGTGTTTAGTATACAAAAACTCAATTATAACAAAAATGTTTGTGATGACCTAGAATCACCTTACAGTCTTCATTTAATCAACATCCTTGTGGGCAGTCTCTGTGGAGGAAGTTATCATGAAGAAGAGGAGCAAACAAACAAGAAAGAAAGTGCGCCCCCTGAATCATCAAAGGATAGCTCTTGCTTCTGGTACAAAAGAGCAGTCTACCATTAGAAAATCCAAATGAATGATGTTTTCCAACATATTGGGAATAGAGATACATAAATGAGAAAAACTGGGAGTTTTGGATTCCAATCATGAAGAAGAAGCCTGGATCTAGACAATGACATGTTTCAAAAATTTTATAAGAATTAAAATCACACATAGTCTTTGAAAATAGTGTAATGGAAATGAAAACCAACAAAAACATAACATCTAGAAAATATCCAGTGACCTAAGAATTAAACTCTCTCAATAACCGAGGAGTTAAAGAAAAACTAGCAATGCATATTAGAAATCATTTTGAACAAAATTATATATTAAAGGAAGGGTATGTTGTAATTATGTGATAGTGTTTGTAAGAAAATTCCTAATCTGAAAGTCATTTATCGACAATGAGGGAAGGCTAAAAACTGAAGAGTTGACCTTCCTTCTCAAGAATCTAGAACAACAATAGAAAGATCAGTAAGGGGAGTAAAGGGGAGAAATTAATAAAAGAAACATCAGAATTTAGTGAAAGTACAATAGGACAAATTAACAAAGGGTTGATTTTTTGAGATTAAGAAGTTTAATAAGCCTACAATGACAATATTATGAAGACTGATAAACTTTCAAAAGGACTCATCATGGGTAAAGTGAACATATAATATCAAAACAAAATAATGAAATGAAGTGAAATGAGACAAAGTGAATTAAAAGGATGAATTGCTACATGCTGTATAAACTGTGTAAAAATATAATAAGGATATAATGAACCACTTTTCCAGTAAGCTTCTCATTTTGAATGCAATGGGGAAAATATAAGAAAGCACAGCTAACCAATATTGACACATAAAATAGGAAATCTGAAGATTAAGACATATTTTAAGGAAGTCGAGGCTATTGATATCCAGTAAATGTCCTGCAAAAATATTTTAAAATGAAATGTACTAGTTTTAAAAAAATCTACAATAAACAGAAGTCACTTTTCTAAATATTTTATGAGCCTGTCTTTACAATGATGTATATAGCCCAATAATAGAGACATTATAAGAAATGGAAACTTCCAAATGATCTATCTTGTGAATATAAATACAGATATCTTAACCCATGCTAATTTTAAAATTTAAAAAGTAATTAGTATAATCCAACTACCGCACCAGTGAAAAGGTAACAAATATATAATAATTTCAATAGGTACATAAAGAAATGATAACATGTAACACCTATTTGTGATAAAGATTTCTTGCACACCAACAATACAATGAAACTTTCTCAATGTTATAATTGACACAAAACCTATAGTGTGAATAATATTAAATAATAAAATATTAAAATAGTTCTCCCTTAAGATTAGAAAACAATCAAGGTTGTCCATCTTCATTATATATTTTAATACTATACTGGGGAGCAAAGACAATGCAATAAAGCAAGAAAAAGTTGTTTCACTTTATAAAAAAACTACAAAAGTATTAAAACTCTCATTATCTGCAGATGACAAAATTGTATCATTAGAAAATCTAAAAAATCTTTTGACAAATATTAAATATCAATAATGAATTTAGTAAGGTTTTTGAATAAAATCAATCAATATATAAATTGATTTTATTTCTATTTCTTAAACTAATTAGACAATTTCTCAAAAGAAACATTATTTTCAATATCTTCAAAACACTTTAAAAGCCTGAGTACAGATTACAAAGGCTATGAAAGAAAATAAAAGCCACATAGCAATTTTGAGAGAAATTTTAAAAGACCTGTATTTTAAATAGAGTGATATATTATGTTTACATGTTTTAATGTTATGAAGTATCTGACCTTCCTAAATCAATTTAAATTTTCAATTAAATTTCAATTTTAATCATACCCACACTTTGGGAAGAACAAATGATTGAATGATCAGCAGTTTCTAAAATTTACATGAAATAGCAATGGTCACGTATAGTCATAATTGTCATAAAAAGAACATAACTGGATAATTTACACTACTAAGTATTTAGACACAACAGAGAAATAAAAAATTGATTTTAAAATGTGGAGCCACCTGCTATGTGAAAAGGGCTGTACTGAAATACTGTGTGGGAAACAGAAACATTTCAATAAATGTATCTAGTTTAATTAAATAGTCTTTTAAAAAAGAAAATGTTTCTTGTTTCCTCTATTACACCATTCCTGCAAAATATATTCTAGATAGATAATAGGATCTAAATATGAAACACAAAACTATAAAGCTTTGGATGTAAACATAGAGGAACATCTTCATGACTTTGGCACGAGAAAAGTTCTGTCAAAGATGCTGCAGAAAGGAGGCTGCATAAACAAAAAAATGACAAATTGGATTCTATTAAGATTAGTAACATGTATTCATAGAACTTTACATTATTAAGTGAATGGAAAGGCAAATTACAGTGTGGGAAGAGCTACATATATTTCAAGACAGGCTTAAATCTTGAATATCCTTATACTATCCTGAAAGAGTATCCTTAAAGTCCTTTATGAGTGGAAAGGCCACCCTAAGGGATGGCGGGGAGGCAAAATCACAAACAAGCTGTTCACAAAAAGGTTATTCAAAGAGAAAGTAAATGCACAAAAACATGTCCAGTTCCACTAGTAATAAGGCAAATGCAAATGAGATAAGAGATAATGTTACAATTCCATGTAGAACAAATGAAACTGTTATATATAGAATGTAGCTGGTAAGTAAATTAGTGCAATCACATAGAAAAGTTATTTAAAGCTATTTACTAAAGCTGAACTTTGGTATAAATATGGGAAATATATACCAAAAACAAAAAAATGTATTCACCAAAAATATGTATACAAGAAAGTTTATAATAGCACTACTCATTATAGCTTAAAACTGGAAATATGCAAATGTCCATGAACGGCAGAATGAGTAAATAAGTTTCAATGGTCACAAAAAGAAATACTACATAGAAAGAAGAATGAGCTAACACATGGAAGAATCTTACAGACATAACTCAGAGAAAAAGAAGCCATCTACGTGCACAGTATGGTTCTACTTAGATAAAACTCAAAATCAGGCAAAATATATCTGCAGTTTTAAAGTCAGGTCGGTGGTGAGGGGGTCAGCCACGAGACAGGGGTTAAAACTGTACAAAGGGCATAAGGGTCTCATTGAATGACAGAAATGTTCAGTTTCTTGATCTGGTTTCTGGTTAAACAGATCTCTTTTTACTTTGTAAAATTCATTGATATGCAAACCTCTCTGTAGGTAGGCTATCTTCAATAAATATTTAAAATATTTTCTATCAAAAGGCTGAAATTAAACAGATTAAAAGATAAAGAGTGTGCATCTCTGTGAGATACAGTCCATCTAACATACTTACATCTGTTTCATAGGTTGTATCATCAATAGAATTAGCTTTAATGAGACATTATAAAGTGTCTTTTAAAAAGTCATTCATTCAAATCTTCATCCAGTGAACGACTTAATAGTCTCATATTAAAAACAAGGCATTCCAGAGCAAGAGTAGCTATTTAATTATATTTAAGTTAGCATTTCACAAAACTAATTGTCCATTGGATACACTTACCATATTTGTATTAATACCTAGAAAACTCAAAATTCTTATAATAAACTTTGAAAAACACTGCACTTTTGAAAACATGCTATGAAGTTCCCAAGTCAGGAACAAGCTGTAGACGGGGTTCTGCATTTTATATCCCCATCCCACCTTAAAGGCTCAGGTTGAAGTTCCATTTGCTTTCCTACCAAGTGCTTATCATGTAAGACACCAAGGATGATCCCAGACATACAAAGTAAGCCTCACCTTTTCTAACGAATTGCTGAGATTTCCGGTCCTCAAACTCAGATGTAGATGAACTATTTAATTAAGGATTTTACAAAAAAAAAAAAATGGTGTGAAGAATGTATCTTCTTGCACACAGGTGCAAAATTATTTCTGAGTTATATACTAAGAAGTAAAATGCAGACCACACAGAATTGTATATCCATGTTTATTAGGTGCCAAATTGCTCTCTAAAGTGGATATGTCAAACTAAACTCTAAAATGTATGTTGATGTATCAATGGACATTTGTCCTCCGGATAGTATGATATATATTCTATTATATATATTTAACATATATTCATTATATTTATCATGTGATAGCTGTGAAATAGAATCAGATTTTGTATCCCAAATAAAACCATGGTTTTTGTTCCATGCTGCTTTTTTTCCTCTTAAATTAGCAGAATATTGACATATCAGATAGTGCTCTTTTGAATAAAACATGATTAATTGAGGCCTGGTCATGTGCTCATCCCCTGGGTAAAGGGGTGACTGGTCATATATAAAAACTTGAGAACTGAGGATACATAAGCCTGAATCCCTCAACAAAATTTATGAGGGCGATAGAGAAAAGGGTATGGTATAAAAGAGAAGCTAAAAAAATTATAGTCCATAGAACTTTCTCTTTGAATGTAGAAAAAGGAAACAGAAATTGCAAAGAAAAAAATCATAAATTAATATCTCAAAATATGAACAAACCATGTGCTTTTTTGTATTATGCATCAAAAATTCATAGTAACTACCAATAAAGCCTACTGAGTTCCAAGTTGCCAGAATCTCAGACACCTTGCCCTGCGACTGGAACAAGGGTGTGATGCCTCTCTTCTCAATCCTGTTGCTCTCATAATTTATACTCAAATGTGAATGTTTGACCTCTTTACACTACATGACAAAAGGAAGTATGATAAACCATTTACTCAACACTTCAGGCTATTGAAAGTCCTTTTTCCCAAGAGGTCAGTAAACACTATTCCATTAATAAAAATGTTTGTGTTAAAGTAGGACTGGTTTCTTGGTGATGGAGGTTCACATCCCAGACGGCACATTTGAATCGGTCGAGAAGGGAGCTAAGGCAATAAGGTCCAAGCTCCCGCTGCGAAAGTCTGACTTACTGGGTCTAGGTTCAGTTCTAAACAAAACGGTAAGAATCATCAGGTTGCCAATGAGACCTTTCAATAAAGAACTCTATTAATAATATTCTTGCCTATACAAAAGTTAGATATGGGAGTATAATAAACTCCATTAGTCAAATTAATCAATTCATGGCCCGTTATGTGACACACGTACTTCCCTGCACTTCCCCCTTGATTACTTTAAAGCTAAAGAAGACATTATGTATTTCAGTATGTAAATATTTCAGTATATCTTTTTCATGTGTTCTCTGAAATAAAAACTATCCAAAAATTGTAACCATAATACTGTTATCAGACCTTAAATGACTAATAGTGATTATTTAATGTTTCAAATATCCAACCAGTGATTATGTTTTCCTGTTGTCTGTCTCTCTTCATAAAAATTTAAAACTCCAAACAACTGAACTGCATAGATTCAATAGGCTTTTTATGTTTCTTATTTAGGGTTCAATGCCCCAGACACCCAGTGTCATCCTGTTCACTTCCTCTATCCAAGCATAATTTTAATAGTGATCTCATTTAGTCTCAAAGAACCCTATTTGGATAACATAGCATAGTCACCCTTCCCTTAAGTATCCTTTAATCTATAGGTTCTTCATTTTTCTCTTTCTTTCCCCTTAAAATGTACTTTTGTTGAAGAAGCAGGTTGACTATCCTACGTAATTTTTTGCGATCTGTATTTTTCCAATTGCATCCTTGTTTTATCATTGAACATGTTATTTTGTCCCCTGTGTTTTCTATAAATTGTTGTAAGATATAGGCATGGTTAGATTCCAGGTTGATTTTGTGGGCAAAGATATTTCCAGAATGGCATTCCATATATCCAAAAAGCGGTTACCTCTTTTACTGTGATTTTTGCAGTCATTAATGATTATCTGTAGATCCATTAGGGGTTAAAAATGGTAAACTTCTATCATTCTTTTTTTAATTTTTTGGTGGAATATTTTTTCAAATAGAAATGTCCCCATTAAACAATAGATTTTTCCCTTGCAGGGGTATCCAACCTGTGGCCCTCAGGCCACATGCAGCCCAGGATGGCTATGAATGCGGCCCAACACAAAATCATAAATTTACTTAAAACATTATAAGATTTTTTTTTGTGATTATGTGTTGCAATGTATTCAATGTGTGGCCCAAGGCAACTCCTCTTCCTCCCGTGTGGTGCAGAGACACCAAAAGGCTGGACACCCTGTGAGGTATTATCTGTGCAGGAAATGTAGGCTAGATGCTTGGTGTTGCTCTTTACTTGCTAGTTTTCAAAAATGTTGAGTTGCTGTTCCCTTAGCAACCGTGCAAGTGACATTATGAACTCATGGATCAAAAATATTGGATGTGTTTCCATTCATCATAGTTATTATTTTTTTGAAGCTCCAATTTTCCCACCTTTTGCCAGCTGCTGCTTCCTCTTTCTGTCTCCTCGGCATGTGTTTTCAGCAAGAACACTGTAATCGCCGACAGCCTACTGGTGTTCGAGTTTGGCCCGCCCCAGACATGGTATCAGCCAATTTCTCCGGAGAGCCCTGATTCCTACCCCTGCCTTTTGTGGGGACGGCAAGAGGGGGTGACACAGAGAGAGGCAATGGCATTTAGAGAATACAATCTAGGTGTTCGGGACTCTCATCGCTACGGGCCTGGCTTTTCCAGGAGACAACAAGGAAACATGGTTTATGAAAAATTATATATATCATCGGTTTATTCTCATGCATTCAGGAATACAGGTGTTTACTGGTTCTCATTAATCTTACATCTGTAGCCCCTTTACACACAGACAAGCCCACTGGGCTGTGACATCAACGTAGTTAATTTATATTAATTTACAATAAACTCAAATCAGTTTCAGAATAACGATAGCTACACTGTCACCAAGAATTAGCTAATAGTTTAAGTTTTGTTGTTGTTGTTGTTATTTTCTCCTTTAAGGTACACTTTAGTGGGGAAGTGCATTCAAATTACTGTATTTTAACTCCTCTTGAAAAACGTGTCTTGGCCATGGGTTAACAAGCACTGAATATACTAACATGTTGCTTCACTTAAAAATATTTTAAGAACTGCATTTTAAAATATTATTTGTTTTTATATACAATATTTACACAGCTCAAAATCAAGTGTACTGCACAAGATAAGCCTGAGGAAGTTCAGTTTCTATTCTGGTAATCTACAAACAGTGCCCTTCGATTCTATCTCTCATGTACAACCACTTAAAAAATAGTTTGGTTTGGTTTTCACTTTATATATAAATTCTGTATAGACATAAGTATATACATATGTTTGTACACACATATAGCCCCATTCTTAGATTGGTACAATATTATGCATAGTTTATATCCCATTTTATTATAACTCTCTTGATAACTTTATAGAGTGCATATAAAAATGCACTTCTTCCCTTTCAAAGTTGCCTGGTTATACCACAGCTTGTTAAACATTCTCCGATTAATGAATACTTTTAGTCTTCTGACCGCAAAGAGTAACCCGATGTGTACTGGTGATTCTAATTGAAAGGCTACTTGAAACTACTTCAAGCAAAAGGGATGCCAATACTTACACAGAGAGTTTTGCATGTTGTACTAACTCTATGGTCTGTCAAAATCAGGGATTGTTTTTCTCTGTTGTAAGCTATATTTGTATTATTTCCATTTAATTGAGCTAGAAACCTCCTGATATGCTGAGTCATGGACCACTTGAATACATTACATATTAAATTTATGTATCATACGACACTATCTAGCTGAAACGCTTGTCCAGTCCTTTGAATGAAAGGGGGGTATCTGATACGGACATTGAACCCTGGAACGTTTGTTGTTGAACTGAGTGGATGTCTGATGCTTTTGTTTTAAGACAACACCACATTGGATGAGCAATGTGGAACTTATAATCTCTTTAACTATATACTTTCTGCCAAACAGAAATTAGGGGCTCATTGTGGAATCCAGGAACAATATTTCTCACATTCTTTGGACATACAGGAAATGTCCTTTTGGCTTGTTCTGAATTTCTTAGTGAAGAAAACATATGCAAATTATAAGAAGTTGAATTCTTTTTAAACAAACAAACAAAAAAAGAAGCAGGGGTTTGCAGATATTTCTTTTTATTCTCTTCTAAATGATTGATTGAGACTATGTTTTATAATGGGACACCAGCATTTAGCAAATTATTATGGTCCAATAGTCTCATCTCTTTCTGCAAAGAAAAAAATTTCACACGGTCTAGTTAAATTCTCAGGCCGGACCTGAAGACTTTTCTGAGCCTTGCCTAGCACCAAGAAAAACAGAGTGAGCGTGTTTTTTTAAGCTCGAACTTCATCGAAGCTGCGTATTGAAAAGCCCCAGCTTGCTCAGCCTTTTCCTAAATCCCACTGGCTAGCGTTCAACAGAGCTCTCATGTTAAGGACGTTAGATTCACATGTCTAATGGATATTATAAGAAGTACATATTTATTATTTTATTTCCACTCATTTGGGTCCCCTATGATATGCATTGTATGAAATTAATTTCTAGTAAAATATCTTAATATATATAATTCATTATATAAATAAAATTTTTTATTACAGCTGTTATGACTGCTGGTTCTTTGAACCATTTTCTAGAAAACAATCTAAAAACAATCTGGAAATTATCCTCTAGTAATAATTCTATAAAATATTTTATCCTATTTAAGATTAGTGAGTGATAGTTCTATGAAATATATTTTATCTTATTTAATATGATTGAGTATACTGTTCACTTAATAAAAAAATATTTTCAGTGGAAAAAAGTTGAGATAAAGTTATTTTGCCTTTTCTATGAGAGATATTCTTCTTTTGAGTTGCTAGGTTTTTATCTTCTGAATGCAGTAAATTGCATAAATAATAGAATTTTATTTTAAGTCTTTGACTATTAAAAGACATGGGAACAAAACTATGCAGCAACTTTACCCATGTTTATATAATTCACATTTCTGAACATTTTTATGTGCCCATCACTGCTTTATTTTTATGTTTCTCATATAACTAATATTAGCTGTTTAACTAATGTAACAACCTACTTTTATTGCTGAAAAAGATATATTATTATTGTAATTTTTATTAATAATAGAAAGAATAATAATTTACTTCATTTCCAAGACCACTCTATATGAACAATTTCAAGAAACTGATCAATTTACTTTTATAAGTTGGTACATTAAAAAATAGGCTATTTGTCTTGCCACCAGCTATTTAACGGAATCAAAGATTTTTCTTCATTAGAAATTTACATATAAGAAAATGCACTTTTTCTCTTTTATTTATTGAAGGCTTTCAGCATATGTAATCAAGGTTTTCTTTTTTTGAAACTTGTCAGCAGGAAAAGATAAATTAATGGGTAGATGATGACTTCATAACCTACAATCATACACATAAATAAATTAGAACGAAATGAAGTCGTATCAATCTTACGCACATTATAAAAATGAGAGAGACATTAAAAGTGACAGTCAATTAGTTTGTTGCGAGTCAGTGACCTTGGACTGACTAAGATGCACTTTAGAAACGGTGACCATAGAAGAAAGCGCTAAATGCCGCCACCCTCCTACCCACAGGGGCGCATCTCACACTGTATCTGACCACCGAACAGTTGAAAGAACCTTTGGATCCAACCAGTAGTTGCAATAAGAGGCAATTAAGGATCCATAAAGGAGATTAATCTTCATTATAGCTTCCTTTACTGATTTTTTTCAGAGCAATAGCCCAGATTGAAAAAATTAAAGTAGTACCAAGCACTACAAGAAAATGTTCCACGTATACAGGCCTAAAACCTTTGCAAAACCAAGAAGAGCAAAGCAGTATTCAGAAGGCCTTCAAACTCATGGCTTTGCATGTGGATTTATATCCATTTCTTTATATTGTTTCAAATTCCTTAAACAACGTGGATATGTGGAGTTTTGTTTTCATCACACTGAAATGTTTTAGCCATTTTTAAAAATATGTACTTTGAGTATTCTTCCTTTTAGGATTTCAATTTAATTTATTATAAACCGACTGATATTTTCTGCCATGTATCTCAAGATGTGTTTATTAATTTCAAACATGTTTCTCTCTTTGCTGTATTTTCAACAGATTCTCTTACTGTGCATTCTAGTTCAGTAACCTTTTATTCTCCAGTGTCTTATATGCTATTAATCTTACCCAGAAAATTTTTCATTTCAGATATTGTGTTTTCCAGTGTTTTGAGTAAAAGTTGTTACATATATGTGTATATGTCATGTATTTATGCTTATATGTGAACATATCAATTTAGCTATGACATATTTCATTAATTACAGTTTTATAAACAAAATGTTGCAGACACGTCTGCAGCAGTTTCGTTTTCAGAACCTGTGTTTTGCTCACAGACCATGAAATAACAATATCTCAGTTACTTGCAACTGTTCCTCAGGTAACGTGTATGCCATCATATCAATCAAAACTGCCATTTCAATTACTGTTTGTAACAAAACATCTTTATTCCCAAGTCATCTATAAACTCTACTGTGAAAGTTACTACAAAAACCAATGTATTATTGGTTTTCATAGTAACTGATAATACATTGGTGACTACAAAAATCTTACTTTTCACAAATCTTACTTGTTTGCCAGTATATATTTTATATTAGCAGTCTTTGGAGCTATTTTTAAATGATTATTACGAATGCGATACATTTTTTGATCTAGGATGTGTTTAGGCGCTCTGTCCAATGACTTACAAGTCAAAGAAATGTCTCGAGAGGTCACCAACAAATAGTTTTCAGAGGTATAGTAACATGAAGGAAAATTAAACAGCTGTGAATTTTTTTCCATGGGCTCTGCTGTCCATGCCGCAGTCTATCTTTTAAACTTCTCCTTTTACAGAGAATGCACCCTCTAAGACACTTTGCTTCGTGATTACCTATTGAATATTAAATAAACTTTAAACTTTACAAAGTTTTTCTTTTTGACTCTTTTTATACTGTTTTGACTACTGTGTTCTTTGTGGTCTCTTTGTACTTTGAACATATTTGTCCCATAACATTTCAAAACTCTACTGAACTTCCTTCCTTCTGTATCTGTCGCCCTGCCTTCCATATCTTTCTTTCTCAGAGAACATATCAAACACATCAGTGTTTCCTATCACTTTGTTCCAATTATCTTGCATATTACCTGGCCACATTTAGTCATCTAAGAAATGTTTGTTAAATTAAGACTTTCGATGCAAAAATATCCAATGGATGAGCTGACTTCTGACACAGATATTTCCAGAAGTGCACAGAATTCAATACTCCACGCAAACATCTCTGGAATCTGCTTCCTTTTGTTACTAGCTTTACCGTAAGACATTTTCCACTCTTTGTTATGGCAGGACAACCACCAACAGCTTCAGGTCAAATTCCTACTGGCCCAGAGTCTTTAGCAGGAGGACAGATTTCATTTTCTCAAAATTTCTACCAGAGCCTTAGAACGGACTCTGAGGAGCCTGGCTTGAGTACGCGTTCATCGGTGTGGGGCGCGTGCTCGGAGTGGGCTGCCACTCCTGGTGACCCTGTGAGTGAGCGATGCCCACTGCGTCCATTCCTCAGCAGCGCTGCTCAGCTCCTGTGTGTCCACGCCTATGGCTTCTGTTATGAAGCCGGTGCTTCTCAAACTTGGGAAAATAGTCTTCCTCTCTCAGAAGCAATGCACGAGCCTTAGTCTTTGGTTGAGCAGCCGGCCTTCCTACTTGTTCTGGACACTGGGGCATGGCTTCCGGGTTTTAGATCTGAGTTAATATCTATCATTTTCCCCCTAAACATAGAAAAGGTGGAGGGAGAAGAGAGGCTCAAGAAAAAGGAGGTTTTGAAGTGTGCTAAGAGAAACAGAGAGGGGAGAAGAGAAAAGAGGAAAATAAATAATTCTTAGACTTTTGAACTGGGGTAACTTCCCTCCTGTTGGTTAGTTTCTGTCACTGTCCTCTGCTCAGCTCTTTTGCTGACAGAGCCATTACTTTAGAACTTCAGTTCTTTTAACTCTGAGTTGATGTATTTTACCAGTAATCCTTCCCAGAGAGATGCCAGTGGACAAAGGATGATTCCGGATCACGGAGCTTTCTCAGCCAGAGCATTTGAACAAGGAATGCATATGAAGTAATAATTTTACATGACCTTTAAATACCATGTCACTGTCAATATTGCATTTCCTCATTAGTGGTAGCAAATCCTGAAAAAGAGTTTTATTTTTCTCATACATTGCAATTAATTCTTTATTATTTGTAACATATCTTTAATTCCTGGTGATGGACATTCAAATACAAAAATTATTTTACATTCACAAATATTAAATATCCACAGTTGTCTAATAAAGAGACAATATATCTGCCTGCCAGGAATATGGAAGTCCTTACAAAATGATACGTAAGCAGAGCAAATATGAATTCACTAGGTTCTTCTATAGCATGCATAAAATACCAATCTACTTTATAGAAACACACTTACCAATTTTCTAAGTGCTAACTTGATTTTCCTAAAAGAGGTGTAGTGACTATGTAATACATACATAGCAGTAAAAATTAATGATAGTATATCCTTCTGATTTGGGAAGTCATTATTTGCATTTCAACTATTAATCACTAACTCCCTAAATGTAAGGTAGAAATCCTATTTACCTAGTATGCAATTTGTGCATAGTAGCACATGGCTGGTTTCCTCCGTCGAATTGTCTATGAACTCTCTCCCCAAATCCCCATTCATTATTACAGATAAATGAACTTTTGTTGTTAAAAATCTTAATTGGAGTTTATAAGGAAATATTGACACACTTTCCTTCTATGGTTACACCTAATGATTTATATTTGAAGTATAGTGTTTTATCTAAAAATTCATGAGAGAGGACAATTCTGATTATAAAAATATCATTTTTATAATATAAAGTTTAAGCAGAAAAAATTATAATTGACATTTGAATTTCTGCTGATATTTTTTCTCAGATGTTTTTATTTTACAGCTGAAGAATAATCTTCAAAATATTTGATAGCTGTATTACAGTTATTCACAGGCATTTTTATAAAATAGTTTTTGTGGAAGCCGCAGTTTAAGTCTGTCCTTAACAGCCTCCAACATTTCCATAGCCGTCTTCTGGCTATTCACTGAAATGGAAAATCTACAGACTTATTTCATTTACTTTTGTGTAATATAGTCTCATAAGCTTCCATTCTCAGTGCCTCTTTGTATATGATACTTTTCTTTCTTTTCTGTTCAATGAACTATTTTTACAAGCTGTATTGTGCATTTTATCATACTGACCTAAAAAAAACTATCAAACTTTGTTTTTAATTTGCTCCCCAAAATATTCAAATTAGAATTTTCATTTACCAGTTCACTGTGTTGGTAATAATCAGCAGAATGAAATGGTAAATACAAGGAAATGTATCTTTTATGGTTGGATAAACCCATCAATAGGAACAACAGAAAAAAAGGCTTCCTCTTTTTTTTTAATAAGCTTGAGAAAGCATCTGTCTTACTATAAACAATATACTTCACCAACCATGTAAGAATTTATTTTCATTGTCATGATTTAGTTACCAGCTTGCACGTTACTTATTGTTCTTATTAAAGGAAGTTTTTCTTTATGAAAGTCAATGGACTGTAGTAGATAGTAATTTTATACAGTAGAGGTTCTAAAACTAGTGCTTCCCTAACTATTTCTGCACTGCTTAAATACCAGCAACATAAAGCCAGTTAAGAGAACTGATGACTTATGAAAAATCCTTTCATTAAACACAGCATGGAAATAGACTATTTGAAATCGAGAAATATGGCTCTTGTGTCATTATCAAAGTTGATTCAAAAGTAAGGCCAATTTCTTTGAACCCCCTTTTCAGTTGTAGATGTTTTATTGACAATAATTCAAAGGTTATGAGTTCAGTAAACTGGATACTCACATAAGATTATGTGTTACCAAAGATGATTATCAACAGGCTAAGAATACTTTATTAGATGTGTGAGTTAGGAAGTTAGAGCAGGCTTGCAAATGACGTGATATCTCCCTACATCTGGAAAACAGTTTGAATGGGTGGATAGGAAAGTATAAGCATTGCTAAGCTGTGGCAATGGGCATGAAGGGTTACTTGGACTATAAATAACCATTACATTTTGGAAAGCTACTTAGAAGAACAAAGAAGGGTACAGTTTAAGGAAGAAGTAATATAGCTGTGAATCACTGGGCACCTGATGTAAGGACTTAACTAAATTATATAAAAAATAGTGCAATACTTTATTATCTTGGGCAAAGAAACAGCATAACAGGCTAGCTCAAAACAGTGGCTTCAGATAAGAGCCATGTAGGTTGGGTTCAGCTTCTGTTTTGTATTTCCTTCTCTTGGGGTCCGTCTGGGGTCATTCACGTGGCTGTGGTGATGGCTCTGTAGTTTGGGGTAAGAGCAGAAGTTGAGTCTTTGCTAGTTTCTCTTCTTTGGGCTCTCATTCTCCCTGGGTTTCAACTGAGAATCTCACAAAAGGTGGCACTGAGTTCTAAGAGGGCAGCGAGCTCGGGACTGGCAGTTCTGATACCAGCCAGACACATGACACTGAACACCCCTACTTTAAGGAGTGGAAACATTCCTTAATGAGGATGAAGTTCTTATTCTCATACATTTTCTTGATTCATGGTCTTCCTTAACCCTTGAAAATCATCTGGTTCTTTGGTTTAGATTTGAGACATCTTTTTATATTTATAGGAAATGGTGTGTATTTATTTAAAGCTAAATAGCTTTTTCAGGCAGTTTCTAGCTCAGAGAAGCCTGATGACCTATAGTCTTCTTTACATTTTCAGCTTTCATGGTTTTTTTTTTCTTTTAAGTCCCATTTGTAAAACTCCCTTATAAACATTTGTCAGTCTTGCAAGAGGTTTGCAATATATTAGCCTTTAGGAAAAAACCAGTGTTTTATGTATATTCTCATAGTTTTGGGTTATATTTAATTGTTTTCTGCTCTTTCATTTCCTTTCTTATTCTTCTTTTCAGTTTTTTTTTTCCACATAGGTCCTTGTAGTAGAATCTTAGATGATTAATTTGGTTTCTTAATTTTATCACGTAGAAATTTCATATTAATTAATTTTCTTTCTGCAATGCTTTACTGGTATTCTACAAATTTTAATACACGGTGTTTTTATTTTCATTCAGTTCAATGTATTTTTTATTACCCTAGGTATTCCTCTTTGGATTATGGATCAATAAGAAATGTGTTGTTTAGTTTCCAAGTGCTCAGAGATTTTCCTGTTATCTATTTGTTATTGGTGTTTAGTTTGATCTCATTGTAATTGGAGAGCATACCCTGCATGATTTGCCTCTGTTAACCTGTTGAGGGTTGCAGTTTTGCTCAGAAGGGCTTTTCTTGATAATTTGGCCCTTGGAAAGCATGAGTACTCTGCTGCGTTTGGGGAAGTATGCTAGAAATCTTGATTCGATCTCATTAGTCGGTGATGTCACTGAGTTCTTCCATATTTTTGCTGATTTCCTGTCTAGCTGTTCTATTGGGTGTTGAGAAGTGTTGTGGTTTCCAACTTTAATTATAGATTTGTCTATTTCTCTTTTTAGTCTACCAGTTTTTGCCTCGCATACCTTCCTGTTCTTTTGTTTAGCACATACACGTTTAAGATTAGTACGAGTTTTGGTGTGTTAATCTTTATCATTATAGCATGCCTCTCACTCACCCTGATAAATTTCTTTGCTCTGAGGCCTACCTAATATTATTAAATTGCTACTCATTTGATATTAACATAGCTACTCCTATTTGTCTTTATTGTAATGTTTATGATATCTTTTTCATCCTTTTACTTTAAAACTGCCCATATCATTATATTTGAATTGAATATCTTGTACACAGCATATAGTGAAGACATCTTTCTTAATCTACTCTGCTAATCTCTGCCTTTAGTAACAATGCAATTATTTTTTAGAACTAAAATCTGCCCATTTAGTATTTTTTTATTAGCTCTTTTTTTTTCCCTTTCCTTTTCCTGCTTTCATGTGGGTTCCTCATTTTTGAATCTCATTTATTTGTACCGTGCATGATTATAACTTTTGTATAGTTTCTATTAGTGTTTCAGAATTACTTTCTGTGGACATGTTATCATAGCCCGCCACTGCTCTCCTTTTGCCAGTAGGAATAAAGTGCAGAAACTTTCACTCCCCTTCAATTTCTTTACTCCCTTTTATTTATAATAAATCACTTAAAATCTTTCCTCAACTTACATTCAGGGACCTTTCAGCATTATAATTTTTGCATCAACTGTCAAATGTAATATAAAAATTTAAGAAAAGATTGCAAGCCTAATGTGTACTCCTATATTTTTGCTTACTGTTTTCTTTCTTTTGGCCTGACGTTTCAAAGTTTCTTTTTTCAGTTTTTCTTTCTGTGTAGAGAACTTCCTTTAGCCATTCCTGGGGATCGGTCTGTTGTTGACAAATTGTCCTAGTTTTCCTTCATCTGAGAAGGTCTTCTCTAACCTGTCATACCTGACTGCGCTTTCTACTGGCTTTAGGATTCTAGATGCAGGTTTCTCTCTCCTTCGGCTCTGAAGAACACTGTGCTCCGTCTTCTTGGCTGCCTTGGTTTCTGATAAGACACTCACTGTCATTCAATTTTATTTTTTGCAATAAGTAATGTGTTGTTTTTCTCTGGGTTTTTTATTAGAATTTTTTGGTCTATTTAACAAACAATTTCAATTTAATTTTTCAATTCATTAATAAGAAAACACTTACTCTTTATGTCCCTACCAGAAGGTAGCTACTATAATAACTTTGGGGTTTGTTTTGTTTTGTTTTGTTTTGTTTTTTGTTTTGTTTTGCCACTGGGTGAAGTTTATTATAAAATCGTGTGGGGTAAGAACGGATGAGGCAGGCCGGCAGGGAAGGGAGAGAAACTGCTTACAGACACCTCATAATGCTTTTAGGTAAAATATTAACTCAGAAGTCATCCAAGATTAATTTCAAGGTTTATTTCAACATATGTGTGCCCATATGTTGTTTTGGGTTTACACTGGGAGCTAAACTTCACTCTTAGTGTTCTGAATCCTGACGGTCCAAAAGTCAATACTTTCATTTTGCAAGATGTCACTATGGGAGGAGGGATCGTGATAATGGGCACATCTAACGACTCGTGTAATTTTTTTTTTACGACTGCATGAGGCTCTATAATTATCTCAAAATAAAAGTTTAATTTAAACAACACAACGGGAATCATTGGTAAACACTGATCTTTCTACAACTCGGTGCATACAAACCTAAAGCTATATCTCCAGCAGAACTGAATGTGTTAGCAGTTATTAAAAATTGTATTTATAGTCTAGCAAATTCGAAAAGTTTAGGGATTCCGATTTCAGTCTGGCTAGCGCGGAAGTTGTCCTGTGATGAACAGTACCAGAAGGCACGCAGAAAATGAGTTCCAGCAACAAGGAGCCCCTCGGGAACACGCAGAGGACAAGCAGCTGCCGAGTGACTGTCTCCATCTGTAAGTCCCGCAGGCCTGGCATTCTTGGCCTGGAAATAAGTCGTCAACCTTTTAGTCCGGGCGCCGGTGCAGAAGGTGTGGGTTGGACCCACCAAACGCAGGCTGCCTCAGTTTCCTCCGCGAGCGCGCAGGGACCTGGCTCAGCATCCGCAACGCGGTGGGAGAGAAGAGTAAGGAAAAAGCGTCCTCGTGAGACAGTGTAGGAAGCAGGAATTTTTCACCTGCGTATCCCACTTGCTTAAAGGGAAGTGATTCCATTTCCTTTTGCTGCCTAACAAATCACCTGCAGCGTCGTGGCTGAAAGCAGCACACATTTTTCATCCCGACGCTCTGTAGCTCGGGAGTCAGAAGTCGCTCTGGGCTTCACGGGACCTACACCACGATGCTCCCGGCTGCACAGGGGTCACGAGGCTCTGGCAAGAACCAGCTTCTCGGCTCAGTTAGGTATCTGGCAGAACTGACTACCTTTCAGATGTTGGACTGAGGTCCCTGTTCTTTCTGGGCTTTCAGTGGGAACCAAAAACCTCGTTTACCTCCTAGAAGCCCACCTTTGCCCCTTATCCATTGGGCCATGCCTCTCAGAACCAGCAACCACCTGTTGAATTCTTCTCACATGTGGTATCTCTTACTACCCTCTCACCGGAATCTCCTTACTCTAACCTGGGCAAGCTCTCTGCGTTTGAGGGCTCACGTGATTCAAGTGGACCCACCAGGGTAATCTAGAGTAACCGTAGGTCAAGGCCATGGACCTAATTTTATCTACAAAGTCTTCTTCGCCATGCAAAGTAACACGTTCACAAGTTCCAGGGATCAGGGCATGAGTATCTTTAGGGGATGAGAGGCATTAGGCCGCTTACCACGGCAGGCTTTATGTAGTAATTGTAGAAAAACAATCCCGAACAGAGGGCTGATTGGAGTCCTGGCCATTCAACATGCAAACCACGAGGCCATTGGCACGTGCATTGATCCTCTTTAAGCCCGGTTCTCACATCCACAGATTCATGAGGTTACTGCAAGAATGAGGGTTAACGTCAATCGTACATCCAAAAACAGACAGGGAAAGAAAATTATACTTGAAACTATTTTTAGCAACATCCTTATATCCAAAATTACTAGCGTATAAAGAGCAATGAAAAATGAAGGCAAACATTTTCAGTCACTATCCACATAAAATTTTATTTTTTGACAATATAACGCCAGTACAAATTGGTGAGAGAAAAACACTAAAGACATAAATAGGTATGTGGGCTTAGGCTACAAGCAGATAATTTTCTCTAGATCAGAATCTAATGACCGGTATAAATAAAGAAAAATGTTCAACTTCACAAAAGTAATTAAATACAAATTAAGAGAAAATCCAATTTGTTAAGCTAATGAAATGAAGGGAGATTAGAAAGCTGATTTGAAAATCCACAGTTACGTTGACAAATATATTATTGTCACTTATCTAATGAAATGGACATGCAAATCCTTGTGATAAATTTGTAACAATCTTAACCTCAAAATGAATTTGCAAGCTTTTATAAAAAGCCCACAAATACCTATACCCTTCAGCAAAAGAAATGTTCTTCCAGGAATCTTACTGAAGTGACCTACCTGTAGCAGAGCCTTACATGTAAATATATTAACCACGGTGCTATTTATATTGCTGGTAAGAGCTGTCATATATTGAGTTTAATACCGGAAAGGCTCTATAAAGCCTTCATATGTTTTGGTGAGACGGTTAATGCTCATCACCTCTCTCACGTGCTACCCATGTTTTGCGGCCTTCGGACCACTGAAGTCCTGGCCATGTGGCTGCCTTTAGCCAGCAGACGGTGAAAGGGTGCCAGGGGGGTGCTGTCCCTGGGCTGAGGTGTTATGAAGTGTGCCTGGCCTGTTTTCTCTTCCTCTGCTGAACAGGCCACGTGAGCACAGGGTTTGTGATAACATAGAAACATTACAAAATGGTGTTAGTCTAGTTTCCCCAGGTAAGACAAAGAAGAGGTTTCCAGCCCTGACTGGTGTGGCTCAGTGGGTTGAGTGTCATTTCTGCAAACTGAAAGGTCATCAGTTCGATTCGAGGTCAGGGCACATGCGTGGGTTGCCGGCCAGGTCCCTGGTTGGGTGTGTGCGAGAGGCAACCGATCGATGTTTCTCTCACACATTGATATTTCTCTCCCTCACCGTTCCTCTTTTCCCCTTTCTCTAAAAATAAATAAATACAATCTTTAAAAAAAAAAAGGGAGAAATTTCCAGTGATGCATTCAGGTTTGATGTGAGAAATACATTTTTCTTTTGCTAAGTCACTATGATTTGAGTTGTTTTGTTTTTATAGAAAAACCTCTCCAAACAAATACAGTACATTAAGTTATAGAATTCATTAGAAAATCCTAAGACATAGGTATAATCATTTCTTCATATTACCTTTGAGAAAATTATCATATAGTGTAGTTAAGAAAAATGATCAGTGTCACCCAAATAGTAGAGAAATCATGTCCGAAGAAGACCTTTACAGACAGTCTTCTTCACTTTTATAACAGCTATTAGTGAAAATAATTCAAGTTCAATAGACAAAGGGAATCAATACATAATCAATGTTCAGTACACATGGTAGACTCTTATGCAGCTATTACAGTAATGTCTCTAGTTAGTTTTAGATAAATTTTGAAAAACAACATAAAGCTAAAAATTGAACTTAATTGAAAAGATAGATATACGTGATATGAAAAACGTTGTGAACTGACTAGAAATAAAGTTCCAGGTCTAGCTAAAAGTATACCAATATAAATTGGAATTCCTCTGCTACATATACCTGGGGAAGAACATCATTTTGAATGTATGGCTCAGCTTGTTGGAAAGGAAAATGGTCAACTACCGGAAATAAAGCAGGACATGTCAACTGGAAAAGCGGGGCCACAAGCAGGTGTGGTCTCTGCCAGTAGATACAGTCGGTCACCAAGAGCCCTTGTGTTAATGGCCCCCCGGGGGAAGAGATGAAGACATGGCTCGCTGAGTCAGGGATGCCTCCACTGCCAGGGACTTTAAAGGAGTAAATCTTCCTGGACCAGTGAAGAAACTCATCTGTTAGCACAGGAAGAATAAACATCCTTCTCAGCCTCGAATCTAACAAAAGAGTTTCTCCTAAATACATGAAAGCTTAAACTTGCACTTCACATGGACACCGCTGAGACGTTTATTTGAGTGCTGAAAAATCTCAAGGTGCACATGTTACACAGTGTGAATGGGGCTGAGGAAACTCTTGGAGCAACAAAGAAACAAAGGCAATCAATCGGCTTTGGAGGGCTGCACCCGCAGAGCAGGAGAGGAGAGAGTGTCACAGGGAAAACTATACCACCTGCTTTTCCGTTACACACAAATTTCAGCTACTTGCAGAAATTATAAATCACATACAAGAATGAATTTCCAAGAACAAGAAACAGCAGACACGATAAGCAGCAAGATTAGAAGAAGAGAGAATTTGCCATTAACAGAGCCCATCACAGAACCGCTAATGAATGTACGAGTAACAGGGAAACAGTGCAGAAAGAGGAAAGGTTGAGCTCAGAAGCAATGTGAGTGTTCTGATACATCTGAACGCAGACCTAATAAGCCTGCTGTATAAACGCCACCTCCATGTTAATATCCGTGTTAGTAGTGACTCAGTTGGGGGCATAAAACAACATGATTATAAAGGACTATGTGAAAGTAGCAAGCAACAAACAGGGACACGGCAATAGATGCTTGAGCTTACAAAAGCCCTTGCGGCGCTGTGTGGAGGACAGAGATGTTATCAAGGGTGTATTTGTTAGTAAGCCAATTATCACCTAGGAACAGGACATTGAATGAGTGTGGGGAGGAACTACAAGCACTGTCACGACCAGCAGCACAGTTTCTGTGGGTGATTTGGTGCAGAAAGTTGCTAGCTCACCTTACTCACAGCTCCCACACAAGGAAATGCAGGTGCAAACTGTCCCCAGAGGCTCCCCCTAACCCAGTGGGGAAGGGACCCCATGGGCCTAGTGTCAATCAGAGAGCACTGCTAATGGCGGAGGGAGGGCCTGTGACCTTCCCTTAAACTCTGCCACGACAGAGGTCACGTCTAAGTTAAAGAAACTACAAACACCTCTGGATAAATACAGCTCTTTTTACATCTTTACCTCTCCTCTTTCGTGTGCCCTGAATGGAGGAGAAAAGAAAAGTCAGGAGAAAAAAGAAAGGAGGAGTTGGCAAAGGGCTACCACGAAAAACTGGCCCACTCTGCCTGGGCAGGCATCTGAGACAGGCGAGGGGAGAGTGAGCGGGCTGGACGTGAGAGCGAAGTTTTCATTTTGAGGGGTTGGATTATTGGGCGCTGGAAAGTGAACAGTAACTCTGTAGCAGATATCATTTAAATTCACGAGAAAATTACGGGTTCTTCTGAGAATGATGTCTAAGTTAAGAAAGGTACTCGTTAGACCGTGCGTTTGAAGGAGCATTGTGGGGACACCTTCATTCACGTGCAGGGGACATGCTCGGGGGCCTGGATTCTCAATCATAATGGAAGACTTGAAGAGTAAAATGCATACCAATTAGAGACAGTGTTTAATATCGTTAATTCAAAAACAATATTTAGCAAATTAATCAAGTTGCAAAAGGATATATACAAAATTATAGAACTAATATAAAAGCTTAAACACAAAAATGTACATACACACAGACACACACACATATACATACAACTCTAAGTAATTCTTGGTAATGGGCAAAAATATATTACTATGACTAATATCGTATCAACTCCAATATTGTCTTTTTAGCATTTTGTTCACATTCAAAAAAGTAATAATAATTTAATATGAACATTTTTTACAGTATAAAGTGTGCTAAAATTCTTGGTAGCCGCTTAAGTCTAGTCTGTCTAATGATATAAGAAAACTTTTTAATTCCGTCTACAATGTGAGGTGGGCTTTGAAGTCTAATGCATCTTTTAATAACAAGGTAGTGCATCCGCCTATCGCGCATTCTTTCATGCATAGAAAAAGACGACAGTCGTCATATGCCGTTAATTTAAGTATTTATCAATGGAGTAAATGCAATTTCCCTAAAGCATTGCCGATTTACCCTTAACATTGTTAAATTCAGTGTCATATATATATTTTTAATCTTTTTATCCAGTGGAACTTGTTGATAATAAAAGCCACTCTTACAAATCACATAAGATCCAAAAGGTATTTTGAAACGCTATGTTCTTGAGATAAATTATTAAGCTTGATATTTTTCTGAGTTTAATACATTCTGAAGTTATCAAAGTTTTTAGATGATAATTTATTTTACTTCCCTAGTGTAGAGATTTTTATTCTTACTTTCGACTTTAGAATGAACTTTTATGATTGAGGTAGCTTAATACATATAGTGAACTTTGTATTTTAACGATGAGATAACATTATACATATTTGAAATTGGAAGAGAATGAAAACCATAATCCAGTTATCGCATGTACAGTTCAATCGATCCAAGACAGAAAGTTGATAAAATGAGCACAGCTAATTAACAAGTCTTTTCCTCATAATTGGCAGTCCTAATTTTTGCACTGAGATGTACCTGTAAGAAGCGAAAGTTCTGGGAGACAACATAAGTGTGTAATTTTATGATAAGTTTGGATGACTGCCATTATCCAAGGTCAAGATTTTCTGAAAATCTGAAAACCTGAACTTCTGAAGTCCATAAATTTCAAGATTCATTTACTCCTGACAATATGCCACATCTTAGTTCAAAGGAAAAAATACATATGTATTTAAGAGCTAAGGAATAAAGCTCAATGGAGAATTTAATTTTATATAGCCATTTAAAATGAAAATTTTTTATGACTTAAGTGCAAGATAGTAAAAATATCATATATTAATTTGTTACCATAGACTTGAAACTATCAATGAAAGTTGAAAGTGGTCATAAAATGTTCTGTTGGTTCCACACTTTCCAAAGCACTGAAGGAAAAAAATATTGGCGATAATGTATGAATACAACAGTGGACTTCATTTGGCTGCCTGAGGAGGAAACATTATGAATACTGCAGTAATATTTATAGGATAGCAACAAATCTTTTGAAAGAAACCTAATCCAGAAAATCAGTTACTTTTCTTATTTTATTAAAGTTATAAAATTGATTAATGTTTCATTGAAACCACAGATTGCCTATATTGTTTTGTCTGTTAGTACCGATTGACTTCCACCTAAATATTCTATTGTGGAAGATCTTACCTGGCGATTTTGGGAAGGAGTAGGTTGATTACAAGTGGCCCTATGAGAGAATATGTGTTCCAAAAACTCGGTTTTCATACAAGGAATTAATCATAACAGATGTGAATGATTTTACCTCTGTGGATTAAATGCTTGATCTATTGGCAATAATTCTAGTAACACAATTTGGTCTCATAGAAAATTTGAGAAATATAATATCTTCTTCCCTCTCTTCCTTTTATGTTTCTGTCATTCCCTTAGCCTAATGTTTCTTTAGCTTCGTTGAAAAGATGACATGTAGCCCTGGCTGGTGTGGCTCAGTGGATTGAGTACCAGCCTGTTAACCAAATGGTTGCCAGTTCGATTCCCAGTCCGGGCACATGACAAGGTTGTGGGCCAGGTCCCCAGTGAGGGGAACATGAGAGGCAACCATACACTGATGTTTCTCTCCCTGTCTTTCTCCCTCCCTTTTCTCTCTCTAAAAATAAATTGGAAAATCTTTAAAAAAAAAAGGAAAAGATGACATGTAGTGGCTAATGGTAAGGTATTATAAACCTGACATAAAAAGTATGCTACTATATCTTTAATTACCTGTCTCTTCATTTATATTCTGAAACATATTTGAATTTTTATTAGTTTTAATCATTTTTTTGTATATAATAATTATTTATTTCCAATATTTTCAATTTCATTTCAGTTATCATTTTGATTAATTTATTTTGCTTTGATCCGTTTTGTTTAATATGCTTTATAACAACTTGAGACATAGTTTATCTAATATATTTTCATAATTTCATGATAGGAAAAACTATCATTTATTAAATGTACTTATTAAATATACTTATAAGATTAACATTTCAAATATATATTATTTTATGTGTATTAATTCCATGATTGATTTTATTGTTATGTTATTTTTTTCTGTCAGGGAAATATTAAATTATTTACTATAATTAGGTATGAGTTTACCAAGAAGAGTGCTGGTTTATTGTTGTTTTTCCAAAGGTATAATTATTAATAATTATACTTCCATTTTCACAGTATTAATTTGGGTTACAGATGATGTGCTCATTCTAACAAAAGTCATTTCTACTGACTTATGTTTAAGATTTGCTTCATATATAATATGCTATGTTATGAAATAATAATAAAGAAGAATAGTAAACATTTGCTAGGCCTTCTATACATTCTCTATGAATGAAATAGTTTAATATTCAAAGACACCCTATTAGGGGGTATTAGCCTCATCATACAGATAACAAAGTGAGGCACAGAGAATTAAATAACTTGCCTTTAGCTAAAAAGATAATAATTAACATGTTTAGTGACTCAATCATGTACTTTATAATCATTATGTCGTTATTTTATCTTAGTCTGAAAGATTTTGCTTTTTAATGGATCAGGTTAAATGATATAAATAAACATTTTAAGATGTGTTTACTATTGTTCCACAAATAAGAGGAACAGGAAGCTCTAATATAGATTTTTATTCTAAACTGCCCTACCTAAGCAGTATAAGAACATCAGGTAAGGTAGAGAATCATCTTCAAGATAGGCCTCAGAAAATTCTGACAATTATTCAATATGCTTGTAGTCAAAATTAAGTAAACAAACACGGCAACGAAACCATAAGCAAAAGAAAGGAAGAAAAATTGTCAACAAGATCATATCTGCAAGGACATCAGACACTAGATTTATTCCTAGAATATAGAGTAGTTGTGTTTACTATCTTAAATATATTTTTTAAACTTTTTATTTCAAACTCTATTTGGCCTCATAGAAAACTGCAAACATAATGAAGAGGGCACCCATCTGCTCTCCACCCAATGATAACTTTCCAAGCCACCGTAGCGTATCACGGAAAGGAGGCAACCGACATCGGTGCAAGACTGCTAATCAATGACAGACCTCATTTAGAGGTCACCAGGTTTTACTTGCGCTCATGATTTGTTGCACACGTACGCAGGGTGACGACTGCCTCAGTCAGGATGCAGGGCTGTTTTCCCGCCCGGAAGGAAGCTCCTCACGCCACTCCTTCACAGGCCCTCTCTGACCCAGCTCTAAACTCTGGCGCCCACCAATCTGTTCTTAGGCGCTATGATTTTGTCACTCTGAAAATGTTATCTCAGTGGAATCATAAATATGTAGCCTTTTGAGATTAGCTTTTTTTTTCAGTCAATGTAACGACACCAAGATACGTGTAAACCAAGTATATCAACAGCACGCTCCTTTTTAAGGCGGAGTGGCGTTTGTGGTGAGGACAAGCCACCGATTGTTTAGCCACTCAGCCACGGAAGGGCATCTAAAATTAAAACTGCTGTAAACATTTGCGTACAGGTTTCTGTGTAACATATTTTTAATTACTCTAGAATAAGTATGCATGGTTCTGATTGCTGATTCATATTGGCATGTCTAGTTTTTGAAACTGCCAAACTGTTTTACAGAGTTGATACTCTATTTATATTCCCAAGGACAATATAAATGATCCAGGTGCCCTTTATCCTTATCTAGATTTATCTGTTTTTGAGAAAGGGGAAGGGAGAGAGAAACAGGGAGAGAAACATCAATGTGCGAGAGAAACATCGATTGGTTGCCTCTTGCACGTCCCCAACCAGGGACCTGCCGGGAAACCCAGGCATGTGCCCTGACCGGGAATCGAACTGGTGACCTTTCAGCTTGTGGGATGATGCCCAACCCACGGAGCCACACCAGTCAGGGCAAATATATAATTTTATAGCTTAAATATTGTATGATGATCAACATAAGATTTTTCAACTTAAACTATATATTAATAGTACATTATGGTGATAATCTATGACCCTAAAATACAAACTCAGAAGAAAACGTGATGCCGTCAAAATTGTAACTTTCAAAGATGAGTTTATGTATGTATTTATTTCTTCATAGATAAATATGAGTTATCAAATCGTTTTCATATTTAGGTCAATTAATCCATTTCAAACAGAAATGCAACCATTTTATTTTAAATATAAATATTTATAAGATAATAAAGTTCTTTATCTATTTTGAACCTATGGAGAAGCATATCATACAAAAATGTAGAGGTCACCATAAAGTAATGTTACCATTCGTCAAGGACAAGGCCGGTTGTCTCTCCATTATTTTGCCCCAGCACAAGCGAAACCGCAGGTACAAAGAGGTTATGATATACCACAGTGGGGTAAAGGCAGCCTCTTCGGTCCACGGTGTTGGGCAAATTGGACAGAAACCTGCAAAAGTTGGAACTAAACCGGCTTCTCACACCACACGCCAGAACAAACTCAAAATGGATTAAAGAGTTGTGTTAGCCTCAAAGCCATAAAAATCCTAGAAGAAAATGTATACAGTAAAATCTCAGGCACTTCTGACAGCAATTTTTTTTTTTTTTTGTGATACATCTCCTTGGTCAGGTAAAGAAAAGAAAACATAAATGAATGTGACTACATCAAACTACTTTAATTTTAATTGTAAATTAAGTTAGTTCAATTTTGTTAGACTACATTATACCCGTATGCATCTTTAGGAGAAACTGATTTGAATAATATATATAATGAAGATTTATATAGATTCTATAGGCACAGATCAAATAGCGCTCATGAAACATTTTAAGATGAATAAAAGCCACAAGAGTCATGTGTTTTCCAAAGAAATAACAAATGCAATGATTCAAATTAAAATTAGAGTCAGAGAAAGTTGTAGTCTATTAATGTCCATTGATTTAAGGAAACACAAGCCTGAAATGGCAGCATCTTGGTGTATTACCACTTATTTTATTTTACTCCCTCAGAGAAAATCATCTGTTTTGAATGAACACATAGAACAACTGAGGATACACAATATGTTACTTTGTACACTAGAAATTTTATTCTTAATTTTCCAAAATATTTATCCCATCGATACTTTGATTGTCCAAGAAGATATAAGATAACAACTTATCTGATGCTTTTCTAATAAAAATAACTAAAACAAAATAAATTGCAGTATAGAATGGTAACAATGAGAACTGTGTTTATTCATTCCACTCTTATTCCAGAGGAGACAAGTGGTTTGTTTCTGTCCCTGGAGAAAGCTCTTGGTATGAGCTTTGAAATGTCAAATATAATTAAGACAAACTGGTTTTTCAGCCCAGCAAAAGAAATATATATCTTTCAAAATAACTGTCTACTGAAGTTAGAGAACACAGTCTTTCTCAGTGAAACAGCTCGCAGTGTTAAATCAGTTGTCAGCTTCAACTTGGCTCCAACTTGGTATCATTTCATTGGGTTCCTAGTCCCTGCCCAGCATGGCTGGTACAACCAATGGGTACAATCACAGCAGGTTTATGCAGCATGACTATTCCAACAAAGAACCCAGATGCCAACTGCCATAAAATGTAAAGTGTATAAGCTTGGTTGTGACAGAATCAACTCGAGATAGTAAACCCATGAGGAGTTGGGACAAAATGTAAAAGAAAAGAGTAGACTAAAACACAGTTTACTGTTTCACTAAAATTTCTCATTTAGCTGTCATTGCTACATACCATATTTTAAACATGTGAGAATTTATTTCTTCAGAGAACAGTCATGTAGCACATTTACACAGAAAATATATAATTCTTGAGAATTTTATGGATGACTTCTCAGAACAGCATATATATTAATGTAACACAAAAATAGATGTAAACCACATTGTATAAGATTTTTCTAGGAATATGCTTATTCTAGTGCCTGCCTGGATGTAAATATGTTATCAAGCATGTTTTTAAATGTGTTAAAATTTTATATTCATCTCTTTTTGACAGGGCACAAGCCAGTGTAATTTTTATGAATAAGTATTTTATTATTTTTATTATTTTGTTCTTATGAACTATTTAGATTCAAGGACAGTTGCATTCCTACATAGACATGCCACTAACAGATCACGTGATCTCAGCAAATCATAAATAACCTTATCATCATAATTATTACTTTATTAGGTGTTGTAGGTTTTATAATTAAACACTAGTATTCATTCGATAAAAGTTCTACCTACTTCTCTCCAATGGGTGTTCTTAAAATTTCACATCCTGGACTATAGTTTTGAGATTTTGCAGGACAGTTTACTGAAAGAATGTATACAGCTGACCTAATTTCAGCTTCGTTTGCAGTTGTGAGAACTTTGTGGGGGTTTTTAAAAATATTTTTTTAATTTATTTATTTTTTAGACAGAGAGGAAGGGAGGGAGAAAGAGAGGGAGAGAAATATCAATGTGTGGTTGCCTCTCAAACACCTCTTACTGGGGACCTGGCCCACAGCCCAGGTGTGTGCCCTGACTGGGAATCGAACCAGTGACCCTATAGTTCTCAGGCTATTGTTCAATCCACTGAACCTCACCAGCCAGAGCAGAACTTTGTGTCTTTTTCCATACTCTTGCTTTCTACTCTGTATGGCCTCCTCTAATTTTCTCTTCCTAGACAGGCTTAGCTATTCCATAAGGCTGAAGTCGATTGTGATATCATACACAAGTACTCCCTCATACTTGAAGGCAGTATTAATAATCCATTTTTCTTTATTTCTAAGATACCATTATTGTATTTATTATAGTCCTCACTCCATTGAGTTAAGGTAGGTTAAATATGTAGTTTTCTTTTATCTGGTTTCAGTTACCTGCAGTCAACCACGATCCAAAAATAAAAAATGGAAAATTCCAGAAATAAGCAATTGATAAGTTTTAAATTGTGTGCCGTTCTGAGTAGCATGATGTAATCTCGCAGGATCCTGCCCAGATGTGACTCCTGCCTTCATCTAGCATCTATGTGTCGCAGATGCCCTGGCGCTTGGTCACTAAGTAGCCACCCAGGTGATCAGCTTGAGGTGACCGGCTTGACAGGTCAGGTATCATAGTGTTTGTGCTCATGTCACCCTTATTTTACTTAGTAACAGCCTCCACGTACAAGCGTAGTGAAGCCAGAAAGTGCCGCCTTCAGATGCAAAGATGAAAGCTCTGGACTGAATGAGAGAAGAAAAACATTGTATACTGAGGTTGCTAAGATCTGCCGTAAAAACAAATCTTCTAGCCTTGAAATTTGTAAAGAAAAAAATAAGTTTCTACCAGTTTTACTCTCTTACCACAAACTGCAAAAGTTGCAGCCACAGTGCATGGTGAGTGTTAGTTAAGAGGAGGAAGGCGTTTAATCTGTGGGTGGAGTGTGTGAACAGAAAACCTGTTCCACTGATGGGGTGTGTTGTGCCAGCAAGTGCAAGAGAGGGCCACAGATTCATGAACAGGTTTGGAACTTTATCATCTCCCGTCATTATAAAAAGAAGGACGACTGCAATGCAATAAGATATTCTGAGAGAGGTCATAATCACATAATTGTATTTCATTATAAAGTTATAATTGGCCCATTATATTATTGTTGTTAATCTCTTACTGCACTTAATTTGTAAGTTAAACTTTATCAGAGGTATGTTTATGTAGATAAAAACAGCCGATGGAAGGTTCAGTGATGTCCGTGGTCTCAGGTACCCACTGCGGGGTCCTGGACCTGTCCCCTGGGAGTGACAGGAACCACTGTACCTGAATTCTGAGCTGTAAGATTTCCAATGGCAGAGCACATATTTGTTTTTAATTCTTTAGCTCCTGATAACAAGTGAGATTTGATAAAATATTTTAAATGAATTTAATTTAATTTAAATAGCATGTCCCATTGCAATGAGACCATGTTATCACATCTATAAAAGTTAGAGCAGTCCGTGCACACTGCCTGTATGACCCTTGGTATGTCTTTAAGGCGTGTGCCTGCATCTCGCAGGAAACTATGTGAGCAGGACAGATTAGGCGACAGGTATGAAAATAATATGCCAAGAATGCTAATGATTGGAGAGAAAGATATGTTACCAAAAACACAGTATGTTATGAATTTGATCCCTTTTTGACAGGGGAATGAATACAGAAGCTTCTTCTTTGAAACTCCCCACCCAAAAAAATCACCAGAGTCCTTGTAATAATTTTTTTCCTTGATTTTAGAAGCGGGGGCAACGAGAGAGAGATGTTAATTTGTTGTTCCACTTATTCAAAAATTCATTGGTTGACAATGTGCCCTAACCAGGATGCCAGGGTAATAACTTTAAACTTTTTAAAAAATTTGAAGGTATGACAATAAGACTAAAAAGCAGCAAAAGAGAGAAAGCCTCCCCAATTTTTTCACAGAGAAACTGAGCCTCGGGATGGTTGAATACCCCCCTCATCAGTCTCAAGTCCACTCATCATGTTAAATGACTTAAGAACTACAGATGCATATAAGAAAGGTACATTATAAACTTGTTAGCCATTTACTCAGCTAGACTCTGTGCCAAAGAGCATGATACTTCTTGTTTTATCTCATTTCATCATCATAACTTAACACTTTTAAGAACTCTTTTTGGTGGATAATGAAATTTGGGCTTATAGAATAAACTTGGCATTTTGGCTTGGTGTCAAGTCCATGGAATGAGAAAGCCCATGTGTTTAAAACTACTTTCTCTCCTTTCTAAAGGAAAGCTCTCGATGGCCACTGTGCATTAATGGCTATAGTGCTAGAAACGGTTTTGCCAGTGTGTTAATACAAACCCCCGTCTTCCTTCAAAACATATGATAAGAAGAGACTACTAAAGAGTGGCAGTTTTCAATATAAATAGTAGGTCGACCTATAACAGAAAGAAAGGTCAGTGAAAGTGAATAGTCAGAATATTTTAATAATTATATAACTAGTAAACATTAAGCCATGCCCAGTGAAAGCAGTCATGTGGTCAGATGCGGTGTATTTCCCCTTGGCCTGACATGTGGTTATGCTCCCTAAGGATAAGGACCACGAGAAGAGTCTGGATTCCGGTTCCATCAGGGGTGTCCAACCTTTTGGCATCTCTGGGCTCCACTGGAAGAAGGAGAGTTGTCTTGGGCCGCACACTAAATACACAAACACGAACGAAAATGGATGACCAAGAAAAAAATAAGGTTTCTAGTAAATTTACGATTTTGTGTTGGGCCACATTCATAGCCATCCTGGGCTGCCTGTGGCCTGCGGGCCATGGGTTGGACACGCCTGGTGGTTGATTTTCCTGGCCTGGCCACAGGCCGCTTAGTTACCTGACAGGCTTCTGGGGGAAGCTGTACCGCCCCCCCAGACACCCGCACAGCCCAGTGCGGCCTGAGGGGAGGAGGCCCGCCCACACTTGCAGGGCTCAGAGCCTCTTTGCCAGGTCCCCCCATCCGGGGCCTTGGGAAGAGGGCTTTGTGTGGGCCTCTGTGCTGAGACCTCCTTACAAGGTGGCGATTCCTTTAAGACACTTTTCCTCACTCTGACTCAGTACCCTGTAATTTTCCACGCCTAACCATTAGCTCCCAAGCTCTCCTCCACCCCAGGGTTCACAGAACCGCCGCACTCTCGGGGCCCTGCCAGCAGGAAGGTGACCGCACATCTGCGCTTGTCACCTGTTCCTCCACCACCGTGCCCTTCCCCTGGGAAACGCAGCACGGCGCTCAGGCTCCAGGCTTAGCCTCTCGCTCACAGAGACTTAACCCTCACACTGGCTTGTTGCTTTAAGGGTTACTCCCACACTTGACAGCTCAGCTCTGCCCTCTCTGCTCAGCTGAGCTCCCGACACGACAAAGTAACAGAATCTGAGTCTAGTTTTTGATGTTTGATGGCTCTCCTGCCTCACATCTGGACACACTGATAATGAGCCCAGATGTTCACTCATTTGGTGCCAGTGGGAGATTCGAACCTTGCAAGCCTCTCTGTGTGAGTGGCAACTGTCTCCCCAATCCAACCCCTAACTACAAGTCAAACCCTGTCCTTGTTTTTCAAGCCATTTGAGGACTTTTGGGGAGGCTTCCCTATAGAACGCCCCACTCCCTTTTGGGGGGTGTGTGTGTGTGCAGTGCTCTCCCTGAGCACACACATAGAAAGGTCACGTGGGGACTCAGGCAGGAGGCAGCCATCCGCGAGCCGGAAAGAGGGATCACATCGGAAATCAAGCTTGCGGGCACTTTCATCTCCGTCTTCCAACTTCCAGGACAGAGAAAATACTTGTTTGCTGTTTAAGCCACCAAATCTGTGATGTTTCTTGTGGGAGGCCAAGCAGACAAATGTAGATAGCATTGGTTCTAGATGAGGTGGGAGGGGGTCTTGCAAAAAGAAGCATGTAACACAGAAAGGTCAGGTAAACTAAGAATCAAAACATCCATTTGCTTCCGAAAGAAGGATTTCTGGTATAATCGAGGTAGAAGGAGTTTAGGACCCAAGTTGGAAGCAGAAGTCAGAGTAGAGTGGGAAGAGGGGTGAGTGGAATGTCTAAGTTCTGGCAAAAAGGGCAGACGCGGTGGACACAGAAATGAGGCTGAGGCCACGGGAGAGAGAGTGGATGGAAGGCTTCTATTACTGAGGTCGAGTTGAGCATATTTAAATGCTGATGAGAATTAGCCTGCCAGAAAGAAACGGTTGGCTTCCTCAGCATTCTTCCTTCTAGAAAATGGAAATCATTTGTGGAAGCGTAGCAACCATTTTTTGACCAGGGAGGAAAAAGACAAACAAAGTAAGAAAGGGTGGAACAAATATGGTCTGGTTTCTCGGTGAGATCCTTGAGCACCTCCCACGGAGGGCCAGCCTTCGGAGTTCCCTGCGACTGGGGAACTGAACCACTTCCCCATGGCTTCATTACCATTTATTGAAAAGTCTATCTTCCCTTAATTATATTGCTTTTAGTCCTTTGTTGAAAATTAACTTGACATATTTGTACAGTTCTATTTCCAGATTTCCATCTGTTCTGTTGACTTCATACCCATCTCTCAGCCACTGTCACACTGTATTACTATAGCTATATAACTCTTAGCTTTGTGAAATAGCAATTCTCCTACTTTATTCTTCTTTTCCAAAATTATTCTGGCTATTATAAGGCCTTTTTATTTCTGTGTGAATTTTAGAATAAGGGCAGTGGATTTTTTTCATAAATAAGTCCAGTAAATTATGATTGTATTTTGTTCAGAATTGTTTAGAAGTCTTTTATCAGACCAGCCTTGGAATATCTTAACAAATTAAAGTTTTTTGAATCATGACTTGGAGACAGAAAGACACTGAAGCATATTCTTATGAGACCAAGGAAGGCATCAGAAAATTACATGACAAGAATTCAAAAAGTACAAAAGATTTGATGTTAAAATTATAAAATTACAATTTCTGGTGTGGAAATGTGAAAGGAATCTTTAGATGTAAAACAAGAATATATCGTTTCACACCTATCAGAATGGCCATCATCAATAAGTCAGCAAACAACAATTACTGGTGAGGATGTGGAGATAGTGGAGCCCGTTGGCATTCTCACTGCTGGGGAGAATGCAGGCTAGTACAGCCACTGTGGAAAGCGGTGTGGGGATAGCTCAAAAAGTTAAAAATGGATCTGCCTTTTGACCCAGGAATCCCACTTCTGGGAATATAACCAAAGGAACCCAAAACACTAATTCAAAAGAACATGATCCCCTCTATGTTCATTGCAGCGTTATTTACAGTCACCAAGATATGGAAGCAGCCCAGGAGCCCATCAGTAGGTGAGTGGATGGAACAACTATGGGACATTTCCGCAATGGAATACTACTTGGTCATAAAAAAGAAGAAGAAATTTACCCTTGCAACAGCATGGACGGACCTGGAGAACATTACGTTAAGTGAAATAAGCCGGTCAGAGAGAGACAAATACCATATGATCTCACTCATGTGGAATCTAAGGAACCAACCGAACTAACAAGGAAAATAGAGACAGACTCATAGACGGAGAGCAGATGACACCCTGGCAGGTGGGGGCAGAGGGACTGAACACAAAGGGAAAAGGACTCTGGACATGGACAACAGGGTGGTGGTTGTAGGGGTGTGTGGTGATAGAAGGGGGACAAATGGTAATGGAAAAACAATACCTCTATTTACAGAAATAGAGGTATTTGAGAAAAAAAAGAAGAAAGAAAAAAGAAAGAAAAAAATGTATATTATGTACTGGGATGGAATAAAATAAAGAAGCCCCGCAATGTTTTAGCATCTTAATTTAGTGAAGCAGTCCAAAGAATCATATATATTTATTTGATGTGTATACCAGTAAAATGTATCTATCAAATAGAGGTAATCGGAATTAAAATATGGCAGTAACTGAGACGTGCTATAGGTTCGAATCTCCTCACCACTTAATATTAAATATTAGAATTTAAAATTGCCTCCACTTAGCAGAATCATCATCCAGTTTTCTGTAATGAAATGATTTCCCAAATAAAATATTATGGTATAGAAAGTCATTTAATTGTATAAATTTCAAACTAATAACAATAAAATAGAACTATGAAATTACTGCCAATTTTAGAGAGAAAATTTTAAAAGAGCATGTTTAAAATAGTACATTCTTTTAAAATTACCAAAAAAGTAATATTAAAAACTTGATTAAAGTGACTATGTACCCTGAACAATCATTCAACTTACATAATTTTAATGTTAAAATAATATAGAGTTTAATTTTAATTTATATAGCTATATATTAATTTTTAGAACTTTAATTTTAAAAATCAATATAATACCAATTATGAATCAATAAATAACTTCAAATATATATGCATATCTTGTATCCAAAATGACTACAGGAAAAGAATCAGTTATTTGCAGCTGAGCACATTTTTCCTAATAGTCTTTACACCAAAGAAATACCAGCTGTAATTCACTTGCTACATATTTTAATTATTTTCACTAGAAACGTATAGATCTCTATACGATAGTCTTTTAAGATCAGAAATTTAGCCCCAATGTTATGATCTTAGTTTCTGAAGCCTGAAGGTTTAATTTATTACTCCTCACTATTGACCTGCTACCACTAATTTACTAGCCGCTGGATGCCTCTGCTCCCGCATCAGGGAGGAGAGGCAGGAAGATGACCTGCCCAGCGAGGTCTGTGAAATATAATGAGAAAATGCCTGGAAAGCATTGACCTTGATAAGTGCACAGTGTGCTCTCAACAAGTCTTATTTTTACTGGGAGGGATGAAGTTCACATGTCCCTGACAGAGCATTTACCAAGTTGTCATTTCAATAATTATAAAGATGGTCAAAAAAAAAAAAAAGATGAACACTGGTATCAATAAAAAGTTTAACTGGTAAAGTATGCAACGTCAGATTTTTTAGATGCGTTCGCACTCTACAATGCAGGTGAACGGCATTTACACACAGGGGAAGAAAAATGATTTTTCCTCTACTCTTCTAAGTTCTTGGCCGATGACCAGGGGAAAAACAGATGTAGCCTGTGTGCCTCCTGTCCACATGGGACAAGTCCAGGGAATCTGAGTAACTCCCTGGAGAGGTTTGATCTCCATCTTAGATGCACCTCTCCAGCTAAAGAGGAAAGGTGTCTGTGAGGCCAGTTATGGGAGGTTCTGGGAAAAACGCTCAGTGAATTAGGGTATGGCTGTCACACAGCTTTAAGCCCTTGCCGTCCATGGATTGGAGTTTCCAGAGATTTAGTTCTTCTTGTGTTCCTGGTACAGAGCAACACCCTTATGAAGGCTAACTTCTACTCAATTTTCTAAGCTTTTCCTACGTCTGCTGTTCTGTAAACATAGTCGGCCTGCAATGACCCCTCTGACAAAGAAGCGTACTTTGGAGTTGTGAATTCTGCTCCAATACACACAAACGTTGTGTACTCACTCAGTGGTTTCTCTCGGCTTACTTCTCATAAAAGAGAGTTCCTGCGACACAAAAAGAGGTTAAAGACTCTGTACATTCTTCTACAGGTTTTAATTTTTAATTCAGAGACCAGTAGTTTGTATGCCTCATCAAAGGAGCCCTTCCTAAATATTTATGCTGTTCTTCGTTATGGGGGAACACTGCGCCCAAGTCTCCACTTTGCTGCATTCCCTCAGATACTGAACATCCTACAAAATGGAAGTATACTGGATGCAAAGGAAAACTGGTGTTGGGAAGAAGGAAGCAGCTGGTATCACGAGGACTTGACAGCGAGCTGAGGAGGGTAGGACTGATTAAGGTAAAACAAGGGAGGTTGGAGTGGAGGCCCCGCCACCACAGCTACGGTTCGTGTGGGAATTCATACTTGATTTACATATTTATATATTTAAAATAGATGAGAACTGGGCCATGATGGAAAGGCCACATCTCTAAACCAGAGTCACAGCAGCAGATTTAGTTCTTTAAGCGGTTGAGGTCTTTACAGGAGCTGTGCCCATCAAGCAATTGAAAATTTACAGAACTGAAGCGAGATTTGAATCACCCCCCCCCTCATGTACAGACAGAACTGTGAATTAACAAACCCTCTGGGAGAAATCTTAGCTGGCAAAAGAAAAATAATAATGAAAAATAAAACAAGTGTCATTGACAAATATAAAGCAGGACCAGATAAAATATTATATGATACTCAGAACAAAATCTATTTCTAGGAATTATCTGTTGCACAGTTCGGGAGAAAATTTCGATTTATTTTTCATTCATAATGATATGCTGCAAGTTGTCACCTCTATAATAAGAGCACCAACATCCCACTGAGAAAATCAAGTTGAGTTGAAAATTCACCAGGATCCAATTAAATTTAACAGAACATGAAAAAATAAAAAGTGAAGAAAAATAGATGATCTAGGGTAGGACTGCAAAGAATTTACATACAATAACAGAATACATTCCCACACTAGAAGCAACGGTAGGGCAACTTTCTACTGTGGAAATTAAATTTCAAAACTCATTTCCAATGACATCCTGGGCTGACATGTGTGCAAGGCCCCTCTCGATACAAACACAATGAAATGGGGGCACGGTTAACTTTCAAAAAGAATGGGAAATTCTCTTTGGGAACAACACAAAGAAAGATATCAAAGATGCTAAGTGTGAGCTGAGGCCAGTGGTGTGTGATCGGGTTTGTATCTGTCTGGGAATCCGATGCCTGCAGAAGGGTGTCCTAGAGCGATGTAGGAAGTAGGACCGGGTGGTCAGCGTGAATCCCGGAGCCTGAAATACAACCAGTTATGGAAAACCGGGGCTAGAATTGTTTATTTTCCCCAGAATGGCAGATTAGGTAAGTTGGGCCACTTAAAGTCAAGTTAGTAGAGTTGAAAAATATTATAAAACCTTTCTTTGAAGGGACCCAAGAGGTAACCAGGAAGTGAAGAGTTACAGTATCAAGGTCCAGGGGAGGTTATCCCAGAGATATAAGCCTGGTATTTGTGACTGTCTTTTTCCTGGGCCACACCTGTTGATTTTAGCAAGCAGCTTGGAGGAAGAAACAGGAAGTTTGAAAAAGAAAGTAAATTGAACCAAATTCTGGGAAATAGAGGAAGCTGAAGCAAGGATTGGCCTGTACTTCATAGGTGTAGGGGCATTCTGAGAGCTAGATAGTGCAATCAGTTTGCGAGAAGTTGAGTTTGCCATGTATAATGTGTTGAGTTTGATTTATATTTTCAAATGATCCAGGACATCTATTGTTGGTTAATCTGTCCTTGAATAAAGAAAAGAAAGAAAAAAACTGGGACAAAAATAGATAGCCAAAAGAGTAGCTTCTGAAAACCTAACACACATAAAAGAAGTCACTGGGCAGTATTTTTTGGCTCTGAATAGATCGTATGGACATTACGTTTAAATGGTTTTTGTTTAATTAGTAATCTTAATTTTATAAAACAGATGATCTGTTAAAACTAATTAGTTTTACCATTGGCACACATTCTAGAATCTATTATTGTGGTCCCTTAACATTTAATCTTTATTGAAAAATATACAAATGCAAACAATAAGTACTATACCTATTTTCCGGGAGAAATGGATATGCAATCTCTCTCTGTCTTTCTCCTCCTCTACACATGCACACACACATGTACACACACAAACTCAAGATTATAGACCTATGGAGCAGGTGACCTTTGGACTTCAAGATATTTAGGTCCATGGACAACTTTCCGAATTTACTTTAGATTCAAATAGTCTTTACAATGCACAAGCCATTAAAGCACCAGTCTCAGCCTGAAGAGGTTTCCCTTCAGTATTTTATAGAAAGGATTTTGATCTATGATTTATCAGGCAACTAACAGCACTAAAGGGCAAAGGGTTTTTTGGGTTTGTTTTTTTTTTCCTGGTAGATAGATTTTTATTTCCATTCTTATTCTACCCATTGAAAAAAAAATTGCCTATATCCAGGGATAACTTTCTGAATTTACTTTAGATTCAAGTAGTCTTTAGTATGCAGAAATCATGAATGCATCAGTCTCAGCCTAAAAAGGTTTCCCTTCAATATTTTATAGAAAGGATTTTGATCTATGATTTATCAAGCAACTAACAGCACTAAAGGCAGAGAGGTTTTTTTTCTTCTTTTTTTCATTAAGAATCAATTCTTCTGGTAGATAGATTTTTATTTCCATCTTTATTCTGCCCATTGGAAAAAAATCTGCTTTGGGATATGTCTATCAATTTGAGTGACCAAGCACACGGTATAAAATGTAGGAATTTTTCAGCTGTAAGAAGTACTGCAATGTTGTAAAAGTACATAAAAAGGAGAATATATAAAAATTACCAAGCACCTTTTATGATTTGTAGGTCCTTTTGAATGCAAGAAACGTTAAAAAGAAATGGATTTTACTTATCTAAAGGTTACCCTTAGGTTTTATTTCTAGATACAACTTATCAACTCCTGTATAGATTAAGAAACTTGATGGACAAATGCAATGATATGTTTCTGGGGGAGTTGTAGTTCCTATCTTTACACTATTTTGTTTAGTGTCATTTATTTTGTCATATTTTGTGATTTATTGAAAGTCACACTATTCCTCAGCTATGTGTAACTGAATGTCAAGCAAATTTTTCAGTTAGTTTACATTGGCTTGAAAAGTAAGTAGTATGGAGAAGAAGCTCTCTGCTTTCATAAGAAGATAGATCATGTGGCTGTTTCTTTCTGCCAAGGAGGCTGACTACAAAAACTCAGGACGGCAAAGAGGTAGGTCACAGTCGCCAGGCTTCAGGTGAACAGCAAGTAATTCGGAAATGGTTTTCTTAGAGTAATGTTCGCTCCTCTTAAAGAAATCATGAGTTTCAGATGCTCTTTGGTCTTTCAAATTGCTTCCCTGAGAAGTGGCTAGGTTTTCATGGCAATTCGATGATGATGGTGGCGAATCGGAATTAGGATGGAATCCTGCCACGGGGGCGCGTGGCATCGCGGACAGCGGTCTGTGTCGGCAGGCCCCTCCTGTGGGTTTCAGCGTCTTCTTTCAAGTCTTCTTTCAAATTCGTGGGGCGCAAATGCAATGCACTCCTACTAAAACTGTAACAAGCATAGCATCTATTTATATTTGTCAAAATTATGGAAATGTTTCTCATCATTCATGTGAAATAATTTTTTTTTAATATTAAAACTGCACGTGCTCCTTCCTCTTCAGCCTCCTCCTCCGCGACATAATCTTCTTCAAACAGACGTTTCTTGTTTACATTCTTTACCGATTCTCAGTACGGGTGTTTCTGAATCCAAGCTACGTGGAAGTGCTGCATCTGACAACTTTAGTAGGCTCATTAATTTGTATGTACCCACGTATTTGCTAAATACCTTAAACACTCTCACTCTTTCTACACCAGCTTTCAGAGAGTTCTTTTTGCAGACACGAATGTTTCCAGGAAAGGTATGTTGTTATAACGTACTACTTTCCTCCCAGGAGCTACCAAGGTACAATAGCACACTGTATCAATGGTGTCATCTGTCTTTAAACTGCCACTTTGTGGTAAACCCTGTGTCGAAGATTACATGTGCTACATAGGGTTTTGTGTGTTTGCATTAGCACATGAGGAGAAATATTAATATTTAATGTGTATGAATGGAAGGCTTTCTGTTTCCCCCAGGAAATACCACTTGCTCCCAAGTTGATAAAATCAACGCTCAGGCACGTGCTAAGGCAGAAACAGAATAACGCGCAGGGCGAAGAAGATAACAGAGTCGCCCCCCCCTTATCCACAGTGTTGCTCTGGACAGTTTCAGTGACCCACGGTCAACCGCGCTCTGCATACATTAAGTGGAAAACTCCGGAAATAAACAATGCTTGAGTGTCAAATTGTATACTGCTTGAGCAGCACGATAAAACCTCATAATGCCCCACCGTGTCCCACCCTGGCCCTGAGTCCCCTCTCTGTACAGCATCTCAGCGCCGCAGACACGCCTGCCGGTTGGTCACTCAGAAGCTCCACGGTCAGGTCGGTTGTCGGGGTATCTCAGAGCCTGCAGCCACGCAGCCCTTCTTTTACTTAATCACAGGGCTCCAAAGCAGAAGAGTAGCGATGCCGGCCATTCAGGTGTGCAAAAGAGAAGCCATAATGTGCTTCCTTGAAGTAAAAATATGAAAGTAATTAAGGAAAGAAAAAAATTATATGCTGAAGTTGCTACGCTCTATGGTAATAAGGGACCTTCAACATGTTAAATAAGACATTTTGAGAGGGAGACCACATTTATATAACTTTTATCATGCTATATTATTATAATTGTTGTATTATGAGTTGTTGTTGTTAATCTCTTGTTGTGCCTAATTTATAAATTAAATTGTATCCTAGGTGTGTATGTGCAGGAAAAAACATAGTATAAACACAGTTTGGCAGGATCTGGTTTCAGGCATCCACTGGGGATCTCAGAAAGCATCTCCCATGGATAAGGGCATCTACTGTACTTAAAAATTTAGAATATTTTTGGCCTCTTGAGGACTAATCTCCTCATGGGAGGCTGGCTCGCTGGGGCTTCCTATTAGAGAAAAAAAAAAAAAGATGATGTGAACAAAAATAACTAGGAAAATAGGAGAATAAATTCTGTACAAAATATAAAATGCTTTACTGACATTCAACCTGTTGAAAATCATTTAAAACATCTTTCAAGGTTGACTTGGCATTTACTAGAGATTACTTAATTAGTAATTTCTTACTAATGAACAATTTGTAGAGTAAAATACTTTTATTGTGAATAAAAAAATATCGTTTGCTAAGAAAACAGACCCCCATGCACCCAGGCTATGCATTTGTAAGCAGAGTCACTACAAAGCAAGGAGACTGTTTTTCTGAGATGTGTACCTCTCCACAAAGTGGTACGTTTTACCAGACTGACACCGCTAAAATGAAGAAATTCAGATCATGTCATTAATGATTTAATCTTTCATCTTTCAGTCATCCAATGATTCAAATGTTTCCCTTTGCTTCACAACAAAATCCAAAGGTCTTTATAATGTGATTCCATTTACAGTTATCTTCTAATCTCTCACCATGCCTCGCTTCTCTCCAGGGCACATTTAAGCCACATAACTGCTTGAAGAATGCAGAACATGTCACATTGGAGGGGGTTTCTTTGTGTTTGCACCACTGTTCCTTTGACTCACCACCGCATTGACCGTCGCCCCATTTCCTTTAAGATCTTGTTTCAATGTGGATTGACAGCACTGCCCTCAAATACTGCGTGTGCTGCGGGCTATGCCTCCCGGGCGCTGCCCGAGCTCTGTGCCCGCGCCTCTCTCGCAGCCTCTGATGCACAGCGGGTCATAGCGAGCCCACCCCCATGGGGGTCGCTCAGTTGCCTGAAAGCCAAGGAAGCTTTGCTCCATTGTTTCTTTAGCAACCATCCCAGAGCCTAGGATGGAAAGGAAGGTGATCACTTGAAGAAAAGAGGGAGGGAAAATCAGAAATAAGGAATGTATGAAAATAATGACAGATAGGGTAAGAAAAAAAATTATTCCCAGAAGGAACTTGATTTTAGCATGAGAAAAAACATATGAAAAATAAGGAAAGAACGCTGGTCTTGGAGTCTGGATATAGTACATATCCTCAATTCCAACTCTTTTTATAAAGTTTTTTTGTTGTTGTTTTTTGGGGGGTTTTTTTTGTTTGTTTGTTTTTGTTTTGTTTTTTCTGGAGAAAGGGGAAGGGAGGGACAAAGAGAGGGAGAGAAACATTGATGTGAGAGGAAAAAATCCATTGGTTGCCTCTTGTATGCACCCCAACCGGGGACCAAACCTGCAACCCAGGTATGTGCCCTGACTGGGAATCGGACCAGCGACCCCTGGCTTTGCAGGGGGACTCCTAACCCCATAAGCCACACCAGCCAAGGCCATTTCCAATCTTATTGGTCATGTGAACTTGGGGAAGTACTGTCATTTTTATGAGCCTTAGGTTCTCATTCTGGGAAGCTGAAAACACACGTGTCTGTCCTCCTACTGCAGGCACAGCAGGACCACACTGCATGATATGTGCATGACCTCCATATTTTGTAAAATACAAAGCAACTATAAAGCCTTATTATTTCAAAACAGGCCACAGATTACAAATTAGGGTAGATAAATATAAACACTTAACTTATAATATGAAGTATAGCTGTAAAATTTGTAAAGAAGGGTGAGTGAATTTCCTAATTGAAAGCAACCATAAAAGTAAGTCACCAATATTCTGTAATTAAGTATGTTTTTTTTGTTTTTAAGCAAGGACTTTGGGCAGTTACAGCACATTTACCAAGAAGACTGGTTCAGTGCACAGCCACCCTGGCAATTCTACCACGCCCTCCATTTCCTCTCTATTTAGGATTATTAGTTCATTGTCTGGAATTCCGCCCCCATATTTCAGAAATGTATTCATTAACTATAAGATGAAGGGTTTGTCCAGTAGTTACACCTGTGAAGCATAAGCAGGCTTATTTTTCACAAACTGAAGCTAACTTGAGGCTTGCTTCATCTAGAACAGTCTGTTCATTCCAACTTGTCCACATCGAATATTTTCTTTTTTATTTCTGAGGCTGCCTGGAAGCCTGTAAGTTCAAAACAAACACCTAATTTGTGAATTCCCTTAATACTTCAAGGAATCGTCTGTTACACCTCCTATCACTGGCAGTGTACCTCAAAGCTAACAGCTTATTTTTTATATTGTTTTGTCACCTTTGTTGCAGTAACAAATGAACAAAATTTCTACAAAGGTTTATTTCTTGCTCTTGTCATATGCATTTTGAGTTGGTGGTCGGCCCACTCTTGTTCCACATTTTTTTTTTTATTTCATGACCTAGTCTGGCGAAGCTGCTCCCCACATGGGATATAGCTTTCTTCTAGAAGAGAAAAACGGAGCAAGAGAGCTGGTGAGACCACAAGGTAAGAGCAGCCCTGAAGCCAACACACGGTGACTGATAAAGCAGCCGTAAGCAAATAACCTATTGGTCCTTCTCACATACTTATGGCCCGAATAAGCCAAGTGGCCAAGTTCACGTCCATGGGGTATAGATGGGCACTCCTTCCACAGGAAGGCTTTGCAGTTGCTTGGCAACACAGTGATAATAAAATCTACTTAATGGACAGAGGAATACAAACAAGAACAATAAATGCAAAGAGCAGTGCCCCTCCTCTCAGTTACAGACACTTGCTTCTCTTTTTTCCACATGCCAAGGAAGATGTGCCAAAAATCCGATCGAAATAGGAATTAGATATCTATTGTCAACACTGCTATCCAGAAATGGGATAAATGAGTAGCATGTAGTCATGACCTTCAGTAATTCTGGAATTCTGCTGGCTAGATGTTTCAAGGAATATAAAAGTATTTCTGGATTATGACCTGATTTTGATTCCTAGAATCTCCTGAATCTGTTCTGCTAAATAGCTCCAGGTTCCACCCTCCAGACAATTCTTCCTTCTTCATTATATATTTAATCTTGCTCGTATCTGAAGAGAGCTTTGGAGAATACACCGTCATGGGTGGCTTGCTTCTTGACTGTAGAACTTGTCAACTCCAGAAGCTGTTCTGTAGCTCTAATGGTCACAATCTCTTTTCATCTGTATTGGCAGTTGTTTTGCTTTGTTTTCTGTTGTTGTTGTTGTTGTTTTTTTGAAAGGGTATTTCTCTTATTGAATAACTTTATTTTCATCTACTTGATTCCAGTTGTTTTGAGGTGCAGACTGGCCCACATACCATTCTTTCTATGATGGACCCCCTTCTGTCTCCCCTTACCTGAGGTTATTTGGGCTTTATCTGACTTCACAGTGATGACACCCTTCATCTGTTTTTTTTTTTTTTTTACATGTTGCGTTCACCTGAAATGATTTATTTGCAGCTACCATAATATCTTCAGACATTTTGACTAAGAGCAAAGCCGCACTTGTCTTAATTTGGTCTTTATTCTAGGCGTATTATTTAATAGTCTTAGTTGTTCAGAGTACTTCCAAGTGTTATAGAGTATTGGTTGCCTATTAGAAACCACTGAGTTTTGCAATCCTGCAGGATGTTAATTGTCATGATTGTCTTATTCTTCTTTTACTCTTCGCTAACTATTGAATTCTCATCTGCTCTCACCTTTGTTTTTATCACAGCCAGGTAATTAACAAGGCACACTTGATACAGTTTTATATCTTACTCCTTTTGCCAAAAGACACTGGTTGCTTCAGTGCACTATCTGGCTGAAACGTTATTACAGGAAACATCATCACCAATTTCATTAGCGTGTAAAATTTCATTGCTATATAAAACAGGTCGCCATTTTCTATTCTCCAGGTATAGTGTACTCCATGCTCACAGTTCAGCTGTGAAGCCGACAGCACATTCATTTCTTTAAAATGTAGCAGTGTTTCATTGCTGGAACAATTTCTGGCCGACTCAGCCTGGTGATGTTAACAAGCTCTCTAAAACATCGATGGCTTGCTTACAAGAGCAAATAACTGTTGCTCTGATGTTGGGGAAGTTGTTGACACCTCGGCTTCGGTTCCACCTTTTCTTTTTTTTCATTTCAGAATGAAAAAAATTACTCCATACTGTGACATGCTATTTTGTGGCAGATTGAAAACAAAAAGCAAGACCATACGGTTGGATAACACCTGCAATGGCTCTCAATGCTTTTGTTCGGAATCCACTACTGTGACATCATCCACCAAGAGAAAGCCCATGGACAAGTCAACGGTCTGCAAAGGCACACCGCTCCCTCTCTTCCGTACCAGGCACTGCAGACGCACAGCAAGCAACTGATACATAATCCTCTTCCGGGGAATGGGGTAGTAAATAGTTGGGAATAATTATAATCATGATAACACAAACGGTCTGATACATAGTTATCCCTTGGTGTTCTATGTAAAAGCTCATTAATTTTCTAGTTTTCTGTCCCCAGATTAGATCAGATAGTTTAAGTAGTTAGCTTTGTGTTGGTCCTTGACTTCATTTCCACCCAGTTGCATGTCCTTCCAAATACACACACACACACACACACACACACACACACACACGCTCAGCTTCACCTAATTGCTTTAATCTGGCAACATATGAGAAACCAAATTTACGAAAGTAAATTTCATCTGGAATTTTTTCTGCTGCCTTGAGTCACGTCCAGAATAAATGCGTTCCACTCCTTTTGGAGAAAATAAAGCCTGCTCTTGAAGTCATGGAGGCTGAGGTCTAATTTCCTGCCTAGCATTTGCCATCTGTCTTCCCAGGTCCTATTCCTTTGCTTTGTGGGTGTCTTAGTTCTCCTGCATTAGCAGGGCACTTGTCAGAGGGACACCACCAAGTATACATATAGCAAGATTCCCTGCAAAGCCCCTCCGGCTTATCCTCATTAAATCTGATTACTTCAGAGGACAGAGCCAGACTGACTTAAGACGAGGTTTCCCCATTCCCCTTGAAGATTACAATTTAAACTCTGATCGGCCCACTAAAGGCTAGCTTATGCTCCAGCAACGTATTCCCAGTTTACTCGGGTTTTCCTGATATCTCATTTAGCACATACTTTGCAAAACCTATGTAGATTTTTAAACTTCGAAGAAAAATAGACACGCATTTGATTTGCATCTGACCACCTACTACTATTGCTGGAGTACGCGATTAAATATTTAGTTTTCGATAATGACTACATAAATGGCTATCCATGTGATATAAATACAGTATGTTTTTATTTTGTTTTTACTACCATCATTTTAAGGAGCTGATGATGGTTCATCACCGTTCTGGAAATTTACAGGAGGTCCCCAAAGTGGATGGAAGATAAAATCGTGTGTGTATTTCTACGTATTACTTGGTCCCCAAGGGGTTTTAATAATCACTTGGCCGCTAACAAGCTACGATTTGAATGGACAAATTAGAAGTCCGTGTAGCATAGGGCTGCTGAGTGAGTGCAATAATCGTTCTTGAATTCTGTAATTGATCATTTGGCATCTTGAAATCACAGGGCAAACAAAGGCCAGAATTGCTCCATCACACCCACACATCCCTGCGTTCTCACTAGCACGCGAAACTGTCATTTCAAACCCCCAACCCCAAAGCCCGGCGTCCCCTGTCTCACTTCATGCGGCGCGGGGAACGCCCTCACCTGCCAGCTTCCCACGACTGGGCGGAAACGGCTCCCCGCACAGCCCCCTCCGCACTGCTCGGCCTCCCGCCTCCCTCGTGATACTGGGGCTCCTCAGGGGGCCTGCATGGCGTGCCTCCCCTCCGCCGGGAACTAGAGACCATGTAGTCGATGGCATTGAACCCTCCACGCCATCACTCAGTCTGATCTATAAAATGATCAATAAGCCCTAGGCACATTTTAAAACAGAGAGTTATTCCGTGAGTGAATAAATCTAGCTAGCTGCAAGGAATGTGCATGTTTGTCTGGCTGCATTGCCCTCTGTTTGTCATACATTTCAATACATCTTATGTCTGGTTTGAAAATTTCATTTTCAGGGAAATTGAGACACTGAAAGACATGATTTTTTATAAATGTATATAGAGGAAATACATGGATCTCAATAAAGGTATTGTTTGGAAATAAACGAAATAACTAAAATAAATGAAATGTAATAAAAAGGAAAGGGCCTCAGCAAAGCGGTTCAGCTGGTTGGTGCATCCTTCCCATACGCCAGGGTTGCTGGTTCCATCCCTGGTCGGGACTCATACAAGCAGGAACCAATGAACGCCGGAATAAGTGGGACAACAAATCAGTCTCTCTCTCACTCTCGCTCTCTCTCTCAAAATCAACAAATAAAAATAAAATAAAATATAAAGTAAGCATAAATAGCCTATAGAACTATTTTCACATTTAAAATTTGGAGAACTGCAAATATACACCTTCCCAGATTCTTAGTGTCCTTTGTATGTTATTAATTAACTGATTAATTAAATCAGTTTTCACCACAGCGCTAGAAGTTTAAAAGATCAGCAAAGCACTAAAACGCACAGCAGCATTATAAACAATCTCTACGGATGTCAGGCGACTTGCATGACTATTCATAACATTTATAAACTTTCAGTCTTCTATCAAAAGTCTTAAAGCCAACACACTATTTATAATATTTGAAATTCCAAAGGATTCAACCTGAACGTTTTCCTCTTATTAAATCCTTAACATCAAAACTGTCAAACTGAAATGAGAATCAATCTTTTAGCAAGACTATAGTCCCTCACACGTGTATTTCACGTGCTCCGGGGGACTGCGAAACTGCTCGTGTGCCTAAACTGGAAAATGCATCTTACGCGTCTGTCTGTGCCCGAGAAGTTTGGGGATGTTGCCGTGTGTCTTTGTGTGTGACTTCGACAGTTCTCAACAGATGAAAAGAACTCTGTCGAGATTATAACCATTTAACTTTGGTGTTATGACCTCCTGTCTTTTCTCCCCACCACCTGAGACTTTCTACAACTGAGTTCCTCCCCTTCCCCTCATTTAACTGATGGTTCTCCTCCAAAGGCTGCCGCAGGCTTACACAATTAAAAGAATACTGTTGTCGACGTCACCCTAGGCAAAGGAAGGCGCTCGAAAGAAATCATAGATTGATAATTTCTTGTACCTGAGTATATTTGTTTTAATGCACTGTCTTCATGTTAAGTTTGTCATCTCAGAAGGGGCTGCCATAATCATTATATAAAGTACAGCATGAGGTGACGGTTTCTGGACAAAAACATTGTCATTGGTGGTTTCATGAAGCACTGAAGACATAGTTCTGCCACCCCAAGGAGGACCGCACTGTCTTTTCACTGAGCTCTTTGTCTTCTTCTGTCATTTCACTACCAACTTACTTGAAAGAGACTTGGGGTTTCCACTTCCTCAGGTCCCCCCTTACATTTCATATTATTAATACCAAGGTACCCTCACAGTTCGCAGGGGCCATGGCCGTCGAGGACCTGGTGATAAATCGAAAGGCACAGTTCATCTCACCTGAGAGCTTATCCATTGTCTGAACTGAAATTACCCTCAGGCCTATGCTGTCACCTCATCCATTTACACGGTTCTAGACGCAGTTTCCCCCTTGCTGTCCAGCTAGTGCCTGGAGCTCCAGGAATGAAAGCAGAAAGTGTTACTGCCCCTTGCTTTCCCTGTTTTCCATGATCCCTAAATGTCCTGAGTCTTGGCCTACTCTCTAAGCCAACACATTCGAGCGTGCGTTTCACTCTTTCTTCTTCCCAACAGAAAGTCTGTCATCACTTCAGGCGCAGCGGCGTCTCCTCTTCCTGTCTGCCACTGCCTTGGCTCCCATCAGCTCCCACTCAGATTGTCGCAACAGGATCCTTGACATCAGTATCTTCCCACACATGGCCATCGACCTACTGTTTTAAGAAGCCAAATTGCTTCAGCTCTTTAAAAGGCACAACCTTTTCCCCACAGCATAAATCCCAAGTCCTCAGCCCTTCACAGCTCCACTCCTATTTTCCGCTTAAATATCCAGCCACTAACCTTGTAACCCTTATTTTTCTGCCCCATTAAGCTTCTTTGAAACCCTCTCCCTTGGCGCATTTTCTACTTTTGCAATTTGCTTTTGACGACGCTAAACGCTCTTCTTTGACCAAACTTATCTGTCACCCGATTTAAATATCTGTTCATCAGGTGAAATCTTCCATCATCCCTCTGAAATTTAATCAGCTAACAGCCCTTCCTCCCTCAGCACACGGTCCCCTGGGCAGTTAGACCTCTGGCCAGGGGCGCTGGGTTTTGTCTGCTGACGCCCAGAGTTCCCTGGACTAACTTAGCTCTAAGCTCTTCGAGGGCACGGGCACTGCTCACTCACATTTGCTCCTTCCACACCCGGCACAAGAGCGGATTGAAGTCTCCCCCGACTGCACTGCTTTCCAAGCAAGGCCTGAACCCAAGCTCTCGGAGCTCTCTGGTATGTTCCCCAGTTCATATTTCCACTGTAATCCTCTCGGAAAGCTCCTTATGCCTACCTCTAAGTCCGTACTTATGTCCAAATCATTCCCAAGTTGCAGGCCCTCTTCCTTCCACAGTCTAATCTCTTCCTCCTTTGAACTCTCACATCTAGAGCTGAGAGCTGGCTGGTTATGTCATGCAGAGATTACATGAATGGAGGCTACAGCCAAACTCTTACCAATTAAATGCACTGATCGGCAATCCTTCCCATATCATGTAAGTGTAACTTCCTTAAAACATGGAAGGGTCGCCTTATACTCATCATTCGTCGCACATCAGGCCAGAGAGTGCCGGAGCCAGCTCCTGGGGCTCATGAGTACCCATCGCTAAAAATTTTGTACATAAGTTATGGCATACATAATTTTAGAGTTACATTATATAAAATTACAACTAAATTACATTAAAGTCAAAGCTAAGAAATACCCAAAACTCATTTTGCAATCATTTCCCTGCTACTTATACATCAGAGGTTATTTATGTCTGTTGTGGAACTATGATAGAGTATCACGCTATCATGTGTCCCTTCCAAATGTTGCCTTCGATGATGTCACACAGCTTGAAACCAGCCATAATGGGACTAGTGACATCACAGCAGTTAGAAAAGTCTACAGATCAGGCCATGAGTAATTGTTTCAACAAAACAAAACAGAAATTGTCTGAACTACAGGAAGCGATGCAGAAATATTACTAATGTAGTGTAGGTATAAAGGTGTGCGTGTCTGTAGCCATTACATGGAGGCTAGCATAACAATTTGAGGAGATAGTCACTGAGTTTTTGAAAGCTATTATTCTTATTCAAGGAAAGAAGCCATTCATTTTACTGTTGAATGAGCATATTATCAACATAAGTCTTCATTGCTTTTTCTCTTTCACACTCATTAATTTCACCGAGATATCAAAGAACATGTTGGAGTGACAGTTGTTCATCAACTGCAACCCAGTGAGTCGGCTTCTGGTACAAAAATTCGGCAAAATCAACAAAAGCTTTCTATGAGAATCAACTGGCTGCACAAAAATGACAAGAATGACATGAATATGCCATGTTACATTATTAATTGAAAAATATGTGCTACAAATGCTTTATATTAATAAAATTTGCACTAATATTATGTATGTATACACATATATTTTTAAAAGAACCAGTTATTAAACACTTACTAGCTCACCAATAAGGCTGCATAGGTGTCGAATTTTAAAAAATTAAACAACTGCAAAGCACTGGCCTATACATCATCGAATGGTAATACAGTTGAAAAATAGTCATAGGGGTGTACGTATTCTAATCAAGGGTTCCACGTATCAGTTAAATGTTTTAAAACAATTTGCTGCAAAACTTGGAGTTCTGCTCAAGGTTCTTCATACTTACTACCATTTCAGGCTTAGTTTCAAACAGTTTGCCCCTTATCTTTATGATCTGGTGTAATGCCTTGGATATTCTCCATTCTTCACATTTATCCGTAAATGAAGGCACTAGAATAGATGCATTTCTAATATATGTAATATATGAATTTTCTTATCAGTTACAACACTATCCCAATTTAAATGAACTTATAGGGTATGTGCCAAAATCAAACATATGCTGAATCTATGGTAGGAGGATGATTAACTGAGTGAGTTAAAGAAAAGCCTCGATCAGTAATCATTGGTTTCAAGGAAAAGAAGCCACTCGAACAAGTTTAATTTGGAGGGGAAAAAGCATACTCATTTAAAGGCATCTGACAAAACGCTGCAGTCCGGTTGAGGGAGTCCAGCCGAACCAGATCTGGAGCTCTGGCAGCGCTCTCGGCCCTTCACAGGAGATCCCGGGACGCCTGGGCTACCTCCTTCTCCGCGGTTTCTTTAGTTCGGTCATTACACTCCCTCGCAGCTGCTCCCAAAGAACTCCCGCTGCCTCAGGTCAACACCCGGTCATCTAACATTTGCCACAAGCCGGCCCAATGTTCTCGTGTCCAACTTAAAAGGTTCTTTGGGAGTGAGATTGATCGGCCGCGTTCGAATCAAGAGGAGCCTCTTGGTTCAATGGATTATGATCAGAATGTGTGGGCGCCCTCAGCGGGGCCCCATGTCCCCCCCAGGCAGTTCCTGGGAGAGCAGTCGAGGGTTGAGGCAGACAGCCTAGAGGCTGTTCTCGGCAACTTCCTACTTATTTTTAAGAGGCTTCATTATTTGGCTTAGACTGTGTCTTATTCTTATTTGATTAGATAGTTTTAATAAAATCATATTTTTTGAAGAATATTCTTTTTCTGGAGAGTTTTTAGCAAATTTCTATTTTTATAACACTTATTTTATGCTTCTAAATTATCCACCCTTTACCTTTAAAACATTATTTAACTTGATCCATTTCTGAAAGCATGACTGTTACAGAATCTGTACTTTCATTGCCTATAACATGTAAATAAAATAATATATAACATTTAAAACCACTATTATCTGGTACAGTTTTTATAGTTTAAGGCAAAGTCTAAAGGGAAATTCAGACAAAGAAATGATTAACTAATAGAACCTACGTCCTTAATAAAATCAATAAATATGTTTCTGACTAATTTTCATAATTACTATGGTAAACTTATTGAAATTATTTATTAGTTCTTCAATGAAGCACCAGAAATAATGCTTTGATATCCTTGAGGTCATCAAGGCATAAGAACTTCAAAACGAATATAACCACCAAGACTAAGTGATGATTTATAGGCACGAATATATGCCGATTAGCACTTTATATCTTTATAAAACGCTAATTGTGTTTAGAATTAAGATGCTTTACTGATAGTGATATAAAATAAAATTCACCATTAAAAATATTGTACAAAAAAGAAAATATTATTTTCAGAGAGGTGGTCAGAGGTCGTTGATTTACAAAAAATTCTCAACACCCTGTGCGTGGCAGTACAAAGCCACTTCTAATGTCTCTGCAGTTTTTAAATAAACCTTAAGCACGTTAAAATGCAGGTTTAGTTTAACAGGGCAAAGCATGTGGTACAGGTAACTAGTTTTCTAATAAATATTTACATGTTGTCAGATATACTTGTCAAGAAGCCACACTTGTAAGTAAAAAGCCGTATCTTTCAAATAAACAGTTGGTATCTTTAATGAATACTCAGAGGCAACGATAGTTGCTGTCTACTAAAATTATAACCCAACTGTTACTTTACAATTTCAGGAAGCACCGTAGCTCATAATAGCAGTAATTTACATGCCAGCAGACACAACAGTGCTATTTTACTACCAGTTAGTTTTACATGTATTTCCGCGTCTACATCTGAAAATGCAGTGAATTTGGAGACTTAAAGAATACAAACCAGTTCAACACAAGAAAACATGCCAACAAATGCTGGATTTCTAAAACAAGGAACTAATGGGTTTTTGTTAAATTATGAATAAAAATAAAATCAGGTTTGGAGATAACACAACTTGTCTTTCCAATATCTGTCATCAGTGATAGCGGAGTGTGTCTTCAGATAACTGAGAAGATATAGTGTCCTATAACGTATGTTCTAGCTCTCGGGCTTTTGAAAATCTCAGTTTCATGTCTCATGAACGTTTAGGCTGCTGTCATCAGGATAATACACAGATGGGACACTCACAGGTCTCCCTGCAATCAGCTGACAGTCAACCACCAGAGAAAAGGCACACAGACACATGCACCCAGAGGCGGATTAAGGTCGGTTGAGGCCCCAGGCACAGAAGAAAATATTGGGCCCCTTAAAAAAAGAGAGAGAGACTGGGAAAATAAAAACATATGCCTCCAAGTCAGGGCCCAGGGCACGTGCCCGGTGCGCCCGCCGTTAAATCCACCTCTGCATGCGCACAGCGAAATAATAATAATAATAATAAATAAAAGTAAACACTGAACATGATCATCTGTCTTTAGGGAAATGTAATGGCAATAAAGTGAATCCCTTGAAGTTAAATTGTTATCACTACCTAGGCAACATAGCCACAAAAACAACTTGAAAAGATTCTGTGTATAGATTCATCTCATTTCTGAGGAGCGGTATTTGAGGGGAAATGACCAATGGTCCCTACAGACACCTCATCCTACAGGGACATACATGCCCAGAGGAGACTCGGAATGGTGACCAGGTAGAAGGGCCAGCGAATTAATGTACAGGGTTCAAGGCCAGCCGCTCTCTGTCCAGAGGCAAAGGGCAGGGTGGGTCTAGAGGGCAGTCTGAACCCAGTCCATGTTAGGATTTTTATTTGTTGCATGGTATAGCGTCGACACTATTTATTGTTTAGTTATGCAATAAACCTCTTTTGAGCAATGTGTTAACTATTAAAAATACATTTTTATTAAAATCCTGAATTTCTTCATCTACAACGTTGACATTGAATATAAAATTTTCACAAAATGTTTTTCAACATATACAATCCACAGAGAGGACCTAGAGATATTACTAACTGTATGAAATTTTTTTTAAATTACTGAAGAAGTATCTGTATTTATTTAAGAAATAAATACTTAGATGTATATGGTTCTGTGAAGCATAACTTTTCATATAGATCAAGTGATTTATTGTAATTAATTGAAGTCATTTATAATTCTAAATTTTGTTGTGATTCATAAAAATCGAGATCATAGCTATTAAGGCACTGGCTCCATGAGCCAAAGAATTTAAAGATTCAGTTAGGTAAGATACTTCAAGAAAACCAGTTAATTTCAATAAGGTTTGTTATTTTTCCATCCAATTCATAGACTCTAAGAGGGAGAAAAACATCAGTGTGTGTGAGATACATGGATTGGTTGCCCCTCACACACCCCAACTGAGGACCTGGCCCACAACCCAGGCATGTGCCCTGACTGGGAACCAAACCAGCAACATTTCGGTTCACAGGCAGACACTCAGTCCACTGAGCCACACCAGCCAGGGTTGGTTGAGTGTTTTAATCATGAAATATATTAGATTTTTATCAGATGTTTATTCTGCATTCATTGAAATGATCGTGTAGGTGTTTTTGTCCTGTATTTTATTTATATGGAATATTACATTAATAGTTCGTTTAATGTTAAAAAATGTCTTGCATTTTTGGTATAAATCCAACTTTGTCATATTGGCTTTGGCATTGCAGTAATTTGTTGAGCATTTCTGTATCTATATGATAAAATAATTGTAGCTTGCTGGTGATACCTTAATCTCTTTCTGGGGTCAGTGTATCACCAGCCTTGTGCAATGAGTTGAAAAGTGCTCCCATTCTATTTTTGTAACAGCTTATGGAGGTTTGGTATTAATTTTTCTTTAAATATTTGGTGGAATAAATGAGTGAAGCCTTGGCCTTTCTTTATGGGAAGTTTTAAAATTATTAATCTAATATATTCACCTGTTACAAGTCTATTTGTTTTGTTTTAATTTTTTTTCTTGAGTCATAGTTTTCATAGTTTGTATCCTCTGAGGAATTGCTTTAGTTTATCTAACTTATATAATTTTTTGGCAAAAGGTGTTTGTAGCATTCTCTTAAAATCCATTTTAATTATCTATGGTTGTTAGTGAAGTGTACTTTTCAACTAACGTCAATTATTTTTCAAATATTAAGACTGTATAATAAAGCCAAAGGAATATGCAATAAAATATGATAAGCAAAAAAATTGATGAGCAACATTGCTGAAACCAATATAGATAAGGTGGCATTTGTAAGCACAATTATAAATATCTAGAAAATAAAATTAATAAGATTTATAATCAATATAAAGTGTCCAGAAATATATATAAAATATATACAAAAACTTTATAAAGTTACATTGAGAAACATTAAATATCCCCTATATAAATATCCCCTGGAAATATATCACTTTTACTTTGTTGAAGATTCAATATAAAAAACATTTAAATTTTCCCTCAATAATTTAAGTGTTCAAACAAACCACAGTGAGTGTTTTTGTCACTTTTTTGGGGGGGGGGTTGGTTGTTATTTTGTAACTTGAGATAGTATTTCTAAAATAGTAGATTTATTTGTGTCCAAGAATATCTAAAGGACCTTTCAAAAAAATAACAAAATGATGTATTTTTCCTTACCAGGTACTCAGCTTTATCATAAAACTATATTAAACAGAATATTGCGGAACCAATAGAAAAATCAATCAACAGAACAAAGCAAACAGCTCAACCATACTGATGGATACTGGATGTGTGACAGAGGTAGAATTATGGAAAAGCAATAGCATTTATAGTTCATTTTAAATACATTACAGAAGAGTAGAATACTATAGTGAGCTTGGGGTAGGAAACACCATTGAAACGACGCGCAAATAGTGTAAACCATAAAGGAAAATCTGAATGATTCTACATTTAAACTGAGCGCCTCTGTTCTTTAAAAGATGCTACAAAAATAACACAGGCTACAAAGTGGAAAAGAATAGTTTTAACACACACACACACACACAAACCTCTCTGTGTATAGATTTGAAGAAATCCTGCTAAACAGCAGAAAACAACTGGTCAATGAAATAAAAGCAAAAGACTAGAATTTCAGAGAATGGTAGTACAGGTGACCAGTAAACATATGATTAGATATTCAACCACATTAGTAATCAGAAAAATGCAAATGAAAGTCTGAACAAATTTTCATTTTACATTTATGTGATTATCAGAAATTTAAAAGTCTGATATTATTAAAAGATGTCCTTAGTATACGGTAAATATGACTAAATTAGCAGTGAATATCAACTCGCATAAGACAGAGCAGTGACAGCGGCCGTGGGTCATAAACCAGCGTAAAGCCTACGGCACCATTCGGTAAAGAGGGAGCTTTCCATGGCCAGTTTACTTTCAGGATGACTCTCCTTTAGGAAAGTGACTTGGTTAGAGTAACTTTGCCACAGTCATTTGAGGGGCTTCTGAAACTACCGAACATCTCTCCCAGCCCACGGAAGTCTTCCCTGGGCCATTGCCACTGTGTGGATACGGCTATGCCCGAAGCTCCCCGACCTCCCCGCACCCCCCGCCCTGCACGCTCGATCGGCTAGCGGGGTCAGCGGAATTTTGCTTCTGGTGCTACGCGTGTCCATGACCTAATATTAATATGCAAATGCTAGAGCCAAACTCATTCAATTCTTCAGTAAAAATAATCTAGATACTTACATTATTTAATGAGGGCCACCTCTTTTAATATTTGACACGCGAACGCAGAATATTGTCTGAAGATGTCCGACATCGCATTCCAGTCCGCGTTCCACAAGGAGCGATTGTCAAGACCTGTTATAGGAACATCCATTGTAAACCCATAGTATAGTACATATGCATTTTGGTTATATATATGCTGGTATAGTCCCTAAAATATTTACATCCAATTTTTATACAATATCAATAACACTAAAATATATGAAAAAAAACTGAAGAATAGGGAAATAGATAAAAGAATTCTGTCAACTTTACCTAGGAGTGGGGTATATTTAGCTCCTATTTTTCTACCATCTAACACAAACAGGGAATTTTTACATTTATTTTTATGGAATTTAGGGGAGTGACATTGGCTAGTAGAAGCATATAGGTTTCATGCGCACAACCCTGCATCGTCTGTACATTGTATTGTGTGTTCACCACCTAAGCCAAGTCCCCTTCCATCGTCATTTATTCCCCTGGTGCCCTTCCTTCCCCCCATGCCCCTTCACTCTGCCATCACCACACTGTTCTCTGTGTCCACGAGTCTTTCTTTTTTTCTTTGCTTAATCCCTGACCTTTTTCATCCACCCCACAAACCCCCACCCCCTGACAGCTGTCAGTTCGTTCTCTGTATCCGTATGTCTGTCTCTACCCTGTTAGTTTATTTTGTTCATTAGATTCCACATAAAAGTGAAATCATATTGTGCTTATCTCTCTCTGATTGGCTTATCTCACTCACCATGATGCTCTCCAGGCCCACCCATGCATTGCAAAAGATGGGATTTCCTTCTTTTTCATAGCTGAGTAGTGTTCCATTATGTAAGCGTATTGCCGTTTTTTTAGCCACAAAAACTTGATCAGTTACTTATGACATCAATTCAGGGTAAAAGTGTTTTTGATAGGACAACACAGTAGAAGATGGGAGACCATTTTGTAACATAGTTTTTGAAGAGAAACATCTTCATTAGGTGTTTCTCTTTCACCCTGACACAGACAGCAAACTACATCACAACATGTTATGTTTCCTAATGACACATTTTATGCTTATCCTTGCAAAGTATGTTCTAAAAAGAACCAAAAACTTACTAAAACTTACTGCTAAAGATACATTTTCCAAGCATGCCATAAGCAATATCTTAAAAATAACATACTGGTATCATTAAAAAATCCTTTAAACAAGGCATGTATTTTTTTTTTTGGTATATTTTACTGAGTATGCTACTACAGTTGTCCCATTTTTCTCCCCTTTATCCCCTCCACCCTGCACCTCATCCCATCATCCCCACACCTCTTAGTTCATGCCCATGGGTTGTACATATCAGTTCTTTGGCTTATTAATTTCCTATACTGTTCTTAGCCTCCCCCTATTTTTCTTTTTTGTCAACATTTTCCTGCCACCACCTTCCCCAGTCCCACCACCCCCACCTCCCACCCTCAATCCTTCCCCCATTTGGTTTTGTCAATGGGTCCTTTAATTGAAAGCGATTTCTTATGAACCAATGGGAATTTAGGTCAAATACATACATGAATCATTTCAGTGTATTTGCTAAAGAAACTATACTGTGAGGTACATTATTAAACCACATCCTTAACAATAACTATGGCATTAAAATTTGATATTATAAAATTTATTTTATATATTATTAACTTAGTCATATTCAATTTACACAGACCTTATTGAGTTTGCACAGAGAGATGTTTATTACTCTAAGTAACTTTTAAAATAGCCTACCTTTAATATAAAAATGGCACCTTTATATTAAACATTTCCTTAGAATATTCTTTCAAATATATATAAATATATATATATATATATTTGACAGCACAGGCAGAAATATGAATATACGTAGCATCTTCATCTCTATGCAGATGATGAGGAGTAAGCTCTTGTCTTTGATTTAACATTCACAGAAAATCAACCAACGTAAAGAGTAATATGAAAAAATAGCCGTGTCAGCATTTTTAGCGTAATCATGTGTTTCAATACAGCAGGGTACAATTTAATGAGAATCCCTTCAAAATAAATCACAGCACTAGTGCACTTTTGGAAAGTATAGCTCATCACTGAAAAGCTCCAAAGAACGAAAGTCATTTCTGACAAACAATATATATAGACATTCACGAAGCAGTGAAATGTGAGCACGGTCAGCTCGTGCGAATGCTTCCTAATGCATTTCCAATTATCCACATCGCAAAGTTAATACAGCCTGTTCTGAAAACAAGATTAAGACCAGAAAATTATTGCCGCAGAAACACAGTCCCCTTTATTTGCTACTCAGTTCAAAGACATTGCTGTAGAGAAGGTAAAAACTGTGAACAATAAAATGGCAAAAAATACAAATCAACAACTGAATCTCAAAAACTAAGCAAACAAGAAGAACAGAGACAGAATCGTGGATACAGAGAGCATTTTGATGGTTGCCAGATGGAAGCGGGGAGGAGGAGAATGGGTGAGGAGGTGAGGGGACTGAGAAGTACAAATAGGTGGTTACAGAACAGCCGTGCGGATGTAAAGGACAGTGTAGGAATGGAGCAGCCAAAGAACTTACACGCATGACCCATGGACATGAACAAGGGTGGGGGATTGTCTGAGGGATTGGGGGGCACTGGGTGGAGGGGGCTCAAGAGGAAAAATGAGGACAATTGTAACAGCATAATAGACAAAATATAATCTAAAAACAAAGAAAAAGAATCAAATAATCCATCAGTATGTGAGTGGTTAAAACAGCTACGGTACATTAACACAGTGGAATGCTACTCAGCCATAAAAAAAGATAAAAATTTTATTCTGTGCCAGCATGGATGGACCTGGAGAACTTTATTCTAAATACAATAAGCC